>OY757023.1:23056510-23553510 GCA_963580285.1 Lucinisca nassula
TACCACTCCCATTTAACCTGCACACTAGTATAGTTACCGGCCCCGATAGCTCAGTTGGTAGAGTGTCCGCTCCGGGGAACGGGAGGTCACGGGTTCGATCCCGGGTCGTGACATACCAAAGTCGTTAAAATGGTAATAGCTGCTCCTCGCTTGGCACTCAGATTTACGGGGTAGAGCTAGGACTGGTCGACCCAGTGTCAGGATAATGTGACTGGGTGTGGTATCATGTAATGTGTCTGGGACATGATACTTCGGTGAGGCAGCACTATAAAAGTGAGCATTGAGCTCCCTGTTGCAACCAGACACCGTCGTGATATGACTGAAAAATTGTTGAAAGTGACGTTAAACCCGAATTCACACACAAACACACACACACACCACACACACACACACACACACACACACACATAGTCAAACCCTGTACGAGATCATTTCCTGGGTTGTTTTCTTCTTAACAGTATAATTTAACGGTTGTGAACAATGTCCCATTTACAACATCACGAAAACACGCCTATATAATTTTTATCCCCTCGAACCCCACTTTAATACAGTAAGAATGGGGTTTACAGGGGTAAACCTTATTTTTCTTATTTCTGCTCTAAAATATGGATTATGGGTATTCGTTAGAACCGCCTCATCGAGGCGGTTCTAGCGAGTAACCACAATCTATATTTTTAGCAGAATTTTCTTATTTCTGCTCTAAAATATAGATTTTGGGTATTGAGGCGGTTCTAACGAGTACACACAATCTATATTTTGAGCAAAAATAAGAAAAATTCTTCATCTATTTTTTTCGGCGATAAAGGTTACAATGTTTTTGCGTAATGGTTTCCGCGCATTCAAATACAGCAATAACTTAAAGCCAACCCCAGGCATGCATATATTCAGAGTGAGTGAGTGCTCACCAACAGCCAAGGTCATACGGAGACGGGGCCTCGATTTAAAGACTCATCCGAAAGTCTGGAGAAGCCTTCATAGCCAATATGAAGATGTTTTTTTTGTGTTGTTGTTGTTGTTGTTTTTTGTTTGTTTGTTTGTTTTTGCTTTTTTTGTTGTTTTTTTTTTTTTTTGTTTTTTTTTTTGGGGGGGGGGGGCGGTTTAGCTCACGTAGTGACAAGGTGATCTTTTGTGATCACTTTTCGTCCGTCGTCCGTGCGTGCGTCCGTCCATCCGTCCGTCCATGCGTGCGTCTGTATACAATTCTTCAAATGACACCTCCTTCTTAACATTTGATCGGATTTTGACCAAACTTCACAGGAATGCTCCTTAGGTGGTCCCCTTTCGAAGGACGGGTCTCCCTAAGGGGTGTTTTTGGCCTCCTAACGATTTTGTTTATTTCTGGCTAATTGTTAGCATACATATGTCTAATTATTTGGAACATATGTGGTTTTGGTATTTAAGCAGTTTTTTTCTGAGTTACAGGCTCTTTAAAGTGGGTGGGGTAACTCCACTTAGTTTTGACATGTATTTTGTGTCTCATTTAAAGGTAGAAAAATAGTACCATACATGACAAGTTATTATGTAAAATTACAGGGGAAGGTCTTACTCTATGTTTTGTCACAAGTTTATTCACCAAAATTCATTTTTTTCGGGGAAAAATATGATTTAAGGAACCTTGGGTCATTTTTGAGATTTTTTAACAGTAAAGTTCTTTTTTTTATTATATCTTCGGTAAACATTAACCTATTATGGTGAAACTCCTACCATGCAAGCATACTGATGAGGCAATATAACTCAAATGATCATTTGGTATGTTGACCTATATTTCATGGTTGAATGAACATTCTTATTTCATGTTTATAGGTTAGATTATTGTTTCCTTCAGATCAAGAGTTTAGATATTTCTGGCATATGGATAAGCAGGCGATGATTTTAAACATATTTAAATCAAACAACAAAAAAAAACAATAGAAATGTGTCCAAAGTACACAGATGTCCCCGCCTGTTTGACTTTGCCAATATAGCTGTATGACACACTAGCATCAGATATATATGTTCAGAATGGGTATCTCAATATTTTCTAAGATATTTGGTTTTTGATGATATGGAATGGGCAGGGCAGGGGGCTGTGGCATTATTGTGTGTGTCATTGAATGCATCTGACCATAAACAACATCAAATAAAAAAGGTTGGAATCTGAACAGTTTCTGCGATACATATTTTTTTACATTTTCTTTGGTCCAATCAAATAGCCCCACCCCAGACAGAATCAGTGACCATAAACATGCTAAACAGTTATGAGCTGCAGGAGAAATGCAGACATAAATGTGCACCTAAACGTAAACCTGGTTATGAACGTAATAATGTGTGTCATAGTACGCACATACGAACATAACATCACATCGAAAAAATATATATGCCTCACTCACTGCTTCCTTTGGCATGCAGAGATATAAGAAAGGTCTGCTTGAATATCTTTAATAATCCCACTTCAAGAGCACATCTGAAAAAGAATGTGGTACACCTACATGAAGCACAGGCATATACATTTGAAAATGGTTGTTCACAACTGTATTCTGACATGCTTTGCGCATATTGAATCACATTTATAATACAGAAGAATAGCTTTCATCGTCACCTGAACTTGAGCTGTTGCCTCTTTTTGAACAGCATCTTTTACACTGTTCATATACTGTGACCAACGAGTTTTACTGACTTTGGCTGATGGCCTTAAAACCGAGGTTCTTTAACACAGAAGCGATATGGTCACAGCAATCAAATACCTCGTCACCATTTTTTTCATTTGCACTGCCACCCTATTATGGACTCTAGTCCAGGGCCTTCCTTAATCCTTAGATTTTATTCCCTGTCTCCCTCTCTATCTCTGTATTTCAGGTATTAGACAAGGAGACGCTTTATCTGCTTATATGTTTCCACTATTCATTAAAGATGTTTCCTTACTTTGAAGAGACATCTAATGATAATGCTGCTGTTGTACTTAACATGATACAATGAATGATGCTGCAATATAGGAAAACATTCTGGGCAATTGAATTGTTAGCTTGACTAACAAACTGACTGGTCTATGATTATTATAAGAATCGTATGTTCTTTGTTAAATGCATTTTGGCCTGTTCTTGTTAAAAATTCTGAATCTGATGAGGTTCTTGCAAAACATATGCTACAACTTGCCAAACTACCAAACAAACTTAAAGACAAGGTAGAGAAAAAGGGTTGGGACAGTTATGCAAAGGCTCCATGGAAAGTTATTGATGATGCCAACCTCGAAGACTTCCCACAATTAACTGAAGCAGAGCTGAGAGACATGACCATGGGCATATACCAATTAAAACAGGCCGATTCGTATACAGACGAACACACTACTGAAGCCGGTCAGTATGAGATAATGATTCACAAGGAGGAGGGTGGAATTTTGAAAGCCCAAATAAAATCAAGGCGCACTTCGTCTGGATCATACTATCTATGGATTGAGTATGGTCCTGGTCTCGAACCCATTAAAGGATGGTACTGCAAGTGCAAGAATGGTGCCAGGGTAGTTGGCTGTTGTGCCCATATCGCTTCCGTGTTGTGGTATCTAGGTTTTTACCGTCATCAGCCGAAGTCAGAGCGAGATGAGTCATTCAATCTACAGTATATGAACAGTCTTACAGATGCTGCACAAAAAGACTGGGACAGCTCAAGTTCAGGTGACGAAAGCTATTCTTCAATAGATTAACTTGATTCAATAATTAAATATGTTGATTTTTTAGATTTCAACCTTTTTAATTTGCTGTTGTTTATGGTTAGACACATTCAATGACATATATCTTGAGACCCACACAATCATGCCCCAGCCCCCTGCCCTGCCAAGTTCATATCATCAACATCCAAAATATTGAGATACCCATCCACGAACATATATATCTGATGCTAATGAATATTTAATGACACATACATGTACAATGTGTCCCCAGGGATCATGCAGGCATATTAGCGAAGCCAAAAAGGCGGGGGCATCTGGGTACTTTTTACACATTTCTATTGTTTTTCGTTTTATTTAAATGTGTTTAAACCCATCGCCTGTTTATCCAAATGCCAGAATTATCTAAACTCTTGAACTGATGGAAACAAATATCTAACCCATTAACATGAAATTAGAATGTTCATTCAACCGTGAAATATAGGTCAACATCTCATATGATCATTTGAGTTATATTACCAAATCAGTATGCTTGCATGGTAGGAGTTTCACCACTATAGGTTAATGTATACCGAAGATATAAGAAAAAAAAAGAACTTTACTGTTAAAAAATCTCAAAAATGACCCAAGGTTCCTTAAACCATATTTTTCCCCCCAAAAAATGAATTTTGGTGAATAAACTTGTGACAAAACATAGAGTTAGACCTTCCCCAATAATTTTATATAATAACGTGTCATGTATGGTACTATTTTTCTATCTTTAAATGAGACACAAAATACATGTCAAAACTGTGTGGAGTTACCCCACCCACTTTGAAGAGCCTGTAACTCAGAAAAAACTGCTTAAATACCAAAACCACATATGTTCCAAATAATTAGGCATATGTATGCTAACAAAAAGCCAGAAATAAACAAAATCGTTAGGAGGCCAAAAACACCCCTTAGGGAGACCCGTCCTTTGTTCAAATGTTCCGGTCCATTGCTCATCTAGGTCACAGCAGCTAAAAATATTTTTTTTTAATAAAAATTTTAAAAATCTTTTTCTCTGAAACTGCAAGGCCCAGGTCTTCGATATTTGGTATGAAGCTTCATCTAGTGGACCTCTACCAAGATTGTTCAAATTATAGCCCTGGGGCCAAAAATGCTCCCGCGGCGCCGGGGCCCACAAGTTTTACATAGTCTTATACAGGATAAACCTTAAAATCTTCTTGTCTGAAACCAGAAGGCCCAGGTGTTTTATATTTGGTGTGAAGCTTCATCTAGTGGACCTCTATCAAGATCGTTTATCAATCCAGAAGTCACCCTTCCCCGGGGCCCGCTGGTTTTACATTGATTTATATAGTGAAAATATTTGTAAATCTTCTTGTCTGAAACCAGAAGGCTCAGTTCTTTGATATGTTGTATGAAGCTTTGTCTAGTGCACCTCTACCAAGATTGATCAAATTATAGCCATGTGGCCAAAAAAATGGCTCCGCCCCGGGGCCCACTGGTTTTACATAGACTTATATAGGGAACACCTTTAAAAATCTTCTTGTCTGAAACCAGAAGGCTCAGGTCTTTGATATTTGGTATGAAGCTTTGTCTAGTAGACATCTACCAAGACTGTTCAAATTATAGCCCTGGGGCCAAAAATGGGCCCACCCCGGTGCCCATTTGTTTTACATAGACTTATGTAGGGAAAACCTTTGGAAATCTTCTTGTCTGAAACCAGAAGGCCAAGGTCTTTGATATTTGCTATGAAGCTTCAAGTAGTGGACCTCTACCAAAATTGTTCAAATTAGTGCCCTGGGACCAAAATGGGCCCATCCCGGAGCCCACTTGTTTTACATAGACTTATATTGGGAATAATTTTGAAAAATCTGCTTGTCTGAAACCAGAAGGCCAAGGTCTTTGATATTTGGTATGAAGCTTTGATCTGTGGATTTCTTTCAAGATTGTTCAAATTATAGCATGTGGCCAAAAAATGGCCGCGCCCCGGGGCCCGCAGGTTTTATATAGACTTATATAAGGATAACCTTTTAAAGATCTTCTTGTCAGAAACTAGAAGGCTCCGGTCTTTGATATTTGATATGAAGCTTCACCTTTTAGACCACTACCAAGATTATGCAAATTATAGCCATGGGGCTAATAATGGCTCTCCCCGGGGCACACTTGTTACCCTATGGAACAGGTGAGCGACCCAGGGCCATCATGGCCCTCTTGTTTTTTTGTTTCTTTTTGAAAATACAAAACTGAATACGTCACCGTTATGGTAAAGGTGTAACTATAATATCAGTGATTATTGTCATCAAATTTCCGTTCTTTGTAGAAAACAGCGTGTAAATATTTTTCAGCTTAAAAGGTTTGCCCTACATGCATTTTTTCGCCCAATGATGAGAGGCAAAAAATGCAAATATAAGAAATCATGAAAGAAGTTCATTAGGCCAAAAACAAATAGCCGTGTTTTCGCTAACCCGACCGACCCTGCTTCAGACCCCCTTACTCTACTTTTTTTATCAATAAAAAATAAAACACCGACCCTACCATTTTCAATTTCCGACCTTTCCAAGTGTCGTCTTTGCATTCTCGCATAGTAATTTTCGGTTTTAAGTACATTTTTGTAGTTTTTGGCATTTAGTACCGTCCAAAATACAGAGCTGACATTTTTGAGCATCCAAAATAAATTATGATATACAGTGCAAGTCTCAACATGACAATTTTATTAACAAAAACATGTACAAAAACAAAAACAAATAAAAAATATAGGCCCGACCCTGTTTTTTTTTTTTTTTTTTTTTTGTTTGTTTTTTGTTTTTCGCTAGAAAACAAAAACAAAAAAATAAAAAAGTTTCTCCTACCTACCGACAAAATTTTTTTCAGCATGTTAGCCGAAACACAGCTATTGTTACGACTACAGCTAGCCACCCGCTGTGGTTCATCCTTTAATGAACAGCAGAAATGCCCCCGCCCATCGGGGCTTGAAGACATAGATGGGCTGCATGATGCTTCCACGCAGAGCTGAAACTGACTCGCACACGAGTACTGGTAAACCGCTTAGAGGATCTAAGACTGCCCAGGCAAAGCGGTGCGAGTCGGACCGCCCATGTTTATAAACCCTATTGGTTTTAATTGGGCGGCAGGGCTTGAGATGTCATTTCATCTCAATGTCGAGTAAAAGTCCCACAAAATTGGAAGCAACGTCTCTAAAATGACCGTTAAAGTGTTGACGGAGACGTTAAACCTCAAATGAAACAAATGAACAGCAGATAATAAAATTCATTTCATAATTGCACGTGCGTTTGCTCATATTATTCTTCATTTCGAAAACACGCCAATACAAATAAATAGTAAATTTTACCGCCGAAAAACGAAAATTTTAAGATGAAAAATTGTGATACTTTTCTTATTTCTGCTCAAAATATAGATTGAAGGTACTCATTAGAACCGCCTCATGGAGGCGGTTCTAACGAGTACCCGCAATCTATATTTAAGAGCAGACATAAGAAAAATAAGGTTTACCCCTGTAAACCCCAGTTTTGCTGTATAAAATTGTGGTTCACGGGGGTCAAAATTATATAGGTGTGTTATCGTGATGGTCACATGACGTTATCCACTACATAACAGTGGCTTATGTTGGTTGGTACCTGATGCTCTGTCTCTGGTCGGGCTCATCGGAGTCTAACTTTTGGTTTTCTTTTGCTCCAGCATTTCAGTGGTTTCTTGCAGTCGAGTCCACACCGTTGTTTCATCTCTGTGGTTGAGTTTTATGTTCACGGAGATCTTGCACTGATGGGTAAGGAGGCCTTCACGCGACTGAAGTAAGGGCGAGGAGTGTGGCCACGTAAAATCGATTTAAGCCCCCCGAGTGGAATTCGTTTCCGCTGACCGTTCCAAGGCTGTTCTTCTTGCGCGGTTTATTTTTGTTATGGGTTGTCTTTGGGTGTTTGTGTCGCTTATTTTGTTTTATTTTGGATAGCCTATTGGTGATTTTGTGGGAAAGTAACTGTCTTTTTGGTTTTCCGCTTTTGATGTTTCCATTAGGGTCTGTTGTTTCATGTTTGTGTTTCTTTCCATTTAGTGTCTCTGATGGGAGCTGTGGGTTAATTGTATCGATTCCTGATCATTGGCTCCACTTCTATTTTGTACGATGAATTAGTTTATTTCATATGTCTGATTGAACTGATTTGCATGTTTAACTGATGAAGGGCATTTGCACGGGTATAATAATAATAATAATAATAATAATAATAATAATAATAATAATAATAATAATATCTTTATTCATAGAGGATAGCATGTTAAGCATACAGGTACTTTTCTATCATATATGGTTCTTAGCTAACAAGTAAAATACATATGCATGTACATTGTATGTAAAAGTATACTTCAATATATGCAATATTTACAGCCTTTATAGAACTATATTTATATTTCCAGTGTAATTCTAATGTAAACCAATAGAAAAAATGACGTTCTTACTTCCATGAACGTATCGAGTCACATGCTTTTCAGTGACGTCATTCTAAACCATGGTTCTCTACAGGCGTTGGCGAGCTGTTCCGCTCTTTGCAGAAAAGCGTGTAAATGTTTTTCAGCTTTTTTATACTAATTTGTTTAGTTCGATTGCGATGGAAGCTGCAAACTAATTTAATCGCTCTGGAACACTGATTCCGGATGTTTTCACGCGCGCGATTGAGAGGCAGTGACTATTACACCACTGCTACCTATTTACACCTGGGTGGAGTGAGGCAGTGTCATTATGTGTCGTGCCCAAGGACACACCTCGATACGCTGTGCCGGATTCGAACGCACAACCTCTCGATGTTAACCACTGCGCTATTCGCCTAGTGATGAGGGGCAAAGAAGGTAAATATAGAAAATAAACTTTTTTTTTCTGCTTGTCATGAGCGGGCCGCTAGCAAAGTTTACTTGAACCCCTTTATTTATTCTGCACGCGACCCACTGCGTTCATACTTTCATGAACATCAGAAAAATTAATTTCATTCCTTAATTGAATAAAACTTGTATTTGGAATAGTGATTAAGGGGAATGGATACACCATCAGGGGAGGCAACTTCTGCAAAAGTATTTTTATCTTCCGTGTCCAAAGGGGTCAACTCTTAAAGGAAAGAATTTGCTCCTGAGGAGCAAATTGTGTCCTTTAAGAGTAAATCCCTTTTTCAGCGGGACAGGGCTAACAGTAAAGCGAACAGGAATTCCCGAAAGTTATCTCCCTTTGACAAATGGCGGAAACATCTGCCACGTGTTCTCATTCCCCTTTAAGGCTTGAGTTTTGTTCAATACATAAGACTGAAAACACATTTGTTACTCTACGTTGTTAAGAACTGCTACCTTGCATACGATAAAACATGTCCGAGATGAGTGAGTGAATGTTTGAGCTTTACGTCCCACCAACAGCTAAGATCATACGGGGACGGGACCTCGGTTTAAAGACTCATCCGGAAGTCTGGAGAAGCCCTGGATCGATCCTGCGATCCCTGGTTTACAAGGCGAGTAGCATAACCACCACGCCACGGAGGCTTCTAATACATGTCCGAGATAAGTATATAAAATTTGAAACCTAAAGCCTATGACAGTAATGGAGAAAATTTAATTATATTGTGTCTCCACACTACTGTTCGTATCTGACATGCACCGCATGGGGTATGTGCCGGAAACCAATGTTCTTTCATAAATACCTATGCTCATGGCTGTTTGAAGCCATTGTCAAATGGATCGAAAGCCGTGTTCAAACAGCAAAAACAAAGTTCAAATCATGAAATTCGCGTGCTGTTTGAACATGGATTTTGAGCTTTTGATATCACAAGACGGGCCTTGCTTTGTTTACGTTCGGTTGTGCGACGTAACGTTATTTCCCTGAACGTAGCGTTTTAGGGTTCTATGATGACGTCAGAGGGTTACTGCATGGCATTGTCATTGTAAACAACTTTCTGAACTGGCCGCCATTTTGTTTTGCCTGCCGCTTTTGAAGAGTTTATTTGGAATGTATATGGTGCTTTTGGCCGTTTTCGTCAAAATTTGCTGTCGGAATCGTAAGTTATGCAAGAACAATGGTCATCCATGGTTATTTCATTGCATTAACATTTCCCGGATCCCTCGGAAATTATTTGAACATTCGGCCCAGCTTCATGTTCAAACAGCTTCCTCGGGACTCGGCAAATATTAATACATGAAGAACCATGGTTGATCCCTATATTCAAATAGCATACGCCCCGCAACAGAGATGCGCACAGCCACGATGCATGTCAAGCTCAGTACGTATAAAACGTCTGTGTCACATACTCTATACAGTAGAACTCCGATGGCTCGAACACCGATGGCTCGTTTACCATGGATGTGTCAAACCCATTCTTGAGCCCCTTGGGAAATCCTCTACATAAGAAATAGTGGGGATAATTAAGGAGATTTTAGTATTTTATCTTGCAAATGTATGTTGTGTGTACTCATTAGAATCGCCTCGATGAGGCGATTCTAATGAGTACACACAGCATACATTTTCATTATAGAACACCGAAAAGATGTCTAAAAGTATCTCGTTATGCCTCCTGATAGTAACCCGTAGTGGCTCGAACTACCCTGTCTCGAACAGATTTTCGAGGTCCCAAAGGTGTTCGAGCCATTGAAGTTCGACTGTATATCTTTTGTTTTTCTTCTTCTTTTTTCATGATGAAAGTTTGTGATATTAGTCTAATTTATACTCCGAACCTAGATTGTCATTACGAAAACACGCCCATGCAAATTTATTGAAAATTTTACCACCACAAAATTAAAACTTTAGGATAAAAAGCTGCTACTCATCCTTTTTTTCTGCTCAAAACCTAAATTGTGGGAACCCGTTTGAACCGCCTCGGAGAGAGGTTCTAACGAGTGTCCACAAATATGTTTTCGAACAGAGATAAGAAAAATATTATATACCCCTGTAAACGCCAGTTTTACTATATAAAAGTGGGGTTTATGGGGGCGGGGTGAAAATAATATAGGCGTGTTTTCGTGATGGGTGCTCGTTAGAACCGCTCGCTCGTTAGAACCGCCTTATTAAAGCGGTTCTAACGAGTACCCACAACCTATGTCTTGGAGCAGAAATAAAAGAAAAACTAATGTATATCCCCGTAAACCACAGTATTTTTTTAAATAAAGTGTGGTTCAAGGGTTGTTCATTGCTTGATACTTTGCCAAGTGTTGATATTTTCAAGTCAAGGACAAAGGTCACATGCCTACATAAATGAATATAATGGTGACATCTTTAAGTACTGTTTTGTTGTAGGTAAAAAAATGTTATTTTGAACTTATTTAGCTTTTAACATTCAAAAGAAAATCGAAAGTGTTTACCTGCAACAGACGTTTAACATGGACTCTAGAAGAAACGCCATAAGAAAAACCGTTTTTGCCCTTTGGTTTGTTTGAGGTTTAACGTCCCCATCGACACTGTAAAGGTAATTTTGGAGACGTTGCTTCCAATTTTGTGGGACTTTTACCCGACATTGAGATGAAATGATATCTCAAGCCCTGTCGCCCAAAAACAACCAATAGGGTTTATAAGCACGGACGGTCCGACTCGTGCGCACCGCTTTGCCTGTGCAGGCTTAGATCCTCTAAGCGGTTTACCAGTACTCTTGTGCGGGTCGGATTTTAGCTCTGCGTGGAGCATCATGCAGCCCATATATTTCTTCAAGCCCCGATGGGCGGGAGCCGAAATTTTTGCCCTTTGGTAGTAATAAAGGTGCACTCAGGTATCCACATCCGCGCAGTCTGGTCAGCACCTTCGTGTTCACTGCTTCAGCATGGATTAAGACCACCCTTGGGACTGTTCAAAAGTTGTCTTTAAGACCACTATTGAACAGTCCCAAAGCTGGTCCCTAACCAGAGGACATAGTATGCATAAAAGTCAAAGAATGAATAACTGCCTCAAATCAAACAAAAACAAACCAACAAAAGCAACCTACTAGATGTAAATAGAAGTTGCTAAAAACAGATTTAGTCTTAATATTAGGTGGTCTTAATAGCGGAAGTTTACTGTTTTCTATAGGTGTCTGTACTCAAAGTTTCTAAACTATTGCTGGTCTGTGGGGCTGAGTTTATTCAGGCTGGTGTGTTTTACCTGGTCGCAACTTCCGATGTCCGGGACACAGCACAACTGTGTTTGTAAACTGGGAAAAACTTGGAGCCAGACAAAATACTTTCTCTGATTAATCTATAGTAAAATTCCTTTACTGAGACCTCCGTTAGGTGAAAGACCACTTTTGAACAGTCCCAAAGGTGGTCCCTGACCGGAGGACATTGTGCGCAGAATTCAAAAAGAAAAAAACTAAAGTACCCTTCTAAATAAGCTTTTTAAATCAAAATTAGTCTTAATTTTAGGTGGTCTTAATAGTGGAATGTCACTGTATTCTATAGGTTTCTATACCCAAAGATTCTAAACTGTTGCTGGTCTATGGGGCTGAGTTTATACAGGCTGGTGTGTTTTACCTGGTCGCAACTTCCGATGTTCGGGACACAGCAGAACTGTGTTTGCAAACTGGGTAAAACATGGAGCCAGACAAAATACTTTCTCTGATATTCCTACATTGGTCTTTAAGACCACTTTAGAACAGTTCCAAAGGTGGTCACTGACCGGAGGACATTGTGTGCAGAATTCACAAAGAAAAAATAAAGCACCCTTCTAAATTAGTTAAAGTTTCATCACCACCAAAACCTGAAAAATTTCAGATAAAATACGCTTTTATTTTTCACATTTCTGCTCAGAGCATAGACTATGGATACTCGTTAGATCCGCCTCACTGAGGCGGTTCTAACGGATACCTACAATCCATTGTTAACAATACAGTAAAACTTCGATGGCTCGAACACCGATGGCTCGTTTACCATGGATGTGTCGAACCCATTCTCGAGCCCCTAGCGAAATCTTCTACATAAGAAATAGTTGGGGATAATTAAGGAGATTTTAGTCTTTTATCTTGCAAATGTATGCTGTGTGTACTCATTAGAATCGCCTCGATGAGGCGATTCTAATGTGTACACACAGCATACATTTTCATTACAGAACACCGAAAAAATATCTACTCAACTCAACTCATCTTTATTCAAGCTTAGGTTACATAGGTAACATTAAGCGAAAATCAAAGTATGCAAACAAAACATGCAAACAAATGGCGTAGTCAATAACAGATACTAGTTGGAACGAGAATTATCATCAGCAGTTTTTTTTTTGTTTTGTGGGGAAAACAATAAAGTATCAAAAAATGCTATATTTGTAATAATGTAGATTAGGTCAGCTGGGGTCAAGTTGAGCCCGCGCGTCTCAACATGACCGCCGCTGAACTTACTCAGCATAGCCAAACCTTCCAAAAATAATCATTGTAGATAGGCAAGGTCACCGAACAGGACCTGCTCTTGAAAAATGAGCTTACAATGAGATAAATATGGAACTGTCGTGCGAGGAGCCCCGACCCGAATTACCAAATTTAATCCGTTGAGGTGGTTTATATGGTCATATCGACTGTGCATGTCTATTGTCTCGTTCATAAACCGAAGATGCCAACTCATGCCATCCTCAAGTTTATGAGCAGGAAAAATCTCACGCTCCGAACACCAAAAAACCTCAAGTACGTTGCGGTCCTAGTAAGGCACAGCAAAATTCCTATGTTAAGGCAACCTTTGGGACGCTCAAAAGTGGTTTTTAAGATCACTCTGGAACAGTCCCAAATGTTGCCTCTTATAAGCAGACATGCGGTATAGAGAACACAAAGAAAGAATAAATGAAACCTTCTCAGTAAGCTTTTAAAATCATATTCATCCGAATAGCGGAATCCTACATTATTTGGGAACCCAAACGACATGTTTATGAATTTATACGTCATATTAGCCTAGGCTCGGTTGAGCGTGCAAAGGCAACGACTACCCATGCACTCCCACCGTAACCCGCATTGAAGTTTCACATCATATAGTAAACGAATACAGTAGAAATTCAATGGCTCGAACACCGATGGCTCGTTTACCATGGATGTGTCGAACCACTTATTGAGCCCCCAGCGAAATCCTCCACATAAGAAAAAGTGGGGGATAACTAAGGAGATTTTAGTCTTTTATTTTCCAAATGTAGGCTGTGTGTACTCATTAGAATCGCCTCGATGAGGCGACCCCAACGAGTACACACAGCATAAATTTTCATTATAAAACACCGAAAATATGTTTAAAAGTATCACGTTATGCCTCCTGACAGTAACCGCAGTGGCTCCAACTACCCATGTCTCGAACAGATTTCCGAGGTCCCAAAGGTGTTCGAGCCATTGAAGTTCGACTGTATATTATGACGGTTCAGCAGAGACTTAGACGAGCATGCTCGTACGCTAAGTCCCGCTAGAGCATACGCTTTTTTATTTCTTATGTGAGTCTGCCTGGGTCCGAGGCTATAAAGCCCCTCCCACGCCCAACCCATTCGAACAAGAAATTCGTGCTGCTCATAAACCTGAGAATGCATTTGTTGGCATTAAAAAAAAAAAAAGAAAAAGAAACTCACGAGCAGGACATATAACATGATGTGCTGATCTGAACATGATTAAAAGAACTGTCACTTTCATTTGGATATTAACTGTTTATAAATTTCATGCTCAGCCAAGGCAAATCCGTGCAATACAGATTAACTAAAAGTATCTCGTTATGCCTCCTGACAGTTACCTCGGTGGCTTGAACTACCCCTGTCTCGAACAGATTTTCGTGGTCCCAAAGGTGTTCGAGCCATTGAAGTTTGACTGTAATATACACCCCTATAGTGTATAATAATTGGGGTTTCGTGATGTAAAATATATATACTAATAAGTCCCTGAGAGCGTGATAATCCCTCCCTTTGTAAACAGTGAAGGGCCATCTGATCTGGATCTGATTATTTGTTTGCTTTATGTTTAACGACACGTCAACCCATGTGGGTCATTTTGTGTCGTCTCCTAGAGCAATGGAGAGAAAGAAGAGATTGTAGATTAGATGAAAGTCAGGGACAGAGGAGTGAGGAAAATAAATGGATGTGTAGACACAGAAGAAATTCTTGCATAAATATCTATGCGCATTGCTGTTTGAAGCCATAGTCAAATGGACCGAAAGCCATGCTCAAACAGCAAAAACCATGTTCAAATCATGAAATTCGCGTGCTGTTTGAACATGGATTTTGAGCTTTTGATATCACAAGACTGTCTTGCTTTGAGCGACGTAACCTTATCGCCCTGGACGTAGCGTTTTAGGGTTCTATAATGACATCAGATGGTTACTGCGTAACAACGTCATTGTAAACGACATTCAGAACTGGCCGCCATGTTGGTCAAAATTTTCTGTCGGAATCGTAAGTTAGATCACCCATGGTTATTTCATTGCATTAACATTTGCCGGATATCTCGGAAGATATTTGAACATTCGGCCTGGCGGCATCATGTTCAAACAGCTTCCTCGGGACCCGGCGAATTTTAATGCATGAAAAAACCATGGTTGATCCCTATATTCCTCCATCTACCCTTACCTACTGCAAGACCGGCAGGTCTTGTCCGACTGTAAGCCAACATCTATTGGGACACCCCAGTGATGCAAGATACACATCACATTTCCCTCATCCAATCACCTCTACCCTGACCTGCTGCAAGACCGGCAGGTCTTGTCCAACTGTAAGCCAACATCAATTGGGACGCCCCAGTGATGCAAGATTTTTTTTTAGTTTGGGTTTTACGGCCCTTTCAAGATTATTTCACTAATATCGAGCCGATCGTTAATCATAGGTGGGCGAAAACCGGAGTACCCGGAGAAAAACCACCTGACCTTCCGTTGCGGAACTTGGCGTCTCACACGTGACCCGAGCGAGGCTCGAACCCACGGCGGTGAGAGACCTTATGACTAAGAGTCAGCGCTCTTATCCATTCGGCCACGGAGGACCGTCAGTGATGCAAGATAGGCCTACAATCCCCTTTGCCTCATCCAACCACCCCAAATCTGAACAGGAAATGCACCGTTTAGCATACAGTTTGTGAATTGAATGAATACAGTATACCAAGTACTTTGATTGGTGGATAGATAGTCAGAGATAGTTGTGGCTAAATTGATTTATTCAGCAGGATACTGGCCAACCAACATTGTGTGGACTGGCCTAGATGAACCTCACCATTTATCTTGCTGATTCGCATTTCGCACCAAATGAAAATTCTTGAACAATCAGGGACACTAGACAAGCTAAGCCCAGGCTGTCATTGCAACAGATGCGTAGGTACAATGTTTGTATGGCTTTGCTAATTCGGGCGGGTCAGGAGGGACATCTAAAATCGTTCTGAACCCATTTTGTTCCAGGAACCCCCAAACGGGTACCCTGGCATACAGTGCAGGCTCAGATCAGACGCCGCAGAACGCGGCGTCTGATCAGGGCCTCCACTGTTTGCTAAAAGTTCTGGCATTTTCCAAATAAATTTTGATCAAAACACAACCTGACACCCCTAAATGTTTAAATGGACACCTGCTGTATATGAGGAGGAAGATTGCATTTGGTACAAAAAGGGTCACGAGGGACATCTAAAACCGTTCTTAATCACACAATTACAGACATTTCTGCTGAGGGCCTTCCCTAACTATATTTATGGATTGTCCGAGGGCCAAGGCCCGGACCTCTGAGCTGATACAAGTATGACCCCATTCTAGGACGAGAGCAATATCTATCCTTGGGTAAAAGAACGTCCATAACCCTATATAGAACCCAAAATATAGGTTACGCTTGTACATGAGTGTTCATGTATTGTTGAGTCTAATTGATGACTTGAGGAAAAGGGATAAAATGCGGTGCTTCGCCGAGTTTTTAATGCATTTTCCAAAACTAGTTTAATAAATTCAATAATACATGAGCACGAATGCAAGTTTCTATGACATATAAGACGCATTTTATTCAGAATTGTTTTTCAAAAAATGTCAATATTCCGTCATTAGTAAACGCGACGTCGTTAAGGACGTGCAACTTAATGGGGTGTATGTTACTTATTTGCATATTTAATCCACTAGTGGATTCCCGAATTTATTACATGGCGTTATTCCATTCTCAGACGCGTCGTAATATGATAAATGCATTTTGTGCATTGAAGCCCTCAGTTTAACCCATTTTATAATGATTGACTCTTCCATTGTGATATGTCGGATACTTAAATCTTTCAGGACTCTAACTTTCTTTTCTTGTCTGATAGAAAAATGCGATAGTTTCTTATAATTGTCCAAACAGATAGTCGATGCTAGTTAGAACCGCCTCTTGCAGATCGTTCTAACTAGTATCCACAATCTATGCTTGAGAGATAAAATATGGAAAATCATGTATACCTGTGTAAACCACACTCTTTTCTAAAGTGTATACAGTAGAACTTCGATGGCTCGAACAACGATGGCTCGTTTACCATGGATAAGTCGAACCCATTCTTGAGCCCCTAGGGAAATCCTCTACATAAGAAATAGTGGGAGATAATTAAGGAGATTTTAGCCTTTTAGCTTGCAAATGTAAGCTGTGTGTACTCATTAGAATCGCCTCAATGAGGCGATTCTAATGAGTACACTCAGCATACATATTCATTATAGAACACCGAACAGATGTCTAAAAATGTCTCGTTATGTCTCCTGAGAGTAACCTAAGTGGCTCGAACTACCCCTGTCTCGAACAGATTTTCAAGGTCCCAATGGTGTTCGAGCCATTGAAGTTTGACTGTAGAATGTGTGTGAGAGTTTTACGTCCCACCAACAGCTAAAGTCATAAGGTGATTGAACCTCGGACTGAAGACTCAGCCAAAGTCTTGCAGAAGCCTGGCAACGCTACTTTTTCTGCATAGTATATTTTTTATACCGTACATGTAGGCCAGTACATTTAGCTCGAAATGACCCTTGACCCACAACTAATTCCTTGAGAAATGTTATCAGCAGTTTTAGTATCAGGAAGGTGTCCTGATTTATAGAAAAAAAAGTCCTCAAAAAAAATCCGAGGGGAAAGGGTATTTTTTGGGGGTGAAAAATTACGAAAAATGAAGAAAAATCACAAAAACCAGGACAAAATTAATATTACTGGCGTATGTTAAATAATTAATACTTGACTTCATTAAATCATCCAAAATGAATATTTCTATTTGGGGAAAAATACTAAAAATTCTGAAGATAAAAGTTTTCTTTTAATTTTTTTTTTTATATATTTTTGTGTGAAATATATGGAAAACAAGTATTAGCTTTTTCAAAAAGCTTGAGTCTATGCTAAGCACACATTAATTTGTGTAGAACTAAAATGTGTCAGTTACCATAAAGTGTAAAAAGAGTCACAGACATCAAATAAGGATTTCCAAATCTTATCAACAATGTCACATAAAACAAAATCAAAAAAGGAAAATCAAAAGCAAACTGTGGCACATCACAAAACATGTCTATGTAATTTTGACCCCCACTAACCCACTTTTATATAACACTTGAGGTTTAGGGGTTATACATTATGTTTCTGCTCAAAAACATAGCTTCTGAGATTGTTGATACTCAATAGAACCTCCTCATCTATGTTTTGAGCAGAAACAAGTGAGTGAGTGTGTTTGAGGTTTACGTCCCGTCAACAGCAAATGTCATATGCAGTGGTTTCAAAAACATTTTGGCATCCAGATTTCAAGGAAAGATAGGATTGTGATTTTCAATGTTATCTGAATACAGCCAAATTTATGAAGCATAGCAGGGGAATAATGTCTAAGTAAACGGGAAAACCCCCAGTACCCGTCTATTGATGAAACCCCTGCATACGGAGACCGGACCTCGGTTTAAAGACTCATCTGAGAGTCTGGAGAAGCCTTTGGATCGAACCCACGACTCCTGGTTAATGAGGTGAGTAGCTTAACCACTACACCATGGAGGCTTCATTGAGCAGAAATAAGAAAAATAATGTACATGTATACGCCCTAAAACTCCCCACTGCCCCACCCCACCCAGGTGTATATGGGTAGCAGTGGTGTAAAAGTCAACTGCCTCTCCCTCGCGCACGTGAAAACATCCGGAATGAGTGATTAAGTTTGAGACTTTCATCGCAATCGAACAAAAATAAATTAGTATAGACTAAAACTCGATGAGGAAGGGGTTTCTATCGAGTACCCACAATCTATGCTTTTGAGTAGACATTACGAAACACGCCTTAACAAAAACATTGTCAATTTTTCAGCCCCAAAATGGAATTTTAAGATTAAAAAAATGATGTTTTTCTTATTTCTGCTCAAAACATAGATTGCAGAGGTCGACTAAGAACCGCCTGAACTTGGCGGTTCTGCCGAGTACCCACAATTATGTTTTTGCACTGATATAAGAAATTTAATGTTTATCCCTGTAAACCAGTTTTACAATATAAAAGTGGGGTTGGAGGGGTCAAAATGATATAGGCTTGTTTTTCGACCCCACCCATCTGGGCTTGGTTTGGTTGATTTGAGGTTTAACGCACCAACAAATGTATATTTAGGTGGCTATGTAAATGGACAGAATCAATGTAAGTCAATGGGATTTATTCCGTTAGACACCGCAAAATACTTCTTTTCTGTGGCTAAAAGTAGCCACTTAAGTATCGATCCTGCCAAAAATAGCCACATAACTATCCATTTGTGAGAACATCCGTCCCCGTCAACACTGTAAAGGTCATGTCCCCGTCAACACTGTAAAGGTCATTTTGGAGACGTTGCTTCCAATTTTGTGGGAATTTTACCCGACATTGAGATGAAATGACATCTCAAGCCCTGTCGCCCAATGAAACCAATAGGGTTTATAAGCATGGATGGTCCGCCTCGCACCGCGGTTCCTGGACAGGCTTAGATCCTCTAAGCGGTTTACCAGTACTAGTGTGCGGGCCGGATTCAGCTCTGCGTGGAAGCATCATGCAGCCCATATATTTCTTCAAGCCCCTATGGGCGGGGCCGATCTGGGCTTGGAGTAATAGATTGGGCTGCATGATGCTTCCGCACAGAACTGATACCGACCGCACATGAGTACTGTTAAACCGCTGAGAATGTCTAAACCTGCCCAGAAAAGTTGCTGCGAGTCAGCCTGTCCATGCATGTAAACTCTTTTGGATTCATTGGGCGGCAGGGACTGAGATGTCATACATCTCAATGTCAGGTAAAAGTCCCACAAAATTGGAAGCAACGTCTCGTTTTCGTGATGAATAAGAAAAACATCAGAATTTTCTCTGGAAATTTTTTGGGTGATCAAATCTTCCAATAGATTTCAATATGTGTGTTTTCGTTATGTTTTTTTTTATGACCCCAGCTTTTTTGGAGGGGCATATTGCTTCTGGTTGGTCCAATAGAACTTCCGTTACGCCTTTGATGCATAGCATAACGCAAGAACCGTGCATGCTAGGGTTTTGAAATTTCATATGTGGATTCTTCATGGAAATTTAGCTAACCCGTATTTTTTTCTTATCCGGATTATGCCCCTTTCAAAAGTTATTGCCCTTTGAATTTTTGTTTTTATAAAATCTTGTCAGCAACATATCTCAAAATCTATTGTAGCTAGAACCTTGTAAGTTGGTGAAAAGATTGGTGCTGATGAGTAGATGTCCTGATTATTTTTTGACTAAATTCCGAAAAATACTTTGTGGCTAATGGCCCTTTGTCACTTTCGGTACATTGTATGCATTGTGATGCATAACATAACTTTAGAAGCTTGTATGCTAGGGTTTTGAAATTTCATATATGGATTCCTCATGGAAAGTTAGCTGAAAGATATTTTTCTCATCCGGAATTTGCCCCTTTAAGGTTGTTTGAATCAACCTTTATGTTCAATCAGCTCAAAACAGTTATTGTGAGCAATGTTGGGAGACAAAATTTGTAAATCAATTTCAAGGGGGTATCCCTTTTCTTAGTATTATTTTTCCTGCCTGTTTAAAATTCAGCGGCCAATTTCTATTGCAGTAAGTAGATAGGACAGTGTTGCAATTGTTCTGATTGTGATTTTTGAATGGTTGCTTCCACAAAGTCACACATAGCTTTCAAAATCTTATGTGCGCAATGTTACTAGAATACACCGTATACACATATTTATGATATTAATTGATTTGATTCTGGTGGCACAAATGTGCTTCCATACACTAATTTTTTGTCATGAGACCCCCCCCCCCCCCCCCCCAAAAAAAAAAAAATGTTTATTTTTACAACTTGAACATAGATCTTGTATATCAATAGCATACAAGGGAAATATAAATGGCATCTATACAAAAAAAAATAGAATATAGAAAGCAGCGGGAGTCTACATCGTCTGCTTGTGTCCGCCAAAC
The DNA here is from genome assembly GCA_963580285.1 of Lucinisca nassula. Taxonomy (NCBI): domain Eukaryota; kingdom Metazoa; phylum Mollusca; class Bivalvia; order Lucinida; family Lucinidae; genus Lucinisca; species Lucinisca nassula. The sequence continues at coordinate 23,077,429 of OY757023.1, forward strand.
CTTCAACTGGATTTCCTTTTGATTTTGTGGATTCCAACACATATAGATGGATAGATTTGGGAAAATGCATAGCCTCCGTGTACCATATCTCGAACGATTTTGAGCAAATATTTCCATTTTTCAATCAAGAGAAAGCTTCTTCGTTCTCTTTTTAATAATAAATTACAGACTGCACATTAACAATTTGTGACGTATATTTTGTTTTTAATGACGTCATTTGTTTGCGCGTGAGGAGAGCTAGCCTTACAGCCGGTAAAACAGTGTATGGTGCTATTATTGGACCATTACTTATTTAATTTTTTTTCTGCGGATTAAATCCTAATTTTCTCAGAACTGGCACGGATATTTTTTGAGGACTTTTTTTTGGTAAATAATATAACATAGCCCTGTGTTTTGGTGTTAAAAGAATTTCTCAAGGAATTATCTTGACCATAAAAATTAAAGTGCCTCGCCTAATGTCGTTTTTTTTTATTTCATGTATGGATTCTTTATGAAAAGGATGGTTTTGTCTCTTTCTTGAGTTATGTGCCTTTTGAAAAAATGCAATCATTAGGAAAACGTGTCCGTAAGAAATAATGGCGTCCAACATGGTGTCAAAAGATGATAATATTAGGCAAAAATGATAACATCTTTATTATTTCTGCTTTCATCATAGATTGTGGGTGCTCGTTAGAACCGCCTCAATGAGGAGGTTCTAACGAGTACCCACAATCTATGTTTTGAGCAAAAACAAGGCAGATAACGTATACCCCCGTAAACCCCACTTTTTCCTATATAAAGTGGGGTTCAGGGGGGGGGGGGGGTCTTCGTTTCACGGACTTGTTATCGTGATGGAAAGCTTGCAACCAAGGTATCTCAAAATCTTTTTAAGCTATTATGTTATTATTTTGCTGATTTCCGACATGATTCCAGGCGCAGAAGTTCTGAAAATGGCAGACGTACTCGTCTTAAAAAGTGACACAGTTAAAAGAGGGACAGACCAGAATGCCTGAGGATCGGTTGCCAAAAATCCTCTATGGTGAATTAGAAACAGGTAAACGCCCTCATGGTGGTCATGAGAAGCGTCACAAAGACACCCTCAAAACAGAAGTGAAGGCAATGATCAGGAATCGATAAAATTAAACCACAGCTCCCATCAGAGACACCAAAGGGAAAGAAGCACAAACATGAAACAACTGGACCCTAATGGAAACATCAATAGCGGAAAGCCAAAAGGACAGTTACTTTCCCACGAACACACCCAAAGAGAAACCATACCAAAAATAAGCCACGACAGAAGAACCGCCTTGGAACGGTCAGTGAAACAAATCCCACTGGGGAGGTGGGTGGGTGTGGCGGGGGGGGGCTTAAATCAATTTTACGCGGCCACAATCCTCGCCCTTATTTCCAACGCGATTTAGCCAAACAATTAGTTCCGTCCGCATGAAGGCCTTTTAACTCATCAATGCAACATCTCAGTGAACACAAAAATCAAACAACCACAGGGATGAAACAACGGCGAGGACTCGACAGCAAGAAATCACTGAAATACTGGAGCAAAAGAAGACCAACAGTTAGACTTCGATGGGCCCGACCAGAGACAGAGCATCAGGCACCAACCAACATTACTTAAAATCAGATACTCAAAGCCTCCCTCAAGGACTTCAACTTACCAACAGAGTCATGGGTACAAACTGCACAGGACCGAGCAAAGGGGCGAGGCCTCGTCAGAAAGGGTGCTAGTGAACACATCACGCGAACAAGTCCGTGAAATAAAGACCCCCTAAACCCCACTTTATACAGAGAAAACTGGGGTTTACGGGGGTAAACATTATTTGCCGTATTTCTACTCCAAGACATAGGTTGTGGGTACTCGTTAGAACCGACTCAATGAGGCGGTTCTAACGAGCACCCAAAACCTATGTTCTGAGTATAAATAAGAAATATATTACAGATTTTCATCAGAAAAATTATCTTTTTTAGAGGTATGAAATAATGCACTATATCACACGGATGTGTTATCGTAATGATGAGACAAAAAGAATCAGCAATGCCGAACAGAAACGTGCATAGCGCAAAACCAGAGCTAAATCATCGATGACAGTTTTCTTCCTCTAACCTCTGTTGCTCTTCCTGCAACAGACAGTTCAGACCTATAATAATAGGGGTTAGTGCAAGAAGGGGCCTAAGCCACATTTTTATAATTTCGAGAAAAACGCGAAAAACAAACTATTTTGCAAAATGGTCATGTTTTTCATACTTGAATTTAAATAAATTCTCCTGATGTGTTATCGTGTCATCTGAAATGGTGCAGAAATCGTATACATAGTTCTGAGTATATCGCAGATATTCATTTGTTACAATAATGGTTTGGTGTAAGAAGGGATCTAAGTCCAGGATTTATTGGACCGAGGCACCTTCTTGCATTAAACAAATACAACAAAGTTTTCTCTATTAACAGCAGAAACCTATGTCATTTAGTTTAACATGTATATTTTATCGTATTTCGACTCTTTTTTAGTTTATTATAACAAAAATCTGAAACAAATGAACAATACATACAATGCAAACTCAAAGTTCTATGTGGTAAAACGGACTTAGACCCCTTCTTGCACCAAAGATACGACATTGGACTTAGGACCCTACCAAAAATTTTATTAACCGTCATTTTTAATGCCAGTAAAGAAATAAGGTAAACAAACTATATATCAGATTGTCGGTCTTGATATGATGTATCTGAAAATGATAATATCCCAGATTTTTCCAAAAATGGACTTGGGCTCCTTCTTGCACTAACCTCTTCAATTGCTCTCATCAGCCACCTTAGAACAAATAAACAAACTTTATGATTTCTCGCATGTGATTAAGATTGGTCATTGTCTGTACTGACAGACAATCTGAGGCCAGTTGTTCAAAGCCTCGTTAGCTTAACGAGCTCCTTAGTGGTCATATTGTTAACTGTTCAAGCAAGTACAATATCTAAAATTTTGTTATTTTTGCTGAAAACATGTCAGCAGCTTTTGCATTTGCAAAAGCTGCTCATATTTTTTTCAACAAAAATATTAGCATATTTACCATAGTAAATGATCAATTTTTTAACGATAAGTTAACTAACGATGTCGTTGGTTTTGAACAACTGGTCTTTGGTGATAGAGGACGATGTGAGTACTGATTAATTTTTGAGTTCTTTAGTTATGGCCCTTTGAACAATTTGGTAAGATATCTCAAAAACAGTTTAAGCTTGACAGACTGATAAGGAATGGTGACTAGTTGACCTGATTAACTTTTGAAAAAGTTCTGAAAATTTTTCTTCCGTTATGGCCCTTTGGAAATTTGAACAATTCACAAACAATTTCAAGGATACATATGCCCCAAGCTTCGACGAAGTTGTGGGGCATATTGGTTGTGCTTTAGTGTCCCCATGATGTCATCACGAAAACACGCCTATATAACTTTGACCCCCTTGAACCCCACTTTTATATAGTAAAACTGGGGTTTCCGGGGGTATACTTTATTTTTCTTATTTCTGCTCTAAAATATAGATTGTGGGTACTCGTTAGACCCGCCTCGACGATGCGGTTCTAACGGGTGCCCACAATCAATATTTTGAGCAGAAATAAGAAAAATATCACAATTTTCATCCTAAAATTTTCATTTTTTCGGCGATAAAGGTGGCAATGTATTTGTATAGGCGTGTTTGCGTAATGCGGTTGGGGCGTATTGCTTTTGCTTTGTTCTTCCGCCCACTTTTTCGTTCGTCCGTACGTCCGTTAGACCTCCCGTCACACACAATAGAACGTATCATATTTAAGGAGGTTCTGAAAGTTCATATGTGGATTCTGAATGAAACCGTAGCGAACCAAGAGTACCCACAATTTATATTTTAGAGCAGAAATAAGAAAAATAAGGCTTATTCCTGGAAACCCCAGTTTTACTATATAGAAGTGGGGTTCAAGAGGGTCACAATTATATAGGCGTGTTTTCGTGATGTGATTTTAGCCCAATGTACAAAAGAGCTTGTTAAATTTTGATGCAATTTTATATTGTATAAAAACAATGGTCTTGGGTATTTTAGCATAGGAATAGCGTTATCTAAAGAAAAACCTGGGCTAGGCTCATGAAATTTTGCAGGCAGTGTAGTACCCATGTGAAAATGATGTGATTAAAGTTTGGTATGATATGATGGCCTTTTTTTCAAAATTATGTCCCTTCGTGGACCTTGAGATTTAAGCAAAGGAAAAGCTTGTAAGAACGGCTTGTAAGAAGGTTTCTTTCCCTTTGGTGTCTCTGATGGGAGCTGTGGGTTGATTGTATCGATTCCTGATCATTGCCCCCACTTCTATTTTGGACTAAGCTCCTTATTTTAGTTAAGTTAAAGAAAGTTTGGAACAAGTATTGAACAGCGTAAAGTGTGTATGTAGAAGACAAATCATTGAACGTCCCTCTATTTTCGTTTCATGCTTAAACTGTATGTCTTTAATGTATAATTCTTTAGGGGATTATATCATACGCGGAAGATTCTCAGTCTTGCTTTGGCAGACAGTTTGATCGGACTTTTTTTCATTTTATAGAGGTACATATTCATTACAAACTCTAAGACAGCTCGCCTATATAGCAAATAATAAAATCTAGTGATATATTGCTTGTAAGCAAAATATCTGTTTTTTTTTTTTTTTTTTTTTTTTTTTTTTTTAAAAATCACTGGGCGGAAGAGCGCGACGCGAACATCACATGAACAAGTCCGTGAAATGTAGACACCCCCCCCCCTCCCCGCTAAACCGCACTTTATATAGAAAACTGGGGTTTACGAGGGTATACATTATTTTTCTTATTTCTGCTCCAAGACATAGGTTGTGGGTACTCGTTAGAACCGCCTCAAGGAGGCGGTTCTAACGAGCACCCACAACTTGTGTTTGCAGTATAAATAAGAAAATTATCACGGATTTTCCTCGGAAGAGTAGACATTTTGGAGATGTGAAAAATGCACAATGTCGCATGGATTTGTTATCGTAATGAAGAGCCGTCTTTTTCAGGTTTCCTGGCGTAATTCACTGTTACCTTGACGTTAGATAGCGTAACGTCTTTTTCTTGTATAACATAGATAGACACATATTATGCAGACCGTGATATTGGTGGGATGCCTTTGAACAATGGCGGAAGATAGGGAGAATCTGAAGGAATCAATAGATTTTTGACGACTTTTAGTGTGTAAGAATCGAAATAGATCTGCGATCGTGATTTCATCTACTTTACAACTGAACGCCAAACAATGATTAATCACTCAATAAATCACTGATAGAGCTGAGCTGATCTGTTTCTTAAATCACAGTTGATTATACAACGCTTGGATGTTTTATCCTCAGTTTATTTATTAATTTATTTATGCAGTTATTTATTTATTTATTTATTTATTTGGCCTCCGCGGCAAAGAACTCTAAATCATAAGATCCGTCTCCGCTGTGGGTTCGAGTGTTGCTCGGATCACATATGAGACGCCAAGTTCTGCAACAGAAGATCAGAATATTTTTCTCCGAGAACTCCGGTTTTTACCCACCTCTGAGCTGTGTTCGAAATAACGAAAACGGGCCCCAAAAGGCAAACCAAAAATAAGAATTAACAAATAACATGATCTGAGCACATATGTTGGAGTCAGATCGAAGACCGGTTCCCAATTATGTTCAAACAGCACATTACCATCTTTTTGTTGTTTTAGCACGGCTTTCGGTCCATTTGACAATTGCTTTAAACAGCCATCCGCATAGATATTTATGCAAGAATAAAGCGATCAGCCATGGTTTTTCAGGCATTAACATTTGCTAAACATCATGAAAACACGCCTTTATACTTTTGACCACCTTGAACCCCACTTTTATAGTGTAAAACTGGGGTTTGCAGGGATAAACCTTATTTTTCTTATTTCTGTTCTAAAATATAGATTTTGGGTGCTCGTTAGAACCGCCTCGATGAGTCGGTTCTTACGAGTACCCTACATCTACATTTTGAGCAGGAATAAGAAAAATATCACAAGTTTTCATCGTAAAATTTTCGTTGTTTTCGGCGGTAATGATTACAATGTATTTGTATAGGTGCGTTTTCGTAATGGATCCCAAGGAAGCTGTTCGACCATGAGACCGTTGTGTCGAATGTTCAAATATCTTCCGCGGGATGTGGGAATTGTTAAATAAATGAAATAAGCATGGGTGATCGTTGTTCTTACATATTTCTGAATGTATATTGTATGAAACGTATGTATTGGGAATGACAGGCCTGTGCAAACAGTCTAGACCTAGATGAGACGCCGCAAAACGCGGCGTCTCATCAGGGTCTACACTGCTTTCCAACCAGTCGGTTACTTTAGGCGCAAAATCGGGTCGTGATATGTACTTGTCAAAATTTTAGAACAAACTAGAAGTGAAGGCAATGATCAGGACAATTAACTAACAGCTCCCATCAGTGACACCAAAGGGAAAGAAACACAACCATGAAATTAGAACCTAATGGAAACATCAATAGCCGAAAGCAAAAAGGACAGTTTCCTTTGCACGAAATGGCCAATTGGCTATCCAAAACAAAATAATATAAGCGATACACACACTCAAAAGACAAACCATAACAAAAATAAACCACAACAGAAGAACCGTCTTGGGAGGGTCAGTGAAACGAATTCGATTTTACGCGTCTGCAATCCTCGCCCTTACTTCCGTCGCGATTTAGACAAATAATTTGTTCAATCCACATGAAGAACTCCTTACCCATCAGTGCAACATCTCCGAGAACCCAAAAATCAAACAACCACAAAGATGAAACAAAGGCAAGGACTCGACAGAAAGAAACCACTGAAATGCTGGAGCAAAAGAAAACCAACAGTTAGACTCCGATGGGCCCGACCAGAGACAGAGCATGCACCAGGTACCAACCAACTTCATTACATAAAATTAAATTCTCTCTAATTCTCAGTTAGCCTTTACGCTGGAACCGTCATAGAATCTGAGGCCTGACCCGTCGGCGTGCAATTAAAGAGGGAAGCCAAGTTGTCGCCCGTGATTGGGTTAACTACCATGCACGCAGTCTGTCAAATAACATTTATGTTGTGCCCAATCTTTTTATATCGAAGAATGATTTTACGAAATTGGGTGCTGCAGTCATTTCGATTATATATTTTTTCTGAATTTACATACTAAGTCACCATGAAATTCGGGTTCCGACCGACCTTGTTGTAGAAGAGATTTAAGTCAAACATTGAGTATGATAAGGCGTTGGGGTGTCCGAATTCAGGGTTTATACTGTACTTTACAATGCACTTCCGTATGTAACGCGCCGTTGGATTGGATAACGTCTAAAATTTGCGACAATATATCCTGCGATATACTGTCGGAAACCCGTCGACATCATGTAACGTCGCTTTTCATTGGCTGCTATTTGGTTTTACCCAGCTCACAGCGCTAGCCGTTTTGTGCAAAATAGCACAGTTTTAACAAAACAACCGTATAAGTGCATTAGAATGGGGATAACTATATTGCTGACGCGTCACCGTAAAACGAAATTTCCGACCGTAAAACCTCCGAGTTACGTCCCCAAATCACTATTTTGAATACAATTATCCCCTAATTCTGCACATGTTCGTTCTGTAAATCGTAGCAAGTAGCATACCATAATCACAACTGAAGAATATCAAGTTTGTTTATTTCAGAATTATAATGCGGATAACGTCGTCTTTCATTGGCTGGTATTTGGTTTTACGCAGCTCGCAACGCTTGCAGTTTTATGCAAGTAGGGCAATTTTATAACAAAACAAATGACAACTGCATTAGAATGGAGATAACTATATTCAAAAGTGTCATTCGGGGAGGTAAATCGTCGGTTTTACGGTCGCATATTAAGTTTCACTATTCATGTCATATCGAGCCGGTCAGTTTACCTTACCAAACTTTCTGGGCAGATTTATACAAATGTGGTTTATCAGTACAATGCAAATTATTTCGCCAGAAATCAGCGGAAGGAAAAGAATGATCCTGGAAAACATTTCATGATCAATCTTCACGCAAGAATGTTGCCGATCCCGGCAGGTATCCCAGCAGGAACACGTCGGTAGGGCAACATCAAATCAGCGTCGGTGCAACGTCATGACGGTGCACCGACGTTTATGTGACGTCACAATTACGTCATGTGCCTGCTGGGATGTAACCCACGACCTTCTGATCGCCAGCTAGACATGCGCATCCGACACAGCTACCGAGGCCGGTGGAAAGCCTTAGCTTCGCTTTTCTCCTGGACAGATTACAAAACTCAGAAAACATTGCAACCACCAATCGTTTAATGGTCTAAGAAGGCATACGATACGAAGTGTAACTGGTGCAATTTGACATGAGATTGACCTTTTAATATGCAAAGAATATAGTATTCAGTGTTTTCGCCTAATACGTCTGTTTTCATAAACTTCTCGTGAATTTTCGGCATCTCGTGAATCATTGTTGGGGACCCATTTACCGACCTCTATATGAATGTGTACGTCGACCTCATTGAAAAACGGCAAAGATAAATCTATATATTCGGTCGGGTGTAAAATTATGGTAATAGAGGTAACCAGTCTCATGTCAAATTGTTCTAACTATACAGGAAATGTACCTTCATACATTTATGAACTGCATTAAACATATAGCAATCACTGAACATGTGTACATGTCTATAACATGTCAGTGGGAATCGAAGCCAGCCAGAGATGGTAGCCCTGGAAACCTGTGTCCGATTTCCTGAAGAAAAGTCGGACCTCATTTCAATATACACTGTACTTTGGCTTCATTTAAAATCATCACGAACACACGCCTATATGAGCCCCGCCAAGCGAATTTGTGTCTTCGAGCATTCCGTCATGACAAATTTTAACTGCGCATGCCCAGCCATTCAGAGGGGCCAGGGATATGGCTTTCTGTCTGAAGGTTCCTCTTGATTCACTGCTTGTATCAGCGAGCAGCGAAGGTTCTGGCGAGACTGCGCGGATGCGCAGGCTCGCCTGGACCTTCGCTGCTCGCATAGGCGATAAGTACCAAAATCGCTTGACGGGGCCCATATGATTTTGGCGTCACGACGTTGCACCGACGTTGATGTGACCTTGCATTAACGTCATGACGTTGCACCGACGTTTATGTGACGTCACAATTACGCCATGTGCCTGCTGGGCACCGACTTTGATGTGACCATGACATTGCAACGTTGATGTGACGTTGCCTCAGCGACGTGTGCCTGCTGGGCTGTTATGATTATATCAGTTACTAAAGTAACCGCGTCTACAACTTGTAAAGACACCGGTTTCATTAATAAATCGCATAAGATAATAATTTAGGTTGTACTGTGAAACGATGAAAATTTTTAATTATTTTCAAAACCAATCAAATGCGCTCATCCTATAACACGAGTGACGATTTGCAAATGCCACACTTCTCGAAAAACTGGCCCTCCGGTTGTGGGATTGCGCTTTCAGATTAGGCCCCCGTTATAGGATAGGCCCACGACCTGAGACTCAGGGAACGGCAGGCGGAATGAGTCCTTCATAAACACATATCCATGTAAGACGAACTGAGGTTTGGCAGGGAATTAATATTAACATCTTTCTCTGAAGGTGTTTTTTTTTTAATTATTATTATTATTATTATTATTATTATTATTATACCCGCTTTTTCGAAGAAAAATCGGGTATATTGTTTTCGTACCACAGTTCACTCCGGCGTCAGTCCGTCTGTCTGTCCGTCCGTCCGTCCGTCTGTCCGTCACGTTTCTTGTGATTGGATCTCCTCTGCAACCACTGAAGTTACACTTTTGAAACTTTGCATGTGGATAGTACATGGAATGTAGATGGCAGTGGGCAACTTTTTTGTGACCTTGACCTCAACATGACCCCAAGGTCAAAGGTCAAATATTATGATTTGCCATATCTCCTAAACTATTGTAGTTACTCTTCTGAAACTTTGCTTATTGGATGGTCCTTGGAATATAGAATATGTCGGGTTACTTTTTGTGTGACCTTGGCCCCAAGGTCATAGGTCAAAAAGTATAATTTTTCCATATCTTCTAAACTATTAGAGTTACACTTCTGAAACTTTGGTTATTGGATGGCTCTTGGAATATAGAATAAATTTGGATACTTTTGGTGTGACCTTGACCTCAACATGACCCCAAGGTCAAAGGTCAAAAATTATGATTTGCCATATCTCCTAAACTATTGAAGTTACACTTCTGAAACTTTGCTTATTGGATGGTCCTTGGAATATAGAATATGTGAGGTTACTTTTTGTGTGACCTTGACCCCAAGGTCAAAGGTCAAAAAGTAGGATTTTGCCATATCTTCTAAACTATTAGAGTTACACTTCTGAAACTTTGGTTATTGGATGGCTCTTGGAATATAGAATAAATTTGGATACTTTTGGTGTGACCTTGACCGCAACATGACCCACAGGTCAAAGGTCAAAAAATATGATTTGCCATATCTCCTAAACTATTGGAGTTACACTTCTGAAACTTTGCTTATTGGATGGCCCTTGGAATATAGAATATGTTGGGCTACTTTTGGTGTGACCTCAACCCCAAGGTCAAAGGTCAAAAAGTATGATTTTGCCATATCTTCTAAACTATCGGAGTTACACTTCTGAAACTTGGTTATTGGATGGCTGTTGGAATATAGAATAAATTGGGATACTTTAGGTGGACCTCAACATAACCCCAAGGTCAAAGGTCAAAAAGTATGACTTTGCCAAATCTTCTAAACTATAAGAGTTACACTTCTCAAACTTTGCTTATCAGTTAGAATGTTCTTTGCAACTTTTTTTAACTTACATGTAGTTTTGGCTAGCTAATACATAGTCATTAGTGTTATTAATAGAAAAAGCGGGTATTTGCGATGGTATACCATCGACTGCAGATCTAGTTATTATTATTATTATTATTATTATTATTATTATTATTATTATTATTTTCTTTCAGACAACGGTGTTCAAGATGTCAGCCACTTATCAACTATTATGCATTTGTATAATGTTTTCCTTTGTCAAAATTGGTAAGTAGCTTTTTTGCAGCAGCCTAATTGTTCCAAAGCTAACATTTTTCTTATGCAAAAAATGTGTGTGTGTGTGTGTTTTTTTTTTGTTTATTTTTTTTTCGTATTTCTCAGTTCTCCCCACATAACTACAGTAAAATTCCATGTCGAGACCATCTTTTTGACTGTTTAAAATTTCCCTGACCAGGGGCCGGTGTGTGCAGAAAAACACAAAGAAAGAATATCTGCACCCTTCTAAATAAGCTGTTAAAAGCAGAATTAATCTCAATTTAATTTGCTGTTCACCACAACCCCTATCTTTGTAAACAGTGTATATCCAGATCAGATGGCTTCTGAAGAAGCCATCTGATCAGGATCTACACTAATTGGCATTCAGTTTATGACTTTGTAGCAATAAATTACATCAAGTAATTTGATTGGTTGATAGACAGAAATGGGTGTGGCTTAAATGAATATTCAGCAAGATTAGGGTTAACAGCGGAAAAATGTTTCCCTAATAATGCTAATCCGGCCTCTAAAGGGCATATGCTGGCAAATACTTCCTAGATTGAAAACTGTTTAACCCAAAAGATAGGTTGTGTATGCTCGTTAGAACCGCCTCAGTGAGGCGGTTCTAACGAGTACGCACAACCTATGTCTTGGGGCATAAATGAGCAAAATAATGTGTACTCTGTAAATCCCAATTTTCTCTATATAAACTATTAAGTGGGGCTTAGAGGGTTGACATTTCAAGAACTTGCAAACATATTGGATATACATGATTTATGATCTGGAAAAAATGGTATTCATACAGACATTTAAGTACGGAACCCGGAAAGGGACATGAATTATTTTTTAATATGTTATGCGAACTAGATATTAAGTTGTGCGAACAAGATATTATCTTGTGCGCATTATCTTGTGCGCACAAGATAATATGTTGTGCGCACAAGATATTATCTTTTGCGGACAACATACGTTGTCTTGTGCGGACAACATATTATCTTGTGCGCACAAGATAGTATCCAGTTCGCACAACTTAATAAATATCTTGTGCACACAAGATATTATCTTGTTCGCACAACATATTATCTTGTGTGCATAACATAGATCTTGGGAAGTTGTGCGAACAAGATATTTTGAGCACACAAGATATTAGCTTATCCGCACAAGATAATATCTTGTGCGCACAAGATATTAAGTTGTACGGACAAGATAATATCTTGTGCGCATAAGATATTATCTTGTCCGCACAAGATCTATGTTTTGCGGACAAAAAAGTATCTTGTGCAGACAAGATAATATCTTGTTCGCACAACTAAATATCTTTTGCACACAAGATGATATGTTGTGCAAACAAGACACAATTGTGTCCGCATGTGCGCACAAGATAATAGATAATATATTTTCCGCACAAGATATTATCTTGTGCGCACAACTCATAAAAAATACATTTCCCTTCTCGGGTTCCGTATTTAAGACGACATTTTTTTCGGATTTATTTATTTATTAATTTATTTACATGTACTTACTTTATTTCTTTATTTATAGGTGACACCGAAAGCGATTGTAAACCATTACCGCTAAAGGCGTTGTGTCCTCCTACGTCAACTGCTACAGCGCCACCTACTACTACGACCGAGCCAATATTCCCACCAGGAACTTCAGGTTTCTAGCAATAATATCGTGTGGTCGTTTCCTATAGTTATTTTATATCGAATATATGTAGGGAGCCTGCAGGCTCTTTTCATTAACCTATATATGCCTACGGCCCATTTTTGGGACATTGGTTAACAGTGTAGACCCAGATCAGACGCCGTAGAAGTCGACTGGCAATAGCCATTTTAACGTGTTTTGGCTACTGCCAGTCGACTGGAAATAGACCTTTCCTAATGTAAGTCATACTTTCATAAACGCATCGAGTCACATGATTTTTCAGTGACGTCAAGAGACGTCAGCCTAAACCATTGCTCTCAACGGGCGTTGGTGACGGCAACGCTCTTCCGCTCTGTAGAAAATCAGTGTGTTAATGTTGGGTATTGAGGGGCAAAGAATATAGATATAAAATTAAACTTAATTTTTCTGCTTTCTATGAAAGTATGAACTACAGTGGGTCGCAGGCAAAGTTTACATGAACCCCTTACTTTGCATTCGATCCACTGCGTTCATAATTTCATGAACAGCAGAAAAATAAAATTCATATCTTAATGAAATTTATGAAACATTGTTTATCATATGACGTCGCTTCTGAGAATGTAATAACGCCATGCAATGTTTTCGATAATTCACTAGTGGATTAAATATGCAACTTACCTAGATACGTCTCGTAACGTTACATGTACGACGTCCTTAACGACGTTGCGTTTACTAATGGCGGAATATTAACATTTTTGTTAAATAATCGAGAAAAAAATGCGTTAAATAATCGAGAATAAAATGTGTTTTAAATGTCATATGATAAATAGAATCTTGCATTCGTGTTCATGTATTATTGAATTTATTAAACTCGTTGAGGAAAAGGGATAAAATGCTCGGCGAAGCCTCGCATTTTATCCCTTTTCCTCAACTCGTTTAATAAATTCAATAATGCATGAACACTCATGTAAGATCCTTTGTCAAGACTTCGGCAGAAAAACTCATAAGGCTCTGGCCTTGTAAGTGGCATTGCATTCAAATAGATTGTAGACGTAGTCCATTTGGTTTCTTTACAAATTATTCTAGTTTTTGTGTGCAGTCATGGCGCCTAAAATAACACGGTACCATATCATTTTAATGCATGTTTCGATGCAGAATGTGGAGATTTTACTCGCATGCAAAATATTAAGAAGACTATGGAAAAGCCCACTGGCGTATTCTTGACCTCTAACAGATACACAGCTTGTATTTAGAATTGTGAAGACTGTGACCTTGAAATCAGGGTCAAGGACAAGGAGGGTTGGATAGTACTGAGTAATATTGGTCCAATATTTAACACCATCTCAAACACGTCCATCGGGGTTTGGAGAAATATTTTGGGTCGCATGCGACTTCCGTACAGGCTATAACTGACCACACATGAGTATTGATGAAGCGCTTAGAAGGAATAAGCCTGTCCAGCAAAGTGATGTAAGTATGACCGTCCAGTACATATAAGCCTTTTGATTTCATTGCCTGGCAGGTTTTGAGATGTTAAAGTCCCAGAAAATTATAAAATTTGTAATCAAGTTAAAATTTTATGAGGAAAAGTTTATACTTACATACGTAACTATACGTTAGGATTATTTCCGCTGGCCAGTTCACAACCCGCAAAAGCTTTACAAGCGTCTCTATAATACACTGATCACGTGACTGATCTAGACGCTTGTATTGATCACCTGTAAATCCTCAGTTCCATACGGCGACAAACAGTTTGTCACCAACTTAAAACTGAGGGGAGGTGGGAAGGGTAGTATGTAAGTATAAACTTTTCCTCATAAAATTTTAACTTGATTACAAATTTTATAATTTCACTTCGTAAAAGTTTATACTTACATACGTAACTATACGTTAGGATGATTCCCAAGCAATTCCCTCTGGCTGGTGGGAAGTTGGTGCCTGTAATCTTCACCTTGTTGATATTGACGTTAACCTTGTGTTTAACGCTGATTCACAAAAACCCTTATCATTCCACTATTTACAAGTGTTCATATAAGACATAATGTATTGAATTCATCTCCTGATTCACTCAACCTCTATACATAAGGACTGCCTAGTCCCCAAATAATGTTGAATATACACATATTTACATAAAAACTGTAGCCGCAACCCGCCGGTTATTAAACTTTGTTTAAAGGCATTTATTCTTGATTATTGAGGACTATCATTTTATTACATAATATTATGTAGCCCTCAGAGCTGACTAAAGAAGTCTTCTGTCTTCAACAGGTAAGGGGCCTCCTTGGGGAAAATCAATAAATTACTTACTGTTGACTGGTGTACATTATTGATTTTCCCCTTAAGTGCCTCAGTCAGGGGATACAACCAGAGCTACTAATCACCCTATTAAGGGCCGCCTTTGATCTGCTATAGTCAGTATATCACAGGGGTCAATAAAACAATTATGACACACGGTGTGTCCTACTGTTACAGAATAAATGCCTTTAAAAGCCTCACAATTCCCAATTGTGGGATTCCAATTCTCTATAATAGAATTTCTTAAACACAGAGTCTTTACTCCAGTCTGCAGCTTCCAATATAGAAGATAAGGAAGCTCCTTTGAAAAGCGCCCAAGATGGACCTATGGCCCTGGTAGAATGAGCCTTCACTTTGAACTTTGGATCAGCATATGCTTGTTTCACCACATTCACTATCCATGAAGCAATTATTTGCCTGGATACACTATTGTGTGGTTTCTGATAAGAAATAAAAAGATTATTCACTTGTTCTTCAGAGTCATTGCCTCTTAACTTAGAAGTCATGCTTACATAAATCTGTACAGCTCTCTTAGGGTCTAACTTATTGTTCTTACGAAAACAAGGAACACAAATTTTACTACCCACATGACTTGGTCTGTCCTGTTTGGCTAAGCCTTGACGGATGAAAATGATGCCCTCAGGAAGTATTGACGTAAAACCATCGCCAATCCTTAACGCCTGGATGTCTCCACAGCGCCTGAATGTCGTGACTGCAACAAGAAATACAGTTTTCAGAGTTAGATATTTCAAATGTGCTTTAGGTAATGGTTCAAATAAATCACCCGATAAGAAATCCAAAACCCTTTGTAAATCCCACTCAGGGACTTACTTCTTTTGAGGAGGTCGTGAATTAAATACCCCTTTCAAGAGTCTGATAATGTGTGGATGTTGACCTACTGATACATTGTCTACTGGTGGCAAAATAGCAGACAGCATAGAACGATAACCCCCAATAGTTCTATATTTTAAACCAGATTGAAAAAGGAAAGACAGAAAATCTGCACATTCTGTTATAGTAGCTTTATAGGGATCAATCTCCCGTTCACTACACCAGCTGTGGAACCTGTTGAATTTGACAGCCTAGTCTTTCTGTGTGCCAGCTCTCCAGGATGCTGCCAGCAGCTTTCTAGAGTTTTCTGAAAAGCCTTTATTTTCGAATGATTTGTCGATAGCAGCCATGCAACTAGACTGAAGGCTTGAGGCTTCGGGTGAAATATTTTGGTTTTGGGTTGTCGAAGCAAGTTCTGCTGTATAGGAAGCCTCACTGGATAATCTATCAACATCTGGAGAAGGTCCGTGTACCAACTCCTCCTGGGCCATTGAGGGACAACCAGTATTAGTTGGCACCGAAAACTCTTCATATGTTGAAGCACTTTGGGAATGAGTCAGAGGTGGGAATGCGTACGCTTCCATGTTTTCCCAAGAGATGGATAAGGCGTCTGTCGCCCATGCTAGCTGGCTTGGCTGCCATGAAAAAAACATTTGAACTTTGTGATTCTGATCTGTTGCAAACAGATCTATCATGGGTGTACCCCAAAGATGAAAAATCTTCCGAACTACTGCATCGTTCAGAGTCCATTCTGTTGGACGTATTCTTACTCGCGAGAGATCGTCTGCTAGGGATTTCAGCCGGCCCAATAAATGAGCTGCTGTCAGAGACATGTTGTTGTCTATTGCAAGTTTCCACAGTTCCCATGCCTGACAACACAGGTTGGCCGATCGAGTTCCCCCTGTTTGTTTACATATTGTACCACAGTTGTATTGTCTGTTCTTATTAACACACTGTGACCCCTGAGTTGTGGGAGAAAATGTTGCACTGACCGTATCACTGCTTCCAACTCTAGACTGTTGATATGTAAATTTTTCTCCTGCTTTGTCCAACGACCTTGAAAAATTTGATTGTTCAAATGACCTCCAAAACCTATTTTTGAGGCATCTGTTGTTAAGACTTTTGAATTTTTTAAAGGAGTGAATGGTTTTCCCTGAAGTAAATTCTCTTCCTTTTGCCACCACCTTAAGAGGTCTGACAAAAACATGTTGATTGGAATTTTGGCCTGGAGATTCCGAGATGTTGGACTCCAGAAATGTAGCATATGAAGCTGTATTGGTCTCATGAATAGGCGAGCATGAGGGACTGTTTCTATGCATGAGGCCATCAATCCCAAAAGGTGCAGAAAACTCTGCGCCGTCTGTTCTTGTTTTAGAAGCTGAATTGCCATTTGAATTTTGGTTATTCTTTCTAGAGTTGGACGAACAATGCCCTTTTCCAAATGAAAAACTGTTCCTATGTATATGATGTTCTGACTTGGATTGAGAGTGGATTTTTCCAGATTGACCAAGAAACCTAGTTCTGCTAGAAGACTGAGCGTTCTTACTTTGTCTCTGATCTGGTTCACTAAAAACCAGTCGTCCAGGTAAACCGACAGTCTCAGATTCTGCATCCTGAGATGTGCCGCTATTACTGTTACTATTTTTGTGAAATTCCTTGGCGCCTGGCTTGGACCAAAACATAGGCATGTGAATTGATACGCCTTGCCCTGAATGCTGAAGCGAAGGAATTTCCTGTGCCCAACATGGAGCGATATGTGAAGATATGCTTCTTTCAAATCTATTGATATCGCCCAATCTCCTAACTGAACCAGATTCATGACCTTGCTTAAGCAATCCATTTTGAAATGTTGTTTCCGCAGATACCTGTTCAGAGGTCTTAGGTGATGACTGGTCTCATTTCTCCCGATTTTTTGGGGACAAGAAAAAATGTTGAATAAAAACCTGCCTGCATCTTTCCTGGAGTGACAGGTTCTATTGCACCATTTTTTAATAACTTGTCTACCTCCGACAGTAAAATAGCTAAATCTTGGGCAGAGGCATTTGTTTGTCGAACCCCTGTGAAAGGAGGTTTTGTCAAGAATTCCAGTTTGAGACCGTCCTTTATGACTGAAAGAACCCATTGATCTTGTGTTATCTGCTGCCATTTTTCGTGAAAAAACTTTAAACGACCCCGACAGGTATCTCCGGAAACTTGCCCAATATGGAGTCAGGATTTGTTTGGTTTATCTCCGTGGGCACGAAAGGAACTTACCGGTGTAAAATTCTTTGACGTGTTGTTCCTGTTGTTTGACGAGTAAGAACCACCTCTTGCAGGTCTACGATAATTTGAGGAAGAATAAGATGATCTCGTTTTGAAGGAATCCTCTGATTGTCTAGGTTTCTTCTGAGATGAAGAATCTTCCTCTTATAGAATTTCCTACCTAATTCTGGCATTAAGTCCGACAGCTGCTTGTCTTTCTCCTGTCTATCTTTGAGTTTCTTTTCAAACTCTGGACCAAACACACCTTCCCCTGATAAAGGAGCGGTCAATGCTGTTTTCTGCAAGTCTTTAAACTCATGCAGACCAGTATCTGCCACTGTGGCCTTTCTGCGAATAAGATGATGAAAAGCTCCTGCACGAGCCACCTGATCAAGTGACTTTGTCGACATGGCAAAGATATCGCGCACATTTTGAACCGCTTCGTCCAAATTTGGAGAGTCTTTCTTTAAATTTGAAAGTAATAAGCTCAGCGCTTGCTGAGTATAGCACAAAGAAATAATGCCTAAGCGAGCCGCCATCTGCCCCTGGAAAGCTATTTTCTCCATTGACTTATAAGGTTGAGAAAACAATGACTGTGAACTGCCAAAAGCAGCCTTCCTACCATGTTTCTTTATAAGCAGTCGTTCAGATAGGTCATCTAAGCTAGGTACCTGTAAAATCTTTTCAGCACTTTCACTGATGGGAAATGATTGTCTGCTTGATTTTTTATAAGCTGATAATTTGTCTGGAAATTGACATCTCCATGAGTTATTTAAGATATTAATTTGGGCTTTATCTAGATATAAACCCTTGGATAAAGATGATGAGTTTGTTTGTGCATCTTCACCAAACATCTCCACTAAAGTATCATGTGTCAAAGGTTCATTTTCCTTATCATTTGTCTGAGTACTGGATGTGTACTTCCCAAATCTCAATGTGTCCGCCTGTTCTGAACTTCCTTGCTCATTACAAGTTGATCTGTCACCCTCTTCCGATGAGAGGAGCCCTAAACTTTGACGCTCTCTCTGTCCTGGTTGTAAAGAGATTGTGTCGTCATCCAGACAATGACTAGACATACCAAAATCCTTATCTAAGCTATTTTCCAGAGAAATAAGAGGTCTCTGCCCACCTGATGTGTCAAACCTCGCAGTTTCTTGTGGTTCACACGCACCCGAAGTGCTGTCTTCTACGACGAAATTCACCGCTTGCCTCCGCTGAACAGAGCCAGAACTTGAAGTGTCTAAAAAACCAATAAGACGCTCTATCCTTCCGTCTAACGACGAGAATTTGGCATTAATTTCAGAAGTTATTTTATTTTCAAGCAGTGACAAATCTTCCATTTTTGCTGACGTCTTCGATTTCGCCCCAGTCTTTGATTTAACATTGGCGACCTTCTTCTTGTCCGCCATATTGCCGGAAGTTACACGTGTCTGAGAAACAGAAAATGTCGACGAATTTTCATCTTCCGACAAAGTCAAATCTTGACTCACCTGTGACCGAACCGTTGCTTCGGCCATATCAAATATATTGATAAATTCTTAACTTAAATTTACGAAGATAGAAAATGATTAAACACTCACAAGTTTATTCAAACTAGAAAATTGCGATGTGAACTGTTTGTCGCCGGAAATTAAACTGAGGATTTACAGGTGATCAATACAAGCGTCTAGATCAGTCACGTGATCAGTGTATTATAGAGACGCTTGTAAAGCTTTTGCGGGTTGTGAACTGGCCAGGGGAAATAATTCTAACGTATAGTTACGTATGTAAGTATAAACTTTTACGAAGTGAAATTGGAAGCAACGTCTCGAAAATGACCTAACTAGTGTTGCCAGGGACGTTAAACCTAAATTCAAACAAAGCATAAACTTAATCTATCCTTTATATGGTGTGGAATATAGTGGGTCTTACACACGCAGGCACAATATGAGGGATGTACGAAAAGAATTGCTTATTGTCCTCTAGCTCGATATCCACGTGGGGCACGATCAAAACCAATACATACTTGTATAGGGCTATACAATATCTACAAAATGGTGTATAAATGTACATGTTGTAATGGTGTAAGACATAAAATTTGCCATTTGAATACACGCAGTCATTGACAACCGCAGTAAAAAAGGTTGGTATATAGAAGCGTCGACTAAAAGTATGAAATACGGGCTTACATCAAAGCTTGATCAAAACTCGGTTGTTCTTTGAAGAAGCTGATGACTGAAATTTGCTACGGCTTTTGGACCTTCGTGTTTGTCCTATGACAGTTCGGCGGTGGAAAAAGAAATTTGAGTCTGGTATAGAGTCCATCAACAATGCACCGAAATCTGGTAGGCCAAAATCTGCATCTCGTTTGTTAATTTGATTTGAGGTATAACGTCCCCGTCAACACTGTAAAGCTCATTTTAGAGACGTTGCTTCCAATTATGTGGGACTTTT
Organism: Lucinisca nassula; assembly: GCA_963580285.1. Lineage (NCBI taxonomy): Eukaryota > Metazoa > Mollusca > Bivalvia > Lucinida > Lucinidae > Lucinisca > Lucinisca nassula. The sequence goes on from OY757023.1 coordinate 23,097,869, forward strand.
ACCCGGCATTGAGATGAAATGACATCTCAAGCCCTGTCGCCCAATGAAACCAAAAGGAGTTTATTAGCACGGACGGCCCGCCTCGCACCGCGGTTCCTGGACAGGCTAAGAGCCTCTAAGCGGTTTACCAGTACTAGTGTGCGGACCGGATTCAGCTCTGCGTGGAAGCATCATGCAACCCATATATTTCTTTAAGCCCCTATGGGCGGGGGCTTCTGCATCTCGTAAAGAAATCGTTTCCAAAATAAAGGAAATCATTGAAGGAGATGCCAGATTTACAGTTCGTGATATTGCACGAAAGGTTGGTTGGTTGGTTGGTTGATTTGAGGTTTAACGTCCCTGTCAACACTGTAAAGGTCATTTTGGAGACGTTGCTTCCAATTTTGTGGGACTTTTACCCGACATTGAGATGAAATGACATCTCAAGCCCTGACGCCCAATGAAACCAATAGGGTTTATTAGCATGGACGGTCCGCCTCGCACCGCGGTTCCTGGGCAAGCTTAGATCCTCTAAGCGGTTTACCAGTACTAGTGTGCGTGCCGGATTCAGCTCTGCGTGGAAGCATCATGCAGCCCATATATTTCTTCAAGCCCCTATGGGCGGGGGCGAACACGAAAGGTTGGCATATCACTGTCAACGGTTCAGCTTTTTTTTGAAGAAGCATTTGAAAGTCAGAAAGATTTCTGCTAGAAGGGTGCCACATCTGTTGACTGACGAGCAAAAGAGGCAACGGGTTAAAGTTGCAAACAAAGCTGCTTCAAATGTTTCCAAAATATGCCAAAAGCAGTTTGCCAATGTCGTCACAGGTGATGAAACCTAGGTCTATTATTTCGAGCCCGTCCGAAAGGTTGGCCACTAAACACAGCCAACCCGCAATAATTTGCCAAACGTTCTTTGAGAACAAAGAAGGTTTTGTATGCCATCTTTTTCTCTGGTGAAGGAGTCGCAATATAAGTGCCGGAGAAAAAGGGCAAAAGCATCACCGGACAGTACTACAAAGACGTAGTACTGAAGAAACTGAAAAAGTATTACCCTACCACTGGTTTTAAACATGTCCATCTTCTACATGTACATGCCAATGCAACCGCTCATACCTCCGCAACAGTTACGGCGTTTTTGAAGAAAGAAAAAGTAAATGTTTTGTCTCACCGCCGTATTCCCCAGACCTTGCCCCATATGATTTCTTTTTTTTCCAAAATTGAAATCATTCCTTGCCATGCGGAAAGGCACTTGGATCTGCCATTCATTAGTACCTAATGAGCGTACCGTGCGCCTTCAAGAAGTGGATACATCGGCTGAAACTTTGCATTTCTAGCCACAGGGAGAACTTCGAGGGCATGAAATGAGAACTTTTGGGGGAAGTCTCCAGAAAGAAATAAGCAATTCTTTTCGAACATCCCTCGTACGTAATTGCGACGTCACATCAACGTCTGTACAACGTCATGGCGTTTATGCAGCGTCACCCTGCTGGAGTATGAGGGCAAAACTCGAAAAATAAAACTCATAAGCATTTGTGAAATAATTACTTCAAATATGGTGTCAGAAATGACAAATGTTAGGTCAAATTGTTACATTTTTTATCCTTTCAACATAGATTGTTATGTTCGTTTTAATTGAGGTTTAACGTCCCCTTCGACACTATTTAGGTCATTTTGGAGACGTGTTTTCCAATTTTGTGGGACTTTACCCGACACTGAGATGAAATGACCTCTCAAGCCCTGCCGACCAATGACACCAATAGGGTTTATATGCATTGACCGACTCTTATCACTTTGCTTGGATAGGCTTAGACCTTTTAAGCGATTTACCAGTACCCGTGTGCGTTCGGTTTCAGGTCTGCATGGAAGCACCATGCAGCCCAATCTATTTTCCTAGCCCCGATGGGCGGGGGCCAAAACATAGATTGTGGGTGGTCGTTAGAACCACCTCATCGAGGTGGTTCTAACGAGTACCCACAATCTATGTTTTTGAGATAAAATAAGACAGTTAATGTATATCCCGTATATCCCACTTTTCTCTATATAAAGTGGGGTTTTGAGGAGTCTTGCAATTGTGATGGGAATAACGCTCTCTATCTATATACCAAGACGTGAAATCCATTCAAGAGGGTCTGTTTCCAGTGTATGATATAATAATGTATATGGTACTGGTATACAGCGGCCCCCGTCCATCGGGGCTTGAAGCAATATATGGGCTACATGGTGCTTCCACGCAGAGCTGAAACAGACCCGCACACGGTAAACTGCTTAAAGAATCTAAGCCTGCCCAGGCAACGAGGTGCGAGTCGGCCCGTCCATGCTTATAAATCCTATTGGTTTCATTGGGTGGCAGGGCTTGAGATGTCATTTCATCCTGATGTCGGGCAAAAGTCCCACAAAACTGGAAGCAACGTCTCCAAAATTACCTTTACAGTGTTGACGGGTACGTTAATCCTCAAATCAAACAAACAAACTGGTATACAGCATTGACCGGCTCCATACGACCTTAACCCATTAAGTACCGGAAACCCCAAAACGGGTACCCGGGCAAGCAGTGCTATCCCAGATCAGACGCCGCATTCTGCGGCATCTGATCAGGGCCTGTACTGTTTGCATACAGTTCAGCCATTTTCAAATAAATTTTGAAGACAACACAACCTGTCACCCCTAAGTTTTAAAATGGGCTCCTCCTGTATATAAGGAGGAAGATACCATTTGGTACAAAAATGGTTAATGTTGTTGAATGGACTGTTAAAACAAAACCTCTGGCTGACGCTGCGGAACCCATCTTGGATCGGAACGATTTTTGGTATTCTTGATGGGCAAGTTTGATTTAATGGTTGATGGTGGCTGTGCAGCCATGTTGGATTCCATTACGATGACACACCCGTGCGACATTGTCCATTTGTTCACATCTCCAAAATGGCTATATTTCGGATAAAAACTCTGCAATACTTGTATTATTTATACTGCTGACATAGGTTGTGGGTGCTCGTTAGAACCGCCTCATGGCCCTAACGAGTACCCACAACCTATGTCTTGTAGCAGAAATAAGAAAAATGAGCCCCGCCAAGCGAATTTGTGTCTTCGAGCATTCCGTCATGACAAATTTTAACTGCGCATACCCAGCCATTCAGAGGGGTCAGGGATATGGCTTTCTGTCTGAAGGTTCCTTTTGATTCACGGCTTGTTTGAGCGAGCAGCGAAGGTTCTGGCGAGACTGCGCGAAAAATCGCTTGACGGGGCCCAAATAATGTGTACACCCTTAAAATAAAAAGCTAAAGGTTGCCTTTGTAAACAAAAAACACAAATAAGAACGAAATGCGGTCCCTATAGAAAATGGAGTTTAAGGGGGTATTCGTTTCACGGACTTGCCGGCGCACTGTCCATCCGGGCCTTGAGAAATAGATTGGGCTGCACGGTGCTTCTGCGCAGAGCTGAAACCGACTTAACTTGAGTACTGATCAACAGCTTACATGTAGGTCTAAGCCTGCCCAGGAAAAGTGGTGCGAGTCGGACCGCTCCTTAAACCCTAGAGGTTTCTATGGGCGGTAGGGCTTGAGATGACATTTCATCTCAATGTCGGGTAAAAGTCCCTCAAAATTAGAAGCAACGTCTCCAAAATGACCTTAATAGTGTTGAAGGGGTCGTAAAACCTCGACGCAAACACATCAAATAAACGGAATTGCCAACGTGGTGGTTCAAAGTCAGAACGGAATAAGTTTAGCTGCCTTTGATCTTCAAGTCATTCCAGTAACCACTACAAAGTTTCGAGTTATCATTACGAAAACACGCCTATACAAATAAATTATAAAGATAATCGCCGAAAAAAAAAACGAAAATTTTAAGATGAAAAATTGTGATATTTTTCTTTTTTCTGCTCAAAATATACTGAGATTTTGGTACTCGTTAGAACCGCCTCGTCGAGGCGGTTCTAACAAGTACCAACAATCTATATTGAACGTAGAGCAGAAATAAGAAAAATAAGGGTTACCCCTGTAAACCTCAGTTTAACTATAAAAAACTGGTGTTCAAGGGGGTCAGTATTATATAGTCGTGTTTTCTTTCGAGATGTTAGCTTTTCGTCTCAGGAAAGATTTTCAAGATGGCCAGCGCTAAAAGTCACCGCAATACATCTTACCAAGTGTCGAATTAAACGTTTATTCTGTTTCTGAGAGGCTCACAATAATTTTCCAAAGATGAACGCCGTGAGACTACTGCGTGTATTTAATATAATGATATTGATTATCAAATAATTTTAGGTCTTCTATGGGTAACACTCAGTTTATACTCTGGCAGACCGAATCCAAGCTGGCCCGTATATGAGACCAGTCCTTTTTACCAAGAACTCATCGACCTTCTAGGTCTTTCCACAGAGCAACAATGGCCCCAGGTCGCAGGCTATCGAGGTTTTGAGGTGGAAAGGATAACCAGTGATGGTATTTACCCGGAATGGACGGTCCCGGCGACCTCGATGCCGGACTTGGAAATTCTTCTACTGCGTACAGGATTAAACACTGAAGATCCGGATGTAAATGAAGTTGTCCAAAACATTTGGTGTGACTTGGTATGAACTTTTTTTTTTTACATAAAAATCAAAGCATTTAGAGTACTGGTGGGTCGATTGTCTTTGAGTGTAGGCTGGGAAAATAGTCCTGGACCGAAACTTAGACTGATTCGTTTAACCCTTAAATTCCAGGTTTTAACTCTTATCATGCTGTTCACGACAACCCCTATCTTTGGAAACAGTGTAGATCCAGACCAGATGGCTTCTGATCAGGATCTACACTTCAGAAGCCATCTGATCTGGATCTACACTATTTGGCATTCAATGTATGAATTTATAGGAATAAATTACATCAAGTAATCTGATTGGTTGAAAGTCAGAAATGGGTGTGGCTAAACTGAATATTCAGCAAGAGAAGGGTTAAGCAAAACTAGTAGACCCTGATCAGACGCCGCAAAACGAGGCGTCTGACCCACTAATTCCTGTACTGTAAGCAAGCGGCGTAGACCCTGATCAGACACCGTTTTTGCAGCGTCTGATCTAGGTCTACACTGTTTGCCAAGCAAAACCTATGATTCCAGCTTAGATTCTATAGAGAACCCTATTACGAAACACGTCGGCCCCCACCCATTGGTGCTTGAAGAAATAGATGGGCTGCATAATGCTTCCAAGCAGAACTGAAACCGACCTGCACACGAGTGCAGGTAAACCGCTTAGAGGATCCAAGCTTGCCCAGGCAAAGTGGTGCGAGTAGGACCGTCCATATTTATAAACGCATTTGGTTTCATTGGCCGCAGGGCTTGAGATGTCATTTCATCTCAATGTCGGGTAAAAGTCCCACAAAATTGGAAACAACGTCTCTAAAATGACCTTTACAGTATTGACGGGGACGACAAACCTCAAATCAAACAAATTACAAAACACGCTGACCTCACTGCAATCAAATTAATTCTGCTGTTTTCTATAAAAAAATAGTTACCTGGATTTCCTATAAAACTGTGATAGTCGCGTGGATTTCAGCACTGAAGGGCTAGTTTTTCCTTTAAGAGAATATCGCTATAAATGAGCACAGTCTTTCCTTTAAGAGAATATCCATTTAAAGGAGCAAAGTCTTTTCTTTAAGAGAACTTCCCTATAAAGGAGCAAAGTATTTTCTTTAAGAGTATATATCCCTATTAAAGAATCATGGTCTTCCCTTTTAGAAAATATCCTCATAAAGGAGCAAAGTCTTTTCTTCAAGAGAACATCCCTTTAAAGTAGCAAAGTCTTTTCTTTCAGATAATGTCCCTTTAAAGGAGCAAAGTCTTTACTTCAAGATAATATTCCTATAAAGGAGCAAAGTCTTTGCTTTAACAGGATACCCCAAAAAGGAGCATAGTCTTTTCTTCAAGAGACCATCCCTTTAAAGTAGCAAAGTCTTTTCTTTCAGATAAAATCCCTTTACAGGAGCAAAGGCTTTGCTTTAAGAGAATATCCCTTTAAAGGAGCAAAGGCTTTGCTTTAACAGGATATCTCAAAAAGAAGCAAAGTCTTTTCTTTATGAGAACATCCCTTTAAAGTAGCAAAGTCTTTTCTTTACAGATAATATCCCTTTAAAGGTGCCAAGTCTTTGCTTCAACAGGATATTCCAAAAAGGAGCAAAGTCTTTTCTTCAAGAGAACATCCCAACAAAGGAGCAAAGTCTTTTCTTTCAGATAATATCCCTTTAAAGGAGCAAAGTCTTTGCTTTAACAGGATATCCCAACAAAGGAGCAAAGTCTTTTCTTCAAGAGAACATCCCTTTAAAGTAGCAAAGTCTTTCTTTCAGATAATATCCCTTTAAAGTAGCAAAGTCTTCTCTCTCTGTGGTTGCTTGATTTGTGTGTTCACGGAGATGTTGCACTGATGAGTTAGGAGGCTTTAAGCATCCCCACCCACCCAGTGGAATTCGTTTCCGCTGACCGTTCCAAGGAGGTTCTTCTGTCGCGGTTTATTTTTGTAATGGTTTGTCTTTAGGTGTTTGTGTCGCTCATATTATTTTATTTTGGATAGCCTTTTGGTCATTTTGTGTGAAAGTAACTGTCCTTTTGGCTTACCGCTCTTGGTGTTTCCGTTGGGGTCTGTTGCTTCATGTTTGTCTTTCTTTCCCTTTGGTGTCTTTGGTGGGAGCTGTGGGTTACTTGTATCGATTCCTGATCATTGCCTCTACTTCTATTTTGCTGTAAGAGAATATCCCTTTAAAGGAGCAAAGTCTTTTCTTTAAGAGATTATCCTTATAAAGGAGCAAAGTCTCTCTTTTAAAAGCATACTGGAGTAAAGTCTTTATTTGTTTTCACGTGGGATTTGCTGCTGACAGACATCTGTCACCAGCCAGTTTACGTGAAATTTGCTGCTGACAGATGTCTGTCACCAACCAATTCACGTTAAATTTGCTGCTGACAGATAATACGATTTCCGTATTCCCGCCCGTCGGGGTTTGTAGAAATAGGTTGGTCAGCATGATGCTCCACGCAGAGCTAAAATCTGCCGAGCATTAGTTCTATGAAAACGTTAAGAAGTTATGGCCTTGCCCAGGAAATGCGTTGCGAGTCTGTGTGTGTGGTTGGGCTTGAAGTGTCATTTCATCTCAATGTTGGTTAAAAGGCCCACACAATTTTCTGGTCTGATTTTTTTGGTTTGTTTTTTTAGAGCCGTTCAAAAATATGCCAAGCAGACCTAGAACCCACCGAGCATTTGTACTCGGAAACCGCTAAGACGTTATAATCCTGCCGAGGAAGCGCGTTGCGAGTCCGTTTTGGCGGTTGGGCTAAAAATGTCATTTCATCTCAATGTCGGTTAAAAGGTCCACTCTAATTTTCTGATTTTGTTTTGTGGTTTTGCAGACTTTTCAAGATTTTTGTTATTATTTCACTTATTCCGAGCCCATCATTAATCAGAGATGGGCGAAACTGGAGTATCCGTAGAAAAATCTGACTGACCTTCCGTTCAGAACATGGCATCTCACACGTGACCTAAGCTCGAACCACAGCGGTGAGATACATAATGGTTAGAGTCAGCGCTCTTACCCACTAGGCTACGGAGGCCTGTAAATATATTTCTGGTACAAATCGGGTAAAACTACCAAAATGATACAGCTCTCGTTAAAGCATTGTTAAAGCGTGAGTGTACTTCAACAAGTTTCGTCAGTTACATCAAGGCCTACTCACAAATTCATTACGACTACTATGCAAAGAAAACAATTTGACCTTTCTGTCGGTGGCTCTGACTGATACGCGTCTGACTGTTGATTATGAGGTCGCGGGTTTGATACCATTCAAAGAGAACAATTTGATCATTTTCCCTCACAAATGAGCTGGCATCCGTGGCTCTGACTGATACGCGTCTGACTGTTGATCATGAGGTCGCGGGTTTGATACCTGCTAACATTATTTCCAGGAGATTGATCAAGACCTCCTGAAGGGCTGTTTTCGGTTTTGGTTAATACTTTGTTTAGTTTGAGTGAGTGAGTTTTTTAGTTTTACGTCCCACCAACAGCTAAGGTCATACGGAGACGGGACCTCGGTTTAAAGACTCATCCGAAAGTCTGGAGAAGCCCGGGATCGATCCTGCGATCCCTGGTTTACAAGGCGAGTAGCGTAACCACTGCACCACGGAGGCTTCTATTGTTTAGTTTGAATTGAGGTTTTACGTCACCTTGTCAACACTGTTTAGGCCAGTTTGGAGACGATGCTGCCAATTAAGTGGCACTTTTGAAAACCCGATACTGACATGAAATGCAATTTTAAGCCCTACCGCCTAACAAACCAATATGGTTTATACGAAGGGAGGGTACGACTCGCATCACCTTGCCTGAACGCGGTTCGAGCGGTTTGCAAGTACTCATGTGCGGTCGTTTTCAGCATTGCTTGGAAGCGCCATGCATACCTTTGAATTTTTCCAAGAGCGCCTTGAAAATTAGAACTGGGCATGTTATTCCAAAAATGAATATTTATGTATTGTATTGTTTTGGAGCTTAACGGCCCAGTCAACCTTATTTGGTCATATCAAGCCGGTCAGTGTTTCATTTACCTAGCCGACTGGGCTACTTGGGGCCGGCCTATCGAACTGGCCTGTATTGATATGCATGTACGATAACATGCGGACTAAGAGATTGAAAATTCTTCCGGTAATCCGTGAGTCGCTGATTAATAGCAACACGAATATGTTCCCATAATGTAATATTCAAAGTTTAAAATGAAAAGGATCTCATAAATCGTATTATCTGTCAGCAGCAAATTTAACGTGAATTGGCTGGTGACAGACATCTGTCAGCAGCAAATTTCACGTAAAATGGCTGGTGTAGGACGTCTGTCAGCAGCAAATCCCACGTGAAAAGCCTCTTCCTTCATTTTACCTGACACGGTTAACCATGTAACACGCTTGCGTGTGTTAACGTTTTTTCTCGTGGCTCTGAAAATGGCGTTTCTGATGAGAATCATTAATTTGGGGATAACTGTATACAAAATTATTTGGGGAGGTAAACGGGCGGTTTAACGGTCGGAAAATTTCGTTTTACGGCGACTTGTTAGCGGAGCCGTATAACGTAATTTGCGACCGTAAACCGACGATTTACCTCCCTAATTCACAATTTTGCAGTACAGTTATCCCCATTCTAATGCACTTCTACGGTTGTTTTGTTAAAAACTGTATTATTTTGCACAAAACGGCTAGCGCTGTGAGCTGCGTAAAACGAAATGCCTGCCAACTAAAAGCGACGTTACATGGTGACGTCGGGTTTCCGACAGTATATCAGAAAATGTTTTTGACGTTATCCAATCAGACTTCGCGTTACATACGCAAGTGCATTAAAATATAGGGATCAACCATTGTTTTTCATGCATTATTATTCGCCGGGTCCCGAGGAATCTGTTTGAACATGAGGCCGCAGGCCGAATGTTCAAATATCTTCCGAGGGATCTGGCAAATGTTAATGCAATGGCAAAACCATGGATGACCGTTGTTCTTGCATAACTTACGATTCCGACAACAAATTTTGACGAAAACGCTCCAAAGCTCCATATTAACTCCAAATAAACTCTTCAAATGCGACCGGATAACCAACATGGCGGCCTGTTCAGAATGTTGTTTACAATGACGTTGTTACACAGTAACCATCCGACGTCATCATAGAACCCTAAAACGCTACGTTCAGGGCGATAACGTTACGTCGCTCAACGTAACATTAATAAAGCAAGGTCAGTCTTGTGATATCAAAAGCTAAAAATCCATGTTTAAACAGCACGTGAACTTCATAATTTGAAGATGGTTTTACTGTTTGAGCACAGCTTTCGGTCCATTTGACAATGACTTCAAACAGCCATGCGCATAGATATTTATGCAAGAATGAAGAAAATATTCTTGCAAATTTTTGACATTATCAAGTCGGACGTCGCGTATTATATGCATAGAGGATCTTACATGAGTGGTCATTTCATATGAAATTTATGAAACGAGCCTTCGGCGAGTTTCATAAATTTCATATGAAATGACCACGAGTGTAAGATTCTCTTTATCATATGACTACTTTGAATTGGATTTCATCGCCTTTTTGTTTGACAATTTTTCTACGAAAAATGCATTGTTGACAAGGAAGTCGTCATGACGTTATTTAATCCCGCCAAAGTGTTATTACACGTGTCGTCATACGATTTTTATTACACGACGTTATCCACTGCTTATCAACGACGTCATATGATAAAAGTGCTTATGAAATTTGGTTCACCATTACGAAAAACACATTTGTGTGCTAAAATGGTGTTTATCTTGTCTTAAAAAGAAGTATTTTCAGATTTACGTTTCAACTATAGTTTTCGTATTTCTAGTCGAAAACTAAACTGTGGACCCTCATTAAATTTCGGTTAACATCGATTGTCATAAATTGGTGTTTACAATTATTGCTACAAGATACAGTTTACAATGATGCCATACATAGGGGTATACAAAGATTGCCATTTCTATAACACACCCGTGCGTTAAAATGCCGTCAGAACTGTCAGAACTAACATTTTTTTCAAATGAAAATGATTTTTTTTTCTTATTCCCAGTCCAAATAAAGACTGTGAGTGCTCGTTAGAACCGCCTCAATGAGGCGGTTCTAACGAGTACCCACAGTCTTTGCTTTTGAGTACACATAAAAGAATATTGAATACCCCGTAAACCCTACTTTTCTCTATATAAAGTGGGGTTTAAGAGGGTTGTTCATTTCATGGGCATGTTAACCTGATGCCATTGACTGGGCTTTACAATTGTATGCTTTGTGATATGACTTCCTACTTGGCAAGCATTTTATGAATATGTTCCTTTATTTTTCAGTTTCCAAGTTCCGAAAACTGTACACCTCCAGAACCTCAACCAGAACCAACACCGCCACTTCCAACACCGGAACCGGAACCAACGCCACCATCGGAAGTAGTAACAACAACTACTAAGGCGCCCTGCGACCCTCCAACATTTGACGCGAGCAAGTGGAATGACGATAAGAAGAAACTGTATAGAAATAATTGTTATAACTATGCAGTGAACGATCAAAATGACAAGTATGCGCAACCAGGTCACAAAACCAAGCCGGCGCTGGGGTCAGCTGATGATGTTGTAAAGGCCGCCAAAGAGGATGGTCTCAAAGGCCTTTTGCCAGACCCAGGTGCTGGAAAGTTTCCAGACACAAAGGGTGACTGCCTCGTTGCTCTGTTTTATTACAAGGCTTCGGCCAAAGCTAAAGCCGATTATCATTGGATGAGACGTGACAAAAATGGAAAATGGTCGCACAAGATGGACGGCCTGCCCGCAACTAATAAGTATAAAGGCAAGGAGATCCATGATCCTAGAACAACAACGGTAGACCGAGTTAAGCCAGCATACGATTCTACTGGAAAGTTGGTCATTGAAGTGGTTGATAAATACAAATTCATTGGATTCATGTCGTACTGTCCGACCGACATTAAAGATAAAATAACAAGGGATGGAAACTCAGCTGCGAGAGAAGCATTATTAAAGAAGGTTCTTGGGCATTAAAGGTGCATTATTGAGCTACCGGGTCTCAATTTTTTTTCTGGTTTTTATCTTCAATGCATACTCCTTTGTCATGTGTACACTTTTGGAGCCAAATACAGCTTCAGAACTTTGTGAAGATGGTCGTTTTCATTCGTGTTTACCCTTCGCTCTGAACATGTGTTCGGAATTTCTGTTCTAAAAATAAATCTGTCACTTTACACATACATGGCAACAGTATCGTCTCTGAGTGTCGTTACTTATGGAATGGTATTCAGCGTCATAGTTTTCCGATTCAGGCATGGCCTAAGCAAACAAGGCCAAAAATGAACGTCGCATAACGTCATATATGGGGATTCTATTTTTGTCACGAATTAAAAATAGATCTAACTAGTGTTCGAAACCTAGTTAGGGAATCCCTCTCAAACTCGTTTACCTGTCATCATAATTGTTCGCATTTTTTGCATGAAATGCATTCATTTGCATTGTTTTAAAGAAAAATATCGGCTATATGTGTTTTATTTTTGGAAGCATTTTTTTCGGATAGCTCAATAATGCACCTTTAAGGAGAATTAGGTACACATTCAGGGGCGGTAAATCATTCAAACATACGTACATATAAACATTAATAACTTGAACACCCTAGAAAAAATTGTTCGAGAATGGGGTATAATTGGAATGTTGTAGAGATATCTTTTCGATGTTCTCATCACGAAAACACGCCTATATAATTTTGACCCCCTTCAATCCAACTTTTATACAGTAAAACTGGGGTTTACAGGGGTAATCCTTTTTTTTCTTATTTCTGCTCTAAAACATAGAGTATGGGTACTCGTTAGAACCGCCTCATCGAGGCGGTTCTAACGAGTACCCAAAATCTATGTTTTGAGCAGAAATAAGAAAAATATTGCAGTTTTTTATCTTAAAATTTTCGTTTTTTTCCGCGGTAAAATTTATACTGTATTTGTATAGGCGTGTTGTCGTAATGTGTAAAAGGTACAGTCAGCCCTCTTTTTACCGACATTCACTACAACGGCAACACTCGTTTCAACGACAATTTCAATAGAATGAATTCTTAGCTCAAGGCTTAGCCTCGATTCCAGGCGACGTGAGATTCTCGCGGGTTGGAAATGCCCAAATCGAATCCATACTCATGAAACATTCTTTTAGTTTAATACAACAAGAAATAAATGTTATAGATATTTGTTAAAATCGATTCTAACAAATGTCTATAACATTTGTTTCATGGAGTAATGACGTGGAAAAGACATTTTATAGATTCTTATACTCCTAACCGGGATGCTTTATAACGGCAATTTCATTAATAGGGAACAAATACTGCCGTTATAACTCCGGTCCTCTATACATACATTAAAAATCAAAGTTTAAAATCGGTTCTAACAAATTTGTTTCATGGAGTAATGACGTGGAAAAGACATTTTATAGATTCTTATATTCCTAACCGGGATGCTTTATAACGGCAATTTCATTAATAGGGAACAAATGCTGCCGTTATAACGCCGTCCTCTATACATGTATTAAAAATCAAAGTTTAGAATCGATTCTAACAAATCCATGGAGAAATGTCGTGGAAAAGACCTTTTATAGCTTCTTATACTGCTAACTGGGATTCTTTATAACGGCAATTTCATTAATACGGAACAAATCCTGCCGTTTCAACGCCGGTCTTCTATACATGTATTAAAAATCACCTCTCATTAGAATCTTCTCACGAGAGGCGATTCTAATAAGTGTTTGTTTGTTTGTTTGATTTGAGGTTTAGCGTCCCCGTCAACATTGTAAAGGTCATTTTGGAGACGTTGCTTCCAATTTTGTGGGACTTTTACCCGACATAGAGATGGAATGACATCTCAAGCCCTGCCGCCCAATGAAACCAATAGGGTTTATAAGCACTGACGGGCCGATTCGCACCGCTTTGCCTGGGCAGGCTTAGATCCTCTAAGCGGTTAACTAGTACTCGTGTGCGGGTCGGTTTCAGCTCTGCGTGGAAGCATCATGCAGCCCATCTATTTCTTCAAGCGCCGATGGGCGGGGCCGAATTTATCAGACACTATCGGAAGAATTAATTTTTATGGCATTGGAATCAACATCACGAAAACACGCCTATATAATACTGACCCCCTTGAACCCCACTTTTATATAGTAAAACTGGGGTTTACAGGGGTAAACTTTTTTTCTTATTTCTACTCTAAAATATAGATTGTGGGAACTCGTTAGAACCACTTCCATGAGGCGGTTCTAACGAGTGCCAACAATCTATATTTTGAGCAGAAATAAGGAAAATATGACAAATTTTCATCTTAAAATTTCATTTTTTCGGCGGAAAGTTTACAATGCATTTATATAGGCGTGCGTTCGTACTGAAGTTCGAATCAGCCCTGCTGAATAGGTTAATGTTTTGTTCGGTTTTGGTTCTACGTCCCTTTCTAGACTATTTCATATATTTCGAGTCGATCTTTAATCAAAGATGTGGGCAAAACTGGAGTACCCAGAGCAAAAAAAAAAAAAACACCTTCACTTCCAAGCAGGACAGTACTTGACGTCTCACATGTGACCCGAGCGAGGCTCGAACCACAGCAGTGGGGATGGGGGACTAATTATTAAGTGATTACACTATTACCTACTAGGCTATGAATTTAAGGCCCGTGCAAGCCATTGGTGGTCGAGCCATTGAAACTGTGCTGTACGCTTGCGACATTACGTGGAGCCGTCGCAAAAAAGTTGTATTTATTTTATCGGAGTGGCTGCTGACAGACGTCTGTCACCAGCCAATTCACGTGGAATTTGCTGCTGACAGATGTCTGTCACCAGCCAATTCACGTGGAAAATGCTGGTGACAGTCGTCTGTCACCAGCAAAATCCACGTGAATTGGCTGGTGACAGACGTCTGTAAATAGCCGATTGTCGGAACATTTGTTGCTGACAGATGTATGCTGAAGACTTACCATAAACCGTATCCCCGCCCATCGGGGCTTGTAGAAATAGATTGGTCTGCATGATGTTCCACGCAGAGCTAAAACCTATCGAGCATTAGTATGAGGAAACTGTTAAGAAGTTGTAACCTTGCCCAGGAATCGCGTTGCGAGTTCGTTTGGGCGGTTGGGCTTGAAATGTTATTTCACCTCAATGTTGGTTAAAATGGCCACAAAATTTCTGGTCTTATTTTTTCGAGCCGTTCAAGAATATTCCACGCAGAGCTGAAACCAACCGAACATTAGTACTCGGACCGCTAAGAAGTTATAACCCTGCCCAGGAAGTGCGTTGCGAGTCCGTTTGGGCGGTTGGGCTTGAAATCTCATTTCATCTCAAAGCCGGTTAAAAGGCCCACACATCTTTTCTGGTTTGGTTTTATGGTTTTGCATGCCTTTCAAGGTTATTGTTATTATTTCAGTTATTCCGAGCCCATCGTTAATCAGAGGTGGGTGAAAACCGGAGTATCCGTAGAAAAACCTGACTGACCTTTCGTTGCAGAACTTGGCGTCTAACATGTGACCTATAAGCTCGTACCACAGCGGTGAGATACATAATGCTCTTATCCACTAGGCTACGGGGGCCTGTAAATATTTCTGGTACAAATCGGGTGAAAAACCCGAAAATGTTACAGCTCTCGTTAAAGAAATATATGGGCTGCATGATGCTTCCACGCAGAGCTGAATCCGGCCCGCTCACTAGTACCGGTAAACCGCTTAGAGGATCTAAGCCTGTCCAAGAACCGCGGTGCGAGGCGGACCGTCCATGCTAATAAACCCTATTGGTTTCATCATGCGACAGGGCTTGAGAAGTCATTTCATCTCACTGTCGAGTAAAAGTCCTACAAAATTGGAAGCAACGTCTCCAAAATGACCTTTACAATGTTGACGGGGACGTTAAATCCCAAATCAAACAAAACAAATAAAGCATTTTTAAAGCACGAATGTACTACATTAAGGCCTACTCACAAATTCATTATGACTACCATGCAAAGGGAACAATTTGATCTTTCTGACAAATTAGCCGAACTGGGTGGCTCTGACTGATACGCGTCTGACTCTTGTTTAATACCATGCAAAGAGAACAATTTGATCATTATTCATGACAAATTAGCTGGCATCCGTGGCAGATACTGATGCGCGTCTGACTGTTGATCATGAGATCGCGGTTTTGATACCTGCTAGGTCGGTAACATTATTTCCAGGAGATTGATCAAGAACTCTATTCCTGAACTAGGGGTCGACATATCGAATTGACCTGTATAAATACGCATGTATGATAACATGCGGACTAAGAGATTGAAAATTCTTCCGGGAATCCGTAATTCGCCTATCACAGCTTCGATTAATAGTGATACAAATATTTTCCCCTGATGTAATGTTCAAAGTTAAAATGAAAACGATCTCATAATTCGTATCATCTGTCCGCAGCAAATTTTACGAGAATTTGCATATCTGAAACAAATAAAAATGGGGATATTTTCACACATGATAATTTCACACTGTGAAAAATAACACGACCTTGTTATTTTCACAGTAGCAGCCCGGACTACTTTTTCTCGTCAAAAGTCATATGTTATCGATAAAATAATTCCGTAAAATACCTTGAAACCCACTCTTGGAACTGTAAAAACGCTGTATTCAAAATGGCGATCTGTATATATGTCTTGAAACTGATAGTTGTGACGTCATAGTAAGGTTAAAATGTGACGTACAATACGATCGATCAACTATAGTAAGTGTCCTAAAAATTATAAAATAAAAACAAAAGTTACTTTTTTTTCGGTGGATACCAAAAGTATTTCATCTCGTGAGTTGAAAACATCCGAATTTTCACTCGTGCTTCGCACTCGTGAAAATTTGGATGTTTTCAACACACTCGATGAAATAATTTTGGTATCCACCGCAAAAAAGTAAATATCCTCTATCTATTTTTCATGGAATTTTTCAGGTGAAACGTAAAACGTTGTGTTTTTCTTCAGAATCAAATTTGTTCAACATAAACAAGACAAGTTGTGTAAGATAACATTTAAAATATGATTTATTTATAATTTTGAAAACATTTCATGTGGAATAAATTATATTTACAATTAACTGACTAACAGCCTTATATCATCTCGCCCCCGCCCATCGGAGCTTGAAGAAATAGATTGGCCCTGCTAGAATGGTTCCGTTACGATAACCAAGATGGCCGCCGCAGCAACAAAAAAGGTGCAATAGACATATAATGGGGAGATGTCCAGATGACAGCGACTTATTTTTAATTGGATCTCATCAAACTTGTAGGCAATGAGTATTTTTGAGCAGATTGGACATTCACATGAGCGTTACTTCCCCTTATGCCCCCATAGATATCTAAAGTAGAAAATGCTGTCCAAGTATAGCGACTTGATAGGATCCGACTTTTGATAGGATCCTTATAGGTGGTAAGAACACCTATAAAATTTTGGATGAGTTCTAGTTTTGAGCAGATTGGACTAATCTAGGGCTGGCTAATCGGAGCTGAAATATAATCGATGACCAGTCATGCCATTGCGATCAATAATCGATTTGTAATCACTGAAGATTTGGTCACAAGTTTAACTGTCTGCATTTCTGTCTGAGCACGACTCTTACCGGATATTGTACTTCATGCGGGCTGAACAAAATATTTGTCTAAATCGCGATGGAAGTTTTGTTTGTTTTGGAGTTTTACGGCCCAGTCAACACTATTAAGGTCATTTTTGAGCCGGTCAGTTTACCTATCAACACTTTCCTGGGCAGGCTTATACGTAAGCGGTTAACCAGTACAGTGCACATTCTTTCGCCAGAAACTGACAACTGCCCTTCTTGAATCAGCGGAAGGGAGAGAATGACCGTAGAAAAGATTTCATGATCAATCTCCACGAAAGAATGTTGCCGACCCCGGCGGGAGTCGAACCCGCGTCCTCCCGATCACCAGTCAGACGCGCATCCGACTGAGCCACTGAGGCCGGCAAGTAAGGGCGAGGATTGTGGCCACGTAAAATCGATTTAAGCCCTCCTCCCCCCCCCCCACACACACACACACACAAGTGGAATTCGTTTCCGCTGACCGTTCCAAGGTGATTCTTCTGTCGCGGTTTGTTTTTGTTATGGTTTGTCTTAGGGGTTTGTGTCGCTTATATTTTATATAATGTTATTTTTGATAGCCTATTGACCATTTTGTGGGAAAGTAACTGTCCTTTTGGCTTTCTGCTATTGATGTTTTCATTAGGTCTGTTGTTTCATGTTTGTGTTTCTTTCCCTTTGGTGTCTCTGATGGGAGCAAGGGGTTGATTGTATCGATTCCTGATCATTGTCTCCACTTCTATTTACCATATGTATTTGAACAGACAGGCCTCAGCAAACAGTGTCGACCCAGATGAGACGCCGCTGAACGCGGCCTCTAATCAGGGTCTGCACTGTTTGCCACTTATCCAGCTATATTAGGCACAACTTTGGATAGTAAATTGTACTTATCAAATAATCGATTACAAACAAATCGGTAATGAGAATCATATTTTGTGGAAATTATCGATCGATTCTATTATCCGATTGATTGTACCAGCCTTAGACTAATCACAAGAGAGTTACTTGTTGTTTAGTCTCCAATAGACTATTAATGGGGTAATGTTGCCCAAGCGATTATAGCGACTTTAATTTTGATCATATCCTTATCAAACTTATCTCTATGTAAATATTATGTACGTTACCAAACAATCTGGCCCTATATAACATAATATCAACAAATATATTCCAAAATTTAGATTTCTATTTATAGATAACATGCTATTACAATGACGGAAATACCAAGCAAATAGTTTAAATTGTCGCGATAATTTTTCCTGGAAAATCAGTTTCGCGACATTATTTTACTTATCGCGATAGTAATTTAGTTACCTCGTGGCAGCTCTGGGCACTGTAACCACAAAAAGCGAGATAATAATGTTAAATTTTCGCGATAAAATTTCCAGTTATCTGGCAGGAAACTCTAAATTATCGCGATACTTTTTTATATTATCGCGATAGCTGTCTAGCTACCTCGTGGCAGAAATATGCCACCATAAAAACGTCCTTCTCTCTCTTTGACCGATAACGTCAAGATCTTGTGAGACAGTGATTCTAACATCCATTCAACTGGCTGTTTTATTTTTTGATCGTTTATTTTGAAAGTGATAGCTCAGTGGTCAGTGCAGTTGCCTCTGATGCTAGAGGCACCGGTTCGATTCTCTGCAGATGTAATGACACTTGTTCCATTCACACCATTTCAATTTGCAGTGATGACTGCCACGAAGTGCACCGTCCCTCGGATGTTAACTGAACAACCTCTCCCAACCCCCACTCCTCTTCTCCTGTGGATGTTAGATCTCTACCGTAATTACATGATTACAGTACAGGCTTTCATCCGTGTCCTGTGAATAATGGTCAAATGTGACCTATCGCCGTAACAGTATAGATACTGTAGATAGATTAGGATAGAATGTTTATATTGTTACGAGCAATGACGGTGTCACTGGTGATTTTTAAAGTAGGTTAATCGATTTTTAAGTTTAATGGTCAAAACACAGTCTGAAAGAACCGGGCATGATAACCTATCTTGGCGTAAAAATACATTATTTCCGGTTATCAGCCCGGCGGGCAAAAACTGGTTATCAGGGACAGTGTCCATAACCTTTGGTAGGCCTATGCTCCAATGTTATCGCAAATGCAAAATTGTGGTTATGGATGTAAATATAGAAACAAGTATGTGAAAATTCCAGATATCATACTCTCTATGTAATATCTTAACCCATTTAGTACCAGAACCCCCAAAACGGGTACCCTGGCAAACAGTGCAGGCCCAGATCAGACGCCACAGAACGCGGCGTCTGATCAGGGCCTACATTGGTTGCAAAAACTTAAGCCATTTCTCAAATAATTTTTTAAGAGAACACAACCTACCACCCCTAAATTTTGAAATGGACTCCTGCTTTATATAAGGAGGAAGATTCCATTTGGTACAAAAAGGGTTAATAAGTAATATAATAGCACTCTGAGTACATGTATTTCGAGCATGCAACAGCCGACTTGTATGCCATATTACCCGAAATCATTGAAGCATATGGCATTTTTGAAATTTAATCTGTCCTCTTTAAGGATGACTGAAGGTTGTTAGCTTAAAAATCTATACCGCTACCAATGTCTTTATTCAGATCATAAAAGCATGCGTTAAACACACGCTGGATTGAATCTCTGTCGTAAAGCATTTGAATATATACATCCGACATGAGAAAACCTGCCTTCGGTTCAAACGAGCACCCAAAACCTATGTTTGGAGTATAAATATCAAAATATCACAAATATTCATCAGAAAAAAATGCTTTTTTAGAGGTTTGAAAAATGTACTATATATTCATTACGATAATAAACCCCTGCGACATTGTGCATTTTTTCACATCTCCAAAATGTCTACTTTTCCGATGAAAATCCATGATATTTTTCTTATTTATACTGCAAACATAGGTTGTGGGTGCTCGTGAGAACCGCCTCATTGAGGCGGTTCTAACGGGTACCCACAACCTATGTCTTGGAGCAGAAATAAGAAAAATAATATATACCCCTGCAAACCCCAGTTCTCTCTATATAAAGTGGGGATAAGTGGGGTGTTCATTTCACGGACATGTTCACGTGAAGGTACTGACCAAATGAGACCAATCCTTAGGTACACGGCCCTATATGGTCAGAAAATAGCAGGACTTAAAACGAACATTTTAAGATGAAAAATTGCGATATTATTCTGATTTCCGCTCAAAATATGGATTGTGGGTACATGTTAGAACCGCCTCATTGAAGCGGTTTTAACGAGTACCCACAATCTATATTTTAGAACAGAAATAAGAAAAATAAGATTTACCCCTGAAAACCCCAGTTTTACTATATAAAAGTGGGGTTCACGGGGGCCAGAATTGTAAAGGCGTGCTTTCGTGATGATCAGAACAATCGAAGCTCTAATTACATGTGTAGTTGATTGTGTTTGTTTGATTTGAGCTTTAACGTCCCCGTCAACACTGTAAAGGTCATTTTGGAGACGTTGCTTCCAATTTTGCGGGACTTTTACCCGATATTGAGATGAAATGAGATCTCAAGCCCTGCCGCCCAATGAAACCAATAGAGTTTATAAGAATGGACGGTCAGACACTCGCACCGCTTTGCCTGGGCAGGCTTAGATCCTCTAAGCGGTTTATAGGTACTCGTGTGCGGGTCGGTTTCAGCTCTGCGTGGAAGCATCATGCAGCCCATCTATTTCTTCAAGCCCCGATGGGCGGGGGCCGTAAAATCATTACGAAAACTCGCCTATATAAATACTGTATACATGATACCTCCGCAAAAATGAAACTTTTCTGATGAAAAATTCTGAGGTTTTGTTTATTTCTTCTCAAAATACAGATTGTTGGTACACGTTAGAACCGCCTCATAGAGGCGGTTTTAACGAGTACCCACAATCTATATCTTAGAGCGGAAATAAGAAAAATAATCTTTATCCCTATAAACTCCAGTTTCGCTACATAAAAGTAGGGTTCAAAGGGGGTCAAAATTATATTTGCATGTTTTCGTGATGGTTACAGCCGTAAAATGAAAATTTTGAGATGAAAAAATGTGATTTTTTTCTTATTTCTGCTTAAAATATAGATTTTGGGTACTGGTGACTGCACATACTCGTTAAAACCCCCTCATTGAGGTGGTTCTAACGAGCACCAACAACCTACGAGTGAGGACTGAATGATATATTGTGAGCCTCGTATTGAAGGATATGACTTTTGTCGGACATATTGTATTTTTTTCGACATAATCCCCTTCAGTATCTATACATCTGCACCTTTGCCAGCGCGGTGTTTAAGGGCCTCAGAACTCATTTTTATGGCTGTTCAGAAAGTCATCCACTGCATATATGACGTCTTCATTGGACTGTGGGTGGGTGTTTTCAGTTTTGGAAATAAATGAAAATAGAAGTGAAGGCAATGATCAGGAATTGATACAATTAACCCACAGCTCCCATCAGAGACACCAAAGGGAAAGAAACACAAACATGAAACAACAGACCCTAATGGAAACATCAATAGCGGAAAGCCAAAAGAACAGTTACTTTCCCACAGAATGGCCAGTTGTCTATCAAAAAAAAAAGAATATAAGCGATACAAACACTCAAAGACAGACCATAACAAAAACAAACCGCGACAGAAGAACTGCCTTGGAACGGTCAGTGAAACAAATAAGCCTGATGGAGAGAGATCAGGTGAATAAGGCGGATGCTCAATTTAAAGCCGCAATCGTGAATGGCAGCCATAGCAATGACAGACTTGTGAACAGGGGCACTGTCCTGATGGAACAACACACCTTTAGTGAGCTTTTCGCGGCGTTTAAGTTTAATATTGTCCCGTAACTGCATCGGAATTTAAACATAGTATGTGCCATTGATTATTTGTCTCTTTTGGATATAATCTATTAGGGGAATACCATCTGCATCCTAGGAAACCGATGCCATAAACTCCCCCAGCTAATGGAACAGCCTTTGCCTTCTTCAGGGTGCTTCCATTGTTTTGATTGTTATTTGGCTTCCGGAGTAAAAATGATGGACCCATGTTTAATCCATACTGACAAATCTCTGAAGTAACTTGGCAGGATCTTCCTCAAAAAGGTTATGATTAGCACACCACCACGTGAACAAGTCCGTGAAATAAACACCCCCTAAACCCCATTTTATATAGAGAAAACTGGGGTTTACGGGGGTAAACATTATTTTCCTTATTTCTGTCCCTAAGACATAGGTTGTGGGTACTCGTTAGAACCGCCTCAATGCGGCGGTTCTAACGAGCACCCCAAACCCATGATTGGAGTATAAATAAAGAAAATATCACAAATTTTCATCAGCAAATTTACCTTTTTTGAGGTTTGAAAAATGCACTATATCACACGGATGTGCTATCGTAATGCGATGTGCGCCCGTTGTGCTTCTTATCAACTGCCTGAAGACTTGGTACCCAACGGGCCGAAAGCTTTCTCATTGCAAGATCCTCTGCCAGGATGGAATGTACTCTTTCCTGTGAAATGCCAACTGTACTGGTCATTTATCTTTCTGTAACTCGTCTGTCAGTCATAACAATATCATGGGCTTTGTTGGCCATTTCTGGGGTTGCCACATTCAGAGGCCTACCAGGACGGGGGCCATCCTCTAGGCTCTGTCTGCCGCGCTTATATTCCGCCACCCATCTTTTCACTGTAGCATATGAAGGGACATCTTTCCCTAGTGTGTTACCATATCATTATGGATACCATTTTATAGAGGATCTTACATGAGTGTTCGTGTATTATTGAATTTATCAAACGAGTTGAGGAAAAATGATAAAATGCGAGGCTTTGCCGAGCATTTTATCCCTTTTACTCAACGAGTTTAATAAATTCAATAATACACGAACACGAATGCAAGATTCTATTTATCATGTAGCATTTAGAACGCATTTTATTCACGATTGTTTACAAAAATGTCAATATTCCACCGTTAGTAAACGCGACGTCGTTAAGGATGTTGTACATGTAACGTTACGGGACGTATCTAGCTAATTTGCATATTTAATCCACGAGTGGATTATCGAACATATCGCATGGCGTTATAACACTCTCAGACGCGGCGTCATATGATAAATGCAAATATTGAATCACTGCTCTTTCACCGATTTTGTCCATTTTGCAAGAACTGCTTGTCTCGTCAAGAGCTGCTTGCCTTGTTTATTTTACATCACGTGAACAAGTCCGTTAAATAAAGACCCCCTAAACCCCACTTTATATGCAGAAAACGGGGGTAAACATTATTTTCCTTACTTCTGCTCCAAGACATAGGTTGCGGGTACTCGTAAGGATCGCCTCAATGAGGCGGTTCTAACGAGCACCAAAAACCTATATTTGGCGTATAAATATGAAAATATCACAAATATTCACCAGAAAAATTGCTTTTTAAGAGGTTTGAAAACTGTACTATATCACACGGATGTGTTATCGTAATTAGAGTACTGCCTCGTCGATAAATACTGACCAAATGAGACGAGTCCTTAGGTACACGGCCCTATAGAATGACTTAACTCATTTAGTAGCAGAAACCCCAAAACGGGTACCCTGGCATACAGTGCAGGTCCAGAGAACGCGGCGTCTGATCAGGGCCTCCACTGTTTTTCTAAAAGTTAAGTCATTTTCCAAATACATTTTGATGAAAACACAAGCTGTCACCCCTAAGTTTTGAAATGGGCTCCTACTGTATATAAGGAGGAAGATTCGATTTGGTACAAATAGGGTTAAAAAGAACACCCCTGCATATCACATTACGAAAACACGCCTATACAAATACATTGTAAACTTAACTGCTGAAAAAAAAACTAAAATTTTCAGATGAAAAATTGTGATATTTTTCTTATTTCTGCTCTAAATATAGATTGTGGGTTACTTGTTGGAACCATCTCATCGAGGCGGTTCTAACGAGTACCCACAATCTATATTTTAGAGCAGAAATAAGAAAAATAAGGTATACCCGTGCAAACCCCAGTTTTACTATATTAAAGTGGGGTTCAAGAGGGTCAGAATTATATAGGCGAGCTTTCGTGATGATCAAAACAATCGAAGCTCGAATTACATGTGTAGTTCATTTTGTTTGTTTGATTTGAGGTTTAACGTCCCCGTCAACACTGTAAAGGTCATTTTGGAGACGTTGCTTCCAATTTTGTGGGACGTTTACCCGACATCGAGATGAAATGACCTCTAAAGCCCTGCCGCCCAATGAAACCAATAGAGTTTATAAGCATTGACGGGCTGACTCGCACTGCTTTGCCTGGGCAGACTTAGATCCTCTAAGCGGTTTACCAGTACTCGTTTGAGGGTCGGTTACAGCTCTGCGTGGAAGCATCATGCAGCCTATATATTTCTTCAAGCCCCGATGGGCGGGGGCCAACATGTGTAGTTGAAGGAGAAAAAAAAATGTAAAGAAAAATCCAGTCGAGTGCCCCGACAGGGGATTGAACCCACGACCCTTGGTTTAAAACGCAAGCGACGCAACCGCTAGGCTAAAAGGTCCGCGCCAGTTAGACTGGTCAGTTAAGCACTCTATATACCTATATTATAATGTTATTAATCAAGTAATTTCGTATTGGCCCAAGTACAGGTCCGAGGTCTGCTGCATTGGCCCGAGGCCGAAGGCCGAGGGTCAATGCAGCTGACGGAGGACCTGTAGCTGGGTCAATGCAAAATTACTTGATAAATGACAATTAAAAAACATGATTATTGGTTTTTTGACGTCACTTGACCTTAGTTAATATTGGTTGACCTGGTGTTAACACGGATGACCCCCGATCAATACAGGATAGTCAATTAATAAACATATTTATTATGGCCGTACAAGCTATTTATCAACGACCTTTGAGTGAGTGAGTGCTTGAGTTTTACGTCCCACCAACAGCTAAGGTCATATGTAGACGGGACCTCGGTTTAAGGACTCATCCGAAAGTCTGGAGAAGCCCGGGATCGATCCTGCAATCCCTGGTTTACAAGGCGAGTATCGTAACCACTGCACCACGGAGGCTTCTACGACCTTTGAGAGTTCAACGTTCAAGCGTGGCAAGACTACTCCATGTTTTAGGGGAATCAGGTTTCGGATTTCTTTTTTCACATGATTTTAAAGTTATAAAAAAGTTTTTTGATAACGTCATTATGTAGAAGTCGTGGCCAAGTGGTTAGTATAATGCAGTACGAATCTCAATGAAACTATATTTCCCAATGTGAAATGCCAACTGAAGGCGACTTAACTAAAACACGGACTAGTCCAAAATTAAAAGTGCAGTCACGTCTCACTGCGTTTTGATAGACTTTCTTTATAATACACATGCAAATAGGTGTGTTTTCGTGATGATTTTGTTGACATGCTTAAACATTTTGATGACAATGTTTGTTTGTTTGTTTAAATGCCCAGTCAACACTATTTAGGTCATTTCTGAGCCGGTCAGTTTACCTATCCACACTTCCCATGGGCAGGCTTATACGTAAGCGGTTAACCAGTACAGTGCACATTCTTTCGCCAGAAACTGACAGCAGTCCTTCTTGAATCAGCGGAAGGGAGAGAATAACCGTAGAAAATATTGCAAGATCAATCTCCACGAAAGAATGTTGTCGACCCCGGCCTCTCACCCCGGCAGGTGTCGAACCCGCGTCCTCCTGATCACCAGTCAGACGCGCATCCCACTGAGCTACCGAGGCTGGCAATGACAATGTTGGAATTATAAGGAATGAATTATCATTTTTGTGGATTAACAACTCCGGCGAATTACTAATTAACAAACTTGTGAGTGATTCATCGATAAAAACCATAAAAATTAAATTCATTAATGTTTAGGTGCGCAGAAGACATTACGAAACCACGCCAATACAAATACATTGTAACCTTAATCGCCGAAAAAATGAAAATTTAAAGATGAAAAATTGTGATTTTTTTCTTATGTCAGCTCAAAATATAGCTTGTGGGTACACGTTAGAACCGCCTCGTTGAGGCGATTCTAACGAGTACCCACAATCTATATTTTAGAGCAGAGATACGAAAAATAAGGTATACCCCTGCAAACCCCAGTTTTACTATATAAAAGTGGGGTTCGAGGGGGGGGGTCAAAATTATATAGGCGTGTTTTCGTGATCCATAGATTACGCAAACGCCAAGTAAGGACTCAGATCAGGCTACGTGCATACACGCAAGCTGATCTGAATCTTTTGTTGGTCGTTTGTGAAGGCTGATCTGGGTCTTCGCTTGTTGCAAATGTTATATGTCCCTAAGTTGTTGTCTAATTGCCACAAATAATTTTGTTTGATTTGAGGTTTAACGTCCCCGTCAACACTGTATATGTCAGTTTGGAGACGTTGCTTCCAATTCCGTGGGACTTTTACCCGACAATGGGATGAAATGACATCTCAAGCCCTGTCGCCCAATGAAACCAATAGGGTTTATAAGCATGGACGGGCCGACTCGCACCGCTTTGCCTGGGCAGGCTTAGATTCTCTAAGCTGTTTACCAGTACTCGTGTGCGGGTCGGTTTCAGCTCTGCGTGGAAGCATCGTGCAGCCCATCTATTTCTTCAGGCCCCGATGGGCGGGGGCCGTGCAACAAATAGAAGTGAAGGCACTGATCAGGAATCGACACAAGGGAAACAAAACAAAGCATGCTTCACCACGAAAACACAGCTTTATAATTCTTACCCCCTTGAACCCCACTTTTATACAGTAAAACTGGTGTTTACAGGAATAAACCTTATTTTTCTTATTTCTGCTCTAAAATATAGATAGTGGGTACTCGTTAGAACCGCCTCGATGCGTACCAACAATCTTTATTTTGAGCCGAAATAAGAAAAAAAATAAAAAAAATTCATCTTAATATTTTCAATTTTTCGGGGCAAAGTTTACAATGTATTTGTTTAGACGTGTTTGCGTAATGCAAAGCATGCATCATTTTCCATTTTTTTTTTTTTTTTATCTTTTTATAAGAGAAACAATATGAACATATATATTTCTCATGTATTGGTTATAGAATAGAAGTGAAGGCAATGATAAGGAATCGATACAATTAACCCACAGCTCCCATCAGTGACACCAAAGGAAAAAAAAAAAAAGACATGAAAAATAGACCCTAATTGAAACATCAATAGCGGAAAGCCAAAAGGAAAGTTTTTTCCCCACAAAATGGCCAATTTGCTATCCAAAGCAAAATAATATAAGCAACACCCACACATACTCAAAATACAAACATAACTAAAATAAACCGCGACAGAATAACCGCCTTGGAACGGTTAGTGAAACGAATAGCACTGGGGGAGGGGGGGGGGGGGCTCAAATCGATTTTACGCAGCTACAATCCTCGCCCTTACTTCTGTCGTGATTTTGACAAATACTTTGTTCAGTCCGCATTAAGGCCTCCTGACTGATCAGTGCAACATCTCCGTGAACACAAAAATCAAACAACCACAGAGAAAAAAACAACGGCGAGAACTCGATAGCAAGAAACCACTGGAATGCTGGAGCAAACGAAAACCAACAGCTAGACTCCGATGAGCCCGACCAGAGACAGAGCACCAGGCAGCAACCGACATTACTTAAAATTAAATTCTCTCTAATTCTCAGTAACCCTTTACGCTGGAACCGCCAAAGAATCATAGGCCTGACCCACCGGCGTGCAATTAAAGAGGGAAGCAAAGTTGTCAACCGTGATTGGGTTAACTACCATGCATAAAGTCTGTCGGTCACAAAGCGGACAACAGTTTTTGTGACTGGCGCTGGTTGTTTGGGTTTTACGACCCTTTCAAGATCATTTCACTATTTCGAACCGATCGTTAATCAGAGGTGGACGAAAACCCGAGTACCGACGAAAAAACATCTGACCTTCCGTTGCAGAACTTGGCCTCTCACATGGAGCCCGAACCAGGCGTGAACCACAGCGGTGAGCGAGTCAGCGCTCCTACCCATTACGCCCTTTATTTTGGCTTTTGGACACGTTTTGTGCTTTACACATCATATAGACAAGTCCCCTCTAAACCCCACTTTATATACAGCAAAATGGGGTTTACGGATTATACATTATTTTCATTATTTCTGCTCCAAGACATGGGTTGTGGGTACTCGTTAGAACCGCCTCAACGGGGCGGTTCTAACGAGCACCTCAACCTATGTTTGAAGTAAAAAGTAAGAAAAATATCATCAGATTTTATTAGAAAAATTTCTGATATCCAGACAAAGGAAAACGTTTTGTTTGTTTGTTTGATTTGAGGTTTAACGTCACCGTCAACACTGTAAAGGTCATTTTGGAGACATTGCTTCTAATTTTGTGGGACTTTTACCAAACACTGAGATGAAATGACATCTCAAGCCCTGTCGCCGACTGAAACCAAATGGGTTTATAAGCATGGACGGACCGACCTCAACCGCTTTGCCAGGGCAGACTTAGGTCCTCTAAGAGGTTTACCAGTACTCGTGTGTGATCGGTTTCAGCTCTGCGTGGAAGCATCATGCAGCCCATCTATTTCTTCAAACCCCGATGGGCAGGGGCTATTATGCTTTTTGGACACGTTTTGTTTGGTTATGCCTTCGTGCTTTACACATCATATTAACAAGTCCCCTCTAAACCCCACTTTATATACAACAAAATAGGGTTTACGGATAATACATTATTTTCATTATTTATGTTTGGAGTAAAAAGTAAGAAAAATATCACAAAATTTCATCAGATAAATTTCCGTTTTTGAGACAAGGTAAACGTAGTGATATAATAGTCACGACAATTGTTGTCTGCTTTGTTATCTAGTTTTCTGTACAAATACATGTATCTCCCATAGGGCAATACTTTTTCCTGTCTGCAAAAGTGTTTTTGAAAAGGTTTGCAAGAGCACGCAGCAGAAAAAATAATAAACAAAGGACACTTTCATGTGAAGTCTTTGCATCTTAAGTGGATTCGGAACACATGGCAGATTTTTTTGCCGCCATTTTTCAAAGGAAGACAACTTTCCGGACTTCCTGTTCGCTTTTCTATAAGCCCTGTCCCACTAAAAAAAGGGGTCTACTCTTTAAAGGAAAGAATTTGCTCCTCAGGAGCAAATTCTTTCCTTTAAGAGTTGACCCCTATTCACATGGGAGACAAAAATACTTTTGCAGGAGTTGCCTCCTCCGAAGGTATTCCCATTCCCATAAGGGTTAACTCTTTCACTTTGGTGGCTGAGTTCTTCCGTTATTGCTCTGTCTGATTGAGGAATTATTTTGCAACCCCCGCCCCAAGCCTCTACCCATTTTGAAAACAGATTCGAAATCAGACCGAGACTGCCCGTGCAAGCAAAACATTTTTTGTCAGGCAGTGTGAAATTTCGTTGTTTTGTTTCTTTCTTTCATACAGAACTTGTGCCTTCATTGCAGACTCTTAACATTAACCCAACGTAGAAGCAACGTTTTCAACGTCGTGTCAACATTTATTCAACGTTGGGTGCCTGTTGAATTATTGCATCGACACAGGCTGATCAGGGTGTTATTTCATTGGCTATGCACTAAAGGCTTCTTATGTCATGTCGAACTTTAATGTTGGTTGGTGCCTGATGCTCTGTCTCTGGTCGGGCTCATCGGAGTCTAACTGTTGGTTTTCTTTTGCTCCAGCATTTCAGTGGTTTCTTGCTGTCGAGTCCTCACCGTTGTCTCACCTCTGTGGTTCTTTGATTTCTGTGTTCACGGAGATGTTGCACTGATGAGTTAGGAGGCCTTCATGCGGACTGAACAAATTATTTGTCTAAATCGCGACGGAGTAAGGGCGAGGATTGTGGCCACGTAAAATCGATTTAGGCCCCCAGTGGAAATCTTCCACTGGCCGTTCCGGGGCGGCTCTTCTGTGGCGATTTATTTATGTTGTTGTTTGTTACTTACTGTGTGTATCACTTGTGTCTTTTAATTTTGGATGGCCATATGGCCATTTTGTGGGAAAGTAACTGTCCATATGGCCTTCCTTTGTTTAGGTTTCCATTATGGTCTGGTCGCTTAATGTTTGTATTTCTTTCCCTTTGGTGTCTTTTATGGATGGAGTAAGTTAATTGTATCAATTCCTGATCTTTGTTTTACTTATACTATAACGGACATCCAGGTAACTGCAGTCGGTTAAAGTTAATACATAGATTTATATAGGAATTTGATAATTATTTCCCCCATAAAAAAAAACTAATAACAATACCTTTTCTGTGCCAGGGGCTCATGATTTTTTCATTCTTTTTCGAATATCCACGTGTATTTTTAATGAAATTTTATGAACAACATTTTGGTCCTTTTTACATATATTTGGAAGCACCCTCTAAATGCATAGAATATATAGTAAAACTACTGAATGAAGCGACAAAAACTAATAAATTTATTTTCATAACTTTTTTTGTAAATTGTTATTTCTTTTCTGTGCCAGCGGGGGTAAAATTGCAAATATATTGTGAACACGTCCATATAAAGTTTGTAAAATAAACATGAAAATAATTTGGTCCTTTTTGAAAATGAAATACACTACCCCCTTTTTCTATTCTCCTTTTCCTATGGATAAGATGTCACCTAGGTAACCATTGCTAGGTGGCTGAGGACTTGTGGAGATAACCATTTTTTTTTCTATGTTGTACGCGTTAATTCCCTTGATTGTCAGCACAGCTGAGACAGGTCGTGTCCGTAAAAGTCCGGTATGTGTTGGTAGGGGGTGGTGGTGAGGGGCAAGCACAACTGAACATTTACTATCTGACCGTCAGAAGGCGTTTAACGTGTAGGCAAAGTCGTATCAACGTTTTTTCCATGCAAAGTTACATACGACGCTGCTTAAGAGCCTTCCCAGCAGGCACACGTCGCTAGGGCACCGTCGATGCAATGTCATGACGATGTACGTTGCATAAACGTCATGACCTTGCGCCCACGTTAATGTGGCGTCACAATTACGCCATGTGTCTCCCGGGTTATGAGACAGTGGATAGTTTGTCGGAATAAGGAAGCACTTATTACTTCTGTGCAGATGGTGGTTCCACAGAATAGTTAAACAAGATAAAATCCTGTTTATACACAATTTTAAGATCCTCTAATGTTTTCTTATCAATACTGTCATATGCTTTAACCAAAGCATTGTGTCTTTGTCTTTTGCTTTCTTCTTTTGACAATGGATTTTCTCTGATAGTTTTTAGTACTAGATCCGTCAGAAAATCAGAAGAACCAGCATTTTTCTCTGAATTTACAACATCCGCAGGAAACGGTATATCGTCCCTTAAATATCCTTGAATTTGGAAGGATGTCCATATGTTTCTAGCGATATCCGTCTTTTTCTTGCAGCCTTTTCCACCAGAGTTATCCATGAGTACACTTCGAATCAGGCTTGATATTGTAGCTTTTAGTCTGTTGCCATGTAGCATATTATGTATTACTTTAAACTCGTCCTTGGCTATCCCTATTTCTTTTAAAGCGAACTCGGTGTCAGCAGAGAATGATTCAACCTTCACTACGGCTAAAGGGTTGACATTGCAAGGATAGCATAAAGAAACGATTGGCATCCAGTGTCGATTCCTTAATTTACCACTTAGAGCTGTTTGCGTGACGTCGTTTAAAAAGTCTTGAAACGTCAAATTGCTGTGACAGCCATGCTCTTTCCCCTGACGCTGTTTAATCTGCGCCATTGCTCTGGGAAATCCGCGCAAAAATATTTTATCAACAAATGCTGAATATAATCGCGAGTAAGGGTCACGTGATATGAGAATGGAACGCGAGTTACGCCTTTCTTCACCGCTGAATTTCACTCTATTTTGCGAAGTAAGCCTCCTGTGAATGGAATCGCGAGCTATTTCAAAAACCTTATTGGCAACCTCTGACCCCTTTCCCAGCACCGTGAAAATTTGGGTCCAAAATGAGCATCCAGCCTTCGGTACTTTACAATAACTAAAATTATATTTCGGTGAATAATAGTATAGCCTACTGCTCTTCCTTTTAAATGTTTCATTCGCAAACAACGTTGGGTCTGCGCATGCGTTATGAATATGCTGGATGCGCCGAACTTGTTCCGACCATAAGGGGTCTCTAAAAGTCAGCGGCTTCATAACATAGTCTGAAAAATGGAGGGAAACGTCAAATAATACAAAAATTTATATGGCACAATGTATTGTTTCACGATAACTGTTGTATACCTCATGTGACTTTCACATACAAATCTCCCATAGGCCTGAGGGTTCACCCTATAATCATTTTGACTATCACATGCGCGGAATTGGATGCGCGTACAGTTCGGATCTTCAGGAAAGCTGTTGAAAAAGATTCTAAACCAAAAATTGAAACAAAGTCGAGAAATTTTGGTACCAAAAAGGTTTCTTTGGTTTAATTAAGAAAACGCATACCCACTCTTTAGGGTTTTATTCAGAAATAACGAAGTTATAGACGTTTGAACTTCTGAATTTCTGTTTCACCAGCTTATGTAGGAAGCCGACGTTATCCGATAATTTGAAACGTCATGCCGTCAAAAGTCACGTGTTAGCTGTACTGTATTTTCATTGTAAATCCTTTACTTTAATTATTAGTTTTGTTCGGTATAATAAAATGAATGTTACACATTCCTGAGAGGGTGAGAGTGAAAAATGTCACCCTTGGGAATATGAATATCTACCTCGGCTGCGCCTCGGTTGATATTCATATTCCCAAGTGTGACATTTTTTATTATTACCCAACCTACTATATATAGAGGTTATTATATGGTTAAGGTGTGCCTCTAAGTCATATTGGCACCGGTATGTCATATTGGCCCGAGGGCTTTAGCCCGAGGGCCAATATGACTTCCGGTGCCAATATGACTTAGAGGCACACTTTCACCATATCATAACCTCTTTATGTAATAGATATAACCATTGTTTTTGTGAAATATTGGTAAATATTTGTACTGATTGATATCTGTACAGGATAATTTGACGAGCCCGCCAGGGCGAGTCTAATTATCCTGTGCGGATGTCAATCAGTACAAATATTTACCAATATTTCTCAAAAACAATTGGATATATCTGTTTTAATCCACAGCTTATTGTAACTTCCACTTAAAGGTAATAGATAAAACCTATTAAAGCATATTTGTTTTATTTACTGTTAATTTCAATTTCTTTTATTTGACCTGATTTACCCCGTCTGGAAAATGGATTGTCCTGTCTGAAAGGACACTGTCAGCTTCTCTGCTTCATTAATATTCAATTGGATTTGATTGGTCTAAATCCAACTGACCACAGGTCATTTGACCATGCTTTTTTAACCTGATGTTTATCACTGGGGCATTTTAATGCTGAACCTTCAAGTGAAGGGACTTACTTTGAACTCAGATGTGTGCTTTTGCTGCATGCAAATGTTTTATAAAATGTTTGGCACCAGTAAATGGGAGTGTATTTTGTGATAACTCAGGGATATTTTTTCTCCATAAAAAGGTATGTCGTGGGTACTCATTTGAACTGCCTCATCCCACAAAAACATGTTGTGGGTACTCGTTGGACTTGCCTAGATTAGGCGGTTCTAGCGAGTACCTACAATTTGATTTCATGGAGAATTGGAGAAACTTAATCAGAAGGAGCAGTCTGATCAGGGTCTGCACTGATTCGGCAAAAGCTATTTTAAATGTGGGTACTCATTCAAATAACCTCGGCGGGCAATTTTAATGAATACCCACAATGTTAACTTTGTCATGCAGAGCTAGAAGCCCCTTCCCATTTTAAGATCAGAAGGAGCAGTCTGATCAGGGTCTGCACTGTTTGCCATTAAGTAAAAGCCATTTTAAATGTGGGTACTCATTCAAATAACCTTGGCAAGGCTATTTGAATGAATACCCACAATGTTAATTTTGTCATGCAGAGCTAGAAGCCCCTTCACATTTTAAAATCAGAAGGAGCAGTCTGATCAGGGTCTGCACTGTTTGTCATTAAGTAAAAACTATTTTAAATGTAAGTACTTATTCAAATAACCTTGGCGACCCAATTTCTAGAATATCCACAATGTTAATTTTGTCATGCAGAGCTAGAAGCCCCTTCTCATTTTAAGATTAGAAGGAGCAGTCTGATCAGGGTCTGCACTGTTTGCCATTAAGTAGAAGCTATTTTAAATGTGGGTACTCATTCAAATAACCTCGGCGAGGCTATTTTAAGGAATACCCACAATGTTAATTTTGTCATGCAGAGCTAGAAGCCCCTTCCCATTTTAATTGTAGCTCAGCTGATTGGTCAATTCAAAACTGTACATGATATCAGTACATGATATCAGTACATGATAACAATACATTTATCGAAATTTATTAGTACTGCCAACATCAAAGGAAAGTACTGGAAGCTGTGGATTAATACATCATTTATATAGCACAGTTATATTGCAACGTGAAGAAAAGAAGACAAAGAGAATATTTACTTTTTAAAGGTTGATGCCGGGAACGTTTCATCGAGTGTGTTGAGGATACACGCGAGATCAAATATTTTCGGTATCCGCCGAAAAAAAAGAAATTCCTTTTAAATTATATAACTTATCAGTAGGCCTACAATAACCATGCTCATGGTAATACAGTAACATAGTAGTGCGCAGCAAATTACGTCACAAGTGACGTTGCAACTGTAAGTTTAAAAAACAAAAACAAATCGCCATTTTAAATACAGAATTTCTGCAGTTCAAAGAATGCTTTTTAAGGTATTTTACAGAATGTTTTGTGCTTATTTGAAGACCATTTTAATTTTAAAGGCTCTAAGTGTCATTCATCAAGCTACTGCACAGTCGATTCCGTGTGTAGCAGTCGGTCGCGGTGGCAGTTTACGTTAAAATACAAGACAATTTTTGGGTGCATATTTCCCTCCCACAGATTTCTTCCGCACAATTTCCAGCTCTTCATAAGTGAAGGGATCTGTTTGTTTAAGGTTGTTGGCAAGACCTTATTGTTTCAAATGTTGGGACATCCCTGCTGTGCTTGAAGGCATCGTCCTTCACAATGCTTCCAAATCGTGAGGGAACTTCTTTTAAAAAGTATTTTGTTTTTCATTTTTCATGCTTGCCACGAAATATCCGACTTTTCTCGAAATCTATTGTTATCACTGTCTTCTATCGCTCTGTCTAGGTCCAGAAGTCGGGTTGACATTGCTTCAAGTGATTTTTCTGCGGCCATTTTGAAACTTACGGAGTACGGAATTAACGTTCTATTGCTATAGTAACAGAGGCGAGCAGTGCCAATATGGAAAGGCAGTGCCAAAAATCCATATTATATGGATTTTTGGCCCCGTCACGTGACTGTGCCATCAAAATAGCGAAAAATGAGCCTGTATTGAAAGATTCTAATGTAATTTTCCTATAGAAGGTATGTAATAAAAGAAGTTATTAAGCATTTTCGACTATCTAACACCTTTTCGCATGAAATCGGATTGAACCGGTTTTCAGAGAACTATCACACGGAGCACTGAACTATTGCCCGGTGCAGATAGTTTTAACTATCTCATGGTCACGTGATCACCTAGCAACTTGACAAGTAGTAATTGCTTATTGTGATAAAAATAACTCTTTATACG
Source organism: Lucinisca nassula (assembly GCA_963580285.1). Classification (NCBI taxonomy): domain Eukaryota; kingdom Metazoa; phylum Mollusca; class Bivalvia; order Lucinida; family Lucinidae; genus Lucinisca; species Lucinisca nassula. Next base: position 23,133,445 of record OY757023.1, read on the forward strand.
AGTTGGGTAATAAAACAACTATTTCATACGTTTTTGGGCGACAGTCAAAACTATCAGCCCCTCGGTGCTGTGGAGCACCTGATGAACTATCGCCCTCGGCCTTCGAAGGCCGAGGGCGATAGTTCATCAGGTGCTCCACAGCACCGAGGGGCTGATAGTTTTGACTGTCGCCCAAAAAGGTATGAAATAGTTGTATACTATCACCCTCTCAGAAATGTAATATTTATACATTACTGTGCTCGTCAGAACCGTGAGGTTAGTTAGCTTACTTATCCTACTAACCTAACTTATTCACTTCCGGTAAAGCATCTGCACCTTACGTACCTAACTGAGATAACTTTGTCTCGTACAGCTGGTGTTGCTGGTAGAGCAGTTAATTTACTTATTTTACACAGAGTTCTACAACAGTTAATAAGCTTATTTATCCTACTTACGCTACTCATCCACTTGCGACCCCCGCCATCGGGGCTTGAAGAATTAGACGGGCTGTATGCTGCTTCCACGTAGAGCTGAGACCGACCGCAGCAGCGTACTGGTAACCCGATTAGACGAAGGCAAAGCGGTGTGAGTCGGTCCGTCCATGCTTATAAACCCTATTGGTTTCATTGGGCCACAGGGCTTGAGACGTCATTTTATCTCAATGTCGGGTAAAAGTCCAACAAAATTGGAAGCAACGTCTCCAAAATGACCTATACAGTGTTGACGGGGATGTTAAACCTCAAATCAAACAAACAATACACCATTGTCTCATATGTTTGAAAAGCTTGACTGGGAAACCATACATAAACGCCATAACTTTAAGAAATTAGTTCTGGGATAAGGCATTTTGTTAACCAGTTACCTTCGTACATATCTGAACTTCTTATCCCTGTGTCTCAGACTGATAGTCGCACGCTGCTAAAATCAACAACATGCGGCTCTTTAGCAGTCCACAGATCATAAATGACAACTTTTTGTAGCGCTTTTTTATGTCCCGCGCCCAGATTATGGAATCAATTACCAGAATCTGTTGCCCACCGGGGCTTGAAGAAATAGATAGGCTGCATGATGCTTCCACGTAGAGCTGAAAATGACCGCACACGAGTACTGGTAAACCGTTTGGGGGATCTAAGCCTGCCCAGGTAAAGCGGTGCGAGTCGGGACCGTCCATGTTTATAAACCCAATTGTCATCATTGGGCGACAGGGTTTGAGATGTCATTTCATCTCAATGTCGGGTAAAAGTCCCACAAAATTGGAAACAACGTCTCCAAAATGACATATGCAGTGGTGACGGGGACGTTAAACCTCAAATCAATCAAAATCAAACAAACCAGAATATGTTAGGAAAACATTTTTAAGCGTCAAATGACAGGGTAGTTTAGCAAACATTGATATGAGATGCAGTTCTCCACATAGAGAAACGGCGCAATAATACACAATATTTAATGTCATTTTAAGATAAAAAAAATACGCTTTGATTTTTTATGAAAGTTTTAAAGGCACATATACGACACAGATTTACGATTGCTCAAAAACATACATACAGTAAAATTCCTATATTAAGACCACCTTTGGGACTTTTCAAAAGTGGTCTTAAAGACCACTTTGGAACAGTCGCAAAGATGGTCCCTGACGGAGGACATAGTATGCAGCCGAAACGGAGAAAGAATCATTTTAAAGCAGAATTAGTCTTAATTTTAGGTGAGCGGAAATTCACTGTATCTAACAGACGCATTTTTTTAGTAAGGATGAAATCTGGCTTTGGTGTAAGGTTTAAACATATTTTATTCGTATAGCAAGCATACAAATAGAAAGTTTAAATAAATGACTTTGGCTTTGAAAGCAGACATTTATATTTTGTCCGCTTATTATGGCTAACTCGAAAACGGATGGCTTTTAAACCATGGCTAACTCGATTTCGCTAAAACACGAAAACGGATGGCTTTTAAACTATGGCTTACTCGAACCCATTCTAACCCGAAAACGGATGGCTTTCAAATCATGGCTAACTCGAACTCGATATACCTCGAAAACGGATGGCCTTAAATCATGGCTAGCTCGAACTAGTTCTATCTCGAAAACGGATGGCTTTTGAACCATGGCTAACTCAAACTTGATCTAACTCGAAAACGGATGGCTTTAAAAAAAATGGCTAACTCGAACTCGATCTAACTCAAAAATAGATGGCTTTTAAATCACGGCTAACCCGAACTCGCTGTAACTCGAAAAAGGATGGCTTTTAAATCATGGCTGACCCGAACTCGCTATAACTCGAAAACGGATAGCTTCGAAAACATGGCTTACTCGAACCCGATCTAACTCAACAACGGATGCCTTTAAAATCATGGCTAACTCGAACTCGATCTAACTCGAAAACGGATGGCTTTGAAATCATGGCTAACCTGAACTCGCTATAACTCAAAACCGGATCGCTTTTAAACCATGGCTAACGCAAACTCATTGTAACTCGAAAATGGATGGCGTTTAAATGACGGATAACACAAACTCGCTATAACTCGAAAAACGGATGCCTTTTAAATCATGGCTATCTCGAACGCAATCAAACTCGTAAACGGATAGATTTTAAATCATGGCAAACTCAAACTCGCTATTACTCGAAAACAGATGGCTTTTAAATGTACAACATAAATGTTACACGACAGACTGCATGCATGGTAGTTAACCCAATCACGGTTGACAACTTTGCTTCCCTCTTTAATTGCACGCCGGTGGGTCAGGCCTCAGATTCTATGAAGGTTCCAACGTAAAGGCTTATTTAGAATTAGAGAGATCTAATTCAAAGTAACGTTGGTTGGTGCCTGATGCTCTGTCTCTGGTCGGGCACATCGGAGTCTAACTGTTTGTTTTCTTTTGCTCCAGCATTTCAGTGGTTTCTTGCTGTCGAGTCCTCACCGTTGTTTCATCTCTGTGGTTGTTTGATTATTTGTGTTCACGGAGATGTTGCATTGATGAGTTAGGAGGCCTTCATGCGGACTGAACAAATTGTTTGTCTAAATCGCGACGGAAGTAAGGGCGAGGATTGTGGCCACGTAAAATCGGTTTAAGCACCCCCTGTGGAATTCGTTTCCGCTGACCGTTCCAAGGCGGTTCTTCTGTCGCGGTTTATTTTTGTTATGGTTTGTCTTTGGGTGGAAACATCATGCAGCTATTTCTCCAATCCCCGACAACTTTTTGTAGCGCTGTTTTATGTCCCGCGCCTAGATTATGGAATCAATTACCAGAATCTGTTGCCCACTGGGGCTTGAAGAAATAGATAGGCTGCATGATGCTTCCACGTAGAGCTGAAAATGACCGCACACGAGTGCTGGTAAACCGTTTAGAGGATCTAAGCCTGCCCAGGGAAAGCGGTGCGAGTCGGGACCGTCCATGTTTATAAACCCTATTGTCATCATTGGGCGACAGGGTTTGAGATGTCATTTCATCTCAATGTCGGGTAAAAGTCCCACAAAATTGGAAACATGACCTATGCAGTGGTGACGGGGACGTTAAATCTCAACTCAATCAAAATCAAACAAACCAGAATTTGTTAGGGAAACATTTTCAAGCGTCAAGTTACAGCGTTGTTTAGCAAACATTGATATGAGATGCAGTTCTCCACATAGAGAAGCGGTGCAATAATGCAAAATATTTAATATGTCATTTTAAGATAAAAAAAAAAATACGCTTTGATTTTTTATGAAAGTTTTAAAGGCATATATGACACAGATTTACGATTACTCAAAACATACATACAGTAAAATTCCTATATTAAGACCACCTTTTGGACTTTTCAAAAGTGGTCTTAAAGACCACTTTTGAACAGTCCCAAAGATGGTCCCTGACGGAGGACATAGTATGCAGCCGAAACGGAGAAAGAATCATTTTAAAGCAGAATTAGTCTTAATTTTAGGTGAGCGGAAATTCACTGTATCTAACAGACGCATTTTTTTAGTAAGGATGAAATCTGGCTTTGGTGTAAGGTTTAAACATATTTTATTCGTATAGCAAGCATACAAATAGAAAGTTTAAATAAATGACGTTGGCTTTGAAAGCAGACATTTATATTTTGTCCGCTTATTATGGCTAACTCGAAAACGGATGGCTTTTAAACCATGGCTAACTCGATTTCGCTAAAACACGAAAACGGATGGCTTTTAAACTATGGCTAACTCGAACCCATTCTAACCCGAAAACGGATGGCTTTCAAATCATGGCTAACTCGAACTCGATATAACTCGAAAACGGATGGCCTTAAATCATGGCTAGCTCGAACTAGTTCTAACTCGAAAACGGATGGCTTTTAAACCATGGCTAAGTCGAACTTGATCAAACTCGAAAACGGATGGCTTTAAAAATGGCTAACTCGAACTCGATCTAACTCGAAAATAGATGGCTTTTAAATCAAGGCTAACCCGAACTCGCTATAACTCGAAAATGGATGGCTTTTAAATCATGGCTGACCCGAACTCGCTATAACTCGAAAACGGATTGCTTCGAAACCATGGCTTACTCGAACCCGATATAACTCAAAAACGGTTGCCTTTAAAATCATGGCTAACTCGAACTCGATCTAACACGAAAACGGATGGCTTTGAAATCATGGCTAACGTGAACTCGCTATAACTCAAAACCGGATCGCTTTTAAACCATGGCTTACGCGAACTCATTGTAACTCGAAAATGGATGGCTTTTAAATTACGGATAACACAAACTCGCTATAACTCGAAAACGGATGCCTTTTAAATCATGGCAAACTCGAACTCAATCAAACTCGAAAACAGATGGCTTTTAAATGTACAATATAAATGTTACACGACAGAATGCATGCATTGAAGTTAGCCCAATCACGGTTGACAACTTTGCTTCCCTCTTTAATTGCATGCCGGTGGGTCAGGCCTCAGATTCTATGACGGTTCCAACGTAAAGGCTTAGTGAGAATTAGAGAGATCTAATTCAAAGTAATGTTGGTTGGTACCTGATGCTCTGTCTCTGGTCGGGCCCATCGGAGTCTAACTTTTTGTTTTCTTTTGCTCCAGCATTTCAGTGGTTTCTTGCTGTCGAGTCCTCACCGTTGTTTCATCTCTGTGGTTGTTTGATTATTTGTGTTCACGGAGATGTTGCATTGATGAGTTAGGAGGCCTTCATGCGGACTGAACAAATTGTTTGCCTAAATCGCGACGGAAGTAAGGGCGAGGATTGTGGCCACGTAAAATCGATTTAAGCACCCCCTGTGGAATTCATTTCCGCTGACCGTTCCAAGGCGGTTCTTATGTCGCGGTTTATTTTTGTTATGGTTTGTCTTTGGGTGTTTGTGTCGCTTGTGTTATTTTATTTTTGATAGCCTATTGGCCTTTTTGTGGGAAAGTAACTGTCCTTTTGGCTTTCCGCTGTTGGTGTTTCCATTAGGGTCTGTTGTTTCATGTTTCTGTGCCTTTCTCTTTGGTGTCTCTGATGTGAGCTGTGGGTTGATTGTATCGATTCCTGATCATTGCCCCCACTTCTATTTTTAAAAGCATCTCGAATTCGAACTCGCTGTAACTCGAAAATGGATGGACTTTAAAATAATGACTAACTCAAACTCGCTATTACTCGAAAACAGATGGCTTTTTAAATCATATCGAACTCCAACTCGCTATAATTCGAAAATGGACGGCTTTTAAATCATGGCTAACTCGAACTCGATATGTCTTGAAAACGGATGGCTTTTAAATCATGGTAAACTCGAACTCGATATAACTCGAAAACGGATGGCTATAAAATCATGCTATAACTCGAAAATGGATGGCTTTAAATCATTGCTGACTCGAACTCGCTATAACTCGAAAACGGATGGCCTTTAAATCATGGCGAACTCGAACATACTATAACTCGAAACCGGATAGCTTCAAAATCATCGCTAATTCGAACTCGCTATAACTCGAAAACGGATAGCTTTTAAATCATGGCTAACTCTAACTCGCTATAACGCGAAAACGGGTGGCTTTTTAACCATGGCTAACTCGAGCTCGCTATAACTAAAAACGGATGGCCTTTAAATCATGGCGAACTCGGACTCGCTATAACTCGAAAACGGACAGCTTTAAAATCATGCAAACTCGCTAAATCGAGCTCGCTATAACTCGGAAACGGGTGGCTTGTAAATCATGGCTAACTCGGACTCGCTATAACTCGAAAACGGACGGCTTTAAAATCATGCAAACTCGAATTCGCAATTACTCGAAAACGATGGCTTTTGAAACATGGCAAACTTGTACTCGCTATAATCGAAAATGAATGGCTTTAAATCATGGCTAACTCGAACTCGCTATAACTCGAAAATGGATGGTTTTTAAATCATGGCCCTCGAACTCGCTATAACTCGTAAATGGCTGATTTGTTTATCATGGCTAGCTCGAACTCCATCAAGAAAACATGCCTATACAAATACATTGAAACATTAACCGCCGACAAAACGAACATTTTGAGATGAAACATTGTGATATTTTTATTATTTCTGCTCAAAATATAGATTGTAGGTACTCGTTAGAATCGTCTCGTTGACAGTCTGACCCGCACCACTTTCACTGGACAGGCTTAGACCCTCGAAGCAGTTTACCAGTACTCATGTGTGGTAGGTTTCAGCTCTGCGTGGAAGCATCATGCAGCCCAATCTGTTTCTCCACTCCCCGATGAGCGGGGGACCACATTTCAAGCTGTACAACGGCAAATACAATAGAGAATTTATTTCATCACGAAAACACGCCTTTATCATTTTGAACCCCTCGAACCCCACTTTTATATAGTAAAACATGGGTTTGCAGGGGTAAAACATATTTTGCTTATTTCTGCTCTAAAATATAGATTGTGGGTACTCGTTAGAACCGCCTCGATGAGGCGGTTCTAACGAGTACCCGCAGTCTATAATTTGAGCAGAAATAAGAAAAATATCGTAATTTTTCATCTTAAAATCTTCATTTTTCGGCGATAAAGGTGGCAATGTATTTGTAAAGGCGTATTTTCGTAATGGAAATTATATTTCAATTACCCTTGCATTCGTTCATGCATACAATCACTCGCACGCTGACTATGGAAGCGCTGTTGATGAGATTCTATAAAAAGAACTAATATAATAAAATTTAATAAAAAAATTTAAGAAATAGATCAGCTATAGCAGTGATTTGTTGATTTATTGAGTGATACATCACTGCTTGGAGGCCAGCTGTAAAGTAGATCAGATCACGAGCGCGTAGCGCGAGTGATTTGTCTACTTTCGACTGATCGACAAACAGCGATGTATCACTCAATAAGTAGAAAAGTTTAACTAAAAAATGGACATTAAATAAGTTAGTCAAATCTACGTGCCTCCTTTATGTATTTATTCATTATCAATTATCATTTCATTGGTGTCAACATCGGATGGGGATCCTGAAGTTATATCAGAGAAGTTGTTTATCAGTTGTGGAGAACAACTATGCATCATTCATAAGAAATGTCCGGCTGTTTCATGCGGGAACCCGCCGCTACATTCAGGATTTGAGATAATATTTACAGACCAGCTACCGGTAATAACCATTTTTTCTGTTTCGCGGAGAAACCGCCTAACGGTTAGGCGGTTTCTCCGCGAAACAAAAAAAAAATGGGTTATTACCGGTAGCTGGTCTGAATGTAATCATTATGATAGAATTATCATTTTATTGGTGTCAACATCGGAATTTGGGGATCCTGAAGTTATATCAGAGAAGTTGTTTATCATTTGTGGATAACAACTATGCACCATTCATAAGAAATGTTAGGCTGTTTCATAAGGGAACCCGCCGCTACATTCAGGATTTGAGATAATATTTACATTTAAAAAATCTGCTTTTGTTTGTTTGTTTGTTTGGTTTCAGGTTTTACGTCGCCGTCAACACTGTATAGGTCATTTGGAGACGTTGCTTCTAATTTTGTGGGACTTTTACCCAACATTGAGATGAAATGACATCTCAAGCCCTGCTGCCAAATGAAACCAATAGGTTTTATATGCATGGACGGTCCGACTTGCACCACTTTGCATGGCAGGATTAGATCCTCTAAGCAGTTTACCAGAACTCAAGTGCGGTCGGTTTCAACTGTGCGTGGAAGCATCATGCCGCCCATCTATTTCTTCAAGCCCCGATTGGCGTGGGCTATAATTTGCTCAGTGTAACGTCCACATTCGAAAAAGAAATGCTCGGCTGTTTCATGCGGGAACCCGCCGCTACATACAGGATTTGAGATAATATAAAATTTACATTTAAAAATCTGCTCTTGTTTGGTTGGTTTGAGGTTTAACGTGCCTGTCAACACGGTAGAGGTTATTTTGGAGACGGTGCTTTCAATTTTGTGGGACTTTTACCCGACATTGAAATGAAATGACATCTCAAGGCCTGTCGCCCAATGAAACCAATAGGGTTTATTAGCATGGACGGTCCGCCTCGCGACGCGGTTCCTCGACAGGCTTAGATCCTCTAAGCGGTTTACCAGTACTACTGTGCGGGCAGGATTCAGCTCTGCGTGGAAGCATCATGCAACCCATATATTTCTTCAAGCCCCTATGGGCGGGGGCCGATTATCATAATGAAACGAAATAAAATAAAAATACCGTTTCTTCGTTGATTGTGTTGGTCGTAACCAGTCGACATCAAAATACCATACAGAATAGCTCCTATTATGAAAACTCCAACTATTAGCAAATAAGTCAACATTTTTCGCATGCTTATTAACTTCATTGTTTTCAGTCGGTCTTCTTTCATATCATTACATCAAAATAAAATCTTTAAGTTTTCTTTTCCTATTAGAAATGTTTCTTAGTTTTTTCTATCCTTCTTCGCCGATATTTTTCCAATATTGTTTTAAATGTGTTATTTGAAATTATCTGCTTTATACGGAACCCGAGAAGGGACATGATTTTTTTTTTTTAAATATGTTGTGCGAACAAGATATTAAATTGTGCGAACAAGATATTATTTTGTGCGCACAATATAATATGTTGTGCGAACAAGATATTATGTTGTCCGCACAAGCTTGTGCGCATAAGATAATATGTTGTCCGAACAAGATAATATCTTTTCCGGACAAGATATTATGTTGTCCGCACAACATATTAAAAAATCATGTCCCATCCCGGATTCCATAGCTTTATGATATGATCGTAGCTCAGTCGGATGCGCATGCGACTGGTGATCAGGGGATCGCCGGTTCGATACAAACGATATCTTCTTTATGAGATCTTTCTACTGGTTTTCTCTCCTTTCCACTGATTCAAGAAGGGCAGATGCCAGAAGCGAAATATGTACACTGTACTCACTACTGGTTCAGGAAAGTGCGTTTAGGAAATCTGACAAGCTCGATATGACCAAAATAGTGTTGGTCGGGCTTGTAATGCCCAGGACTTGAAAAGTGTGGTCAGAAAAACTGACCGGCTCGATATAACTCTAGGGTATTGACTGGGCTGTGTACCGAAAAAATGTGGTTAGGTAAACTAGCCTGCTCGATATTACTTAAATAGCACTAACTGGGCTATTCAAATTTTATTCCCTATCCCTACTCAGAGTATAACCTTCACAGTTGTTTTGGGGCGATGGGCACAGAGGGCTCGGCGAAGACTCTTCCGGCTGCGCGAATACGCGGATACGCATACTGATCTGAGTTATTACTCTCTTCACGTGTATGAAACCACATTTGGGTCGCCACGTTCCCCTTATTGAAAAAATATCTAAGAACATGGCTGCTCAGTGAAGACTCGGATCAGACTGCGCGTCCACGCAGTCTGATCCGAAGCTTCGCTGTGCGATATCAGGTTGTCCTTGGGCACAATACTCATTCATGCTGTCAGAAAAAAAGCAGCTCTGATTTAGCGGGCTGTGTCCCTGTCACACTATGCCGCGTTTCCACTGCGATGGTACGACGTTGCTTAATTTTCCAGAGTGCCGTGAGATCGCAAGAAATATCTGTTTTTGTGTGTGTGTGTGTGTGTGTGTGTGTGTGTGTGTGTGTGTGTGTGTGTGTGTGTGTGTGTGTGTGTGTGTGTGTGTGTGTGTGTGTGTGTGTGTGTGTGTGTGTGTGTGTGTTTTGTTGTTGTTGTTGTTTTTTTAAATATGAACCTAAAGCGAACAAATACGTTGCTACGGAGCTCACATGGCGTTCTATCGCGTTCCTACAGAGCTCTTGATGGCGATTGTTGCGCTATCACGGCGCATTCATTGCGCGCACTGCTCTTACGCAGCACTCACAAAAGTCCTACAAAATTCAAAGCAACCGACATCTCCAAAATGACCTATACAGTGTTGACGGGGATGTTAAACCTCAAATCGATTAAAACATCAGAAGCAGGCATTTCGGGACAGCCCTCAATCAAACTTTACGTCTCACAGTCCACCATAGCCACTGTTCGCATCAGCGGAGCTCGTGTGGCGTTGAGGGAGACCTTATAGCGCTGCTCTTGCGGCCTTACGGCAACCTCACTGCGCTCTTACCAAAACACGGGGCGATGGCGTTTGTTTTGTGCATGCTCAAAGTGAGCGCCGTCGCTCGGTGTTCTGTGTGTCCCCAACGTGCCGACTGGCGATGCCACTGCGTTGCTACGGCGATGATTTCGATCGTACTGCGAGCACCTCGGCGTTCTGCATTTTTCTTGGGCGCCGTGGGATCGCCATAGAAAGCGACCCTGGTATATGGACAATTACAGATCCATTGAAACACTTTGTATGATGGTATCTTGTTCGCACAACTTAATATCTTGTTCGCACAGCAAAGATCTTGTAAGGACAACATAATATCTTGTGCACACAATCTATTATCTTGTTCGCACAACATAATATTTTGTGCGCACAAGAAATCATCTTGAGCGCACAACTTATTATCTTGTGCGCACAAGATATTAACTTGTTTGTACAACATAGATCTTGTGCAGACAACATAATATCTTGTGCGCAACACTTATTATCTTGTTCGCACAAAATAATATCTTGTGCGCATATCTTGATACGAAGTTGCCAACGCTGGGTCAACTTTGACCCGATATCGATACGAAGTTGCCAACGCCTGGTCGATGTCAGGCCGATATCGATACGAATTTGCCAACGGCGGGTCAATATCGACCCGATATCGATACGAAGTTGCCAACGCCGGGTCAATGTCGGCCCGATATCGATACGAAGTTGCCAACGCCGGATCAATGTCAGGCCGATATCGATACGAAGTTGCCAACTCCGGGTCAATGTCGGTCTGATATCGATACGAAGTTGCCAACGTCGGGTCAATGTCAGGCCGATATCGACACGACGTTACAACCTAGCACATGTACCGATATCGGACCGACGTCGGCTGTCTGGGAACTGTAAACATTGTGGGCCATTTTCTATGGAATACCAAAAGAAAGTTTGTTTGTTTGTTTGATTTGTAGTTTAACGTCCCCATCAACATTGTATAGGTCATTTCGGGGACGTTGCTTCCAATTTTGTGGGACTTTTAAAAGACATCTCAAGCCCTGTCGCCCAATGAAACCAATAGGGTTTATAAGCGTTTATAAGCATGGACGGTCTGACTCGCACCGCTTTGCCTGGGCAGGCTTAGATCATTCGCTAAGCGGTTTACCAGGACTCGTGTGCGGTCAGTTTCAGCTCTGCGTGGAAGCATCGTGCTGCCCATATATTTCTTCAAGCCCTGATGGGCGGGGCCGGGATACCAAAGAAAGAGAGAAAAGAGAAAGAATAGGAAGTAGACTAGATGTAAGAGATGGTCAGGGAAAAGGGAAGAAATTCGAATGAAAGAATAAAAAAATCTCTCCAAGCCCTTACCTGCTGCAAAGATAGCAGGCCTTGTCCAACTGTAAGCCAGTATGAGTTCGGGGCCGCAATGACGTAAGGTACACAACACCTTCCCCACCTCGATGTTGTAATATGATATCATCGCACGGCCCTGCCGCCCAATACATCCAAATAGGGTTAATTATGCTTGGTTCGCACCACTTTGCATGGGCTGGCTTATACCCTCTTAGCAGTTTACTAAAACCCGTGCAGTCGGTTTCAGCTCTGCGTGTAAGCACCACATGCAGCCCAATCTATTTCTCCAAGCCTCAGCAGCAAGTAACAAAAATGCTGATCTGGAGTCCCCCATGGTCTAGTGTGTAGGAGCTCCATCTCTTAATGTCCTCCCGCCACTGTAGATTCGAGCCTCGCTCGGGCCCCGAGTGAGACGCCAACTTATGTGACGGAGTTCTTTTGAGTATTCCAGTTTTCGCCGACCTATTGTTAACGATCTGCTCAAAATAAGTGAATTAATCATGAACGGCCCCTATAACAAAACTAAAAAATAAGAAAAAAAAAAGGAATGTGACAAACAAAAACACCTCATCTTCCATTGCAGAACCTGGCGTCTCGAATGTGAGTCGAGCAAGGCTCGAACCCACAGCGGTGATGGATCTTATCACATTTAGACATCGCACTTACCTATCCATTGGGCCACGAAGTCCGTCACTAGCATACTGACGACTGGAAGAAAAAAATGAGCTTGAATTTCTGTACTTTCAGTGAAACAGCGTAGACCCTGATCAGACGCCGACTTGTGCGGCGTCAGATCTAGGTCTGCACTGTTTGCCAATGTCACATTTGAGAGAGAGAGAGAGAGAGAGAGAGAGAGAGAGAGAGAGAGAGAGAGAGAGAGAGAGAGAGAGAGAGAGAGAATGAGAGAGAGAGAGAGAGAATGAGAGAGAGAACTTTCCGGTACATCCGGTTAAATAATTTTCATTGCGGTCTGATTTCTTTTGACCTTTTTTGTCCGATTTAGACACGTGGACACCAGCAGTACACCCATGCTTGGAAGGGTATATACAGTATAATTCCTATATTAAGGCCACCTTTGGGACTGTTCAAAATATTTGGAACAGTCCCAAAGGTGGTCTCTGACCAGAAGACACTGTTTGCACGAAATACAAAGAAAGAATAACTGAAACCTTCTAAGATAAGCTTTTTAAAGCAGAATTAGTCTCAATTTCTGGTGGTCTTAATAGCGGATTTTTTTTCTGTATTTAGGTCGATTAACAAACAATCGACCCAGCAACTATAAGAGAATAATAAACGAACAAAACTACCAGGTTATCACATTGCGAAAACACGCCTATACAAATACATTGTAAGCTTAACCGCCAAAAAACCCCTAAAATTTTAAGATGAAAAATTGTGATAGTTTTCTTATTTCTGCTCAAAATATAGATTGTGGGGGTTCTAACGAGTACCCACAATCTATATTTTAGAGCAGAAATTAGAAAAATAAGGTTTACGCCTGTAAACCCCAGTTTTACTATATAAAAATGGGGTTCAATGGGGTCAAAATTATATTGACATGTTTTCATGATGAAGTGTTTGTAATTAACATCCCTCTAACCCCATTTAATAAATGGAGAAAAAATGGCGTTCAGTGGGGTATACACTATTTTCCTTATCTTGCTAAAAAATATATTGTGGGTACTCATTAAAACCGCCTCAATGAAAAATGCTTGCTCCAGAGACATGGAGCGAGTGTTTGAGTTTTACGTCTCACCAACAGCTAATGTCATACGAAGACGGGACCTCGGTTTAAAGACTCATCCGAAAGTCCGGAGAAGCCCGGGATCGATCCTGCGACCCCCTGGTTTACAAGACAAGTAGCATAGCCACTACAACACGAAGGCTTCTATCCAGAGATATGGAAGACGTCATTGTATGTATCGTATGCGCAGACAAAACTATTGGAAAAGCAAACTATACAAACCATTTTGTTTTAAAAATTAAATAAGTGAACTTAGGTAGCAATAGCAATGTGGAAACTAAGAACAACACAGCGGCTAGCTATAGTCGGAATTTCCGTGGCAGGATTGATTCTATACATTGTATTGATGGCACCGGTCCACGAAAAGTTTGTAAAAAGGGCACCGCGCCACGAGCAGTTTGCAAAAAGGGCACCGGGCCACAAGCAGTTTGTAAAAAGGGCACCAAGCCACAAGCAGATTGTGAAAAGGGCATCAGATCAGGAGCAGTTTGTTAAAAGGGCATCGGGCCACGAGCAGTTTGTAAAAAAGGAAAACGGTAAGCGAAATAAACTTTTCATCACTTGTTTAAGTCCATGAAATGAGCAACCCTCTAAATCCCACGTTATATAGAGACAACTGGGGTTTACGGTGCCGGGTGGTGTCCATTATTTTCCGTATTCTGCTCCAAGACGAAGACTGTTGGTACTCGTTGGAACCGCCGCCTCATTGAGGCGGTTCCAACGAGAACCAAAAATCAATGTTGAAAGCAGAAATACGACGGATGTTACAATTTATACATAATATTTGTCACTTCTGACACCATGTTGGACGCCATGTTTCACATGGACATGTTTTCCTTATGATAGCCTCATTTATTTTTGCTGGTTTGAATTCATTCTTCAGTCACTAAAATCTGTGGCGTTCATTTTGGTTGTATACCCATTTAATACAGATATCTTCATTTAAATACAGATATCTATATTCAAATGCGGATATCTCTATTTAAAAAACAGATATCTGTATTTGAAATGTAATTATCTATATTTAACTCTCTATATTTAATGCAAATATCTGCATTTAATGCAGATATCCGCATTAAAATAGAGCTATCTGCATTTAAATTCAGATATCTTTATTTAAATGTAGATATCTCTATTTAAAGTACAGATATATGTACTTGAAATGCAGTTATCTATATTTGGTTAACAAATAGAGATGATCTACATGTATATTTAAATGCAGATATCTCTATTTAAAATACAGATATCTGTATTTGAAATGTAAATATTAGGTGTGATTTCGTATCGATATCGGTCTGACATCTGGTTAACAAATAGAGATATCTGAATTTCAATAATAGATATCTGCATTGGAAATACAGATATCTGCATTCAAACATATAGATATCTGTAATTGAAGTGCAAATATCTGTATCTGAAATGCAGATATCTCTATTTATGAGCATGGTTATTTTCGACTTATATTACCTACAAATAGAAGCCTCCGTGGTGTAGTGGTTACGCTACTCGCCTTGTAAACCAGGGATCGCACGATCGATCCCGGGCTTCTCCAGACTTTCGGATGAGTCTTTAAACCGATGTCCCGTCTCCGTATGACCTTAGCTGTTGGTGGGACGTAAAACTAAAACACACACACCTACAAATAATCTCAACGTTGGTTTTTGTAATTATTGAAACTTAAAATTTATGATTTGATAAGGCAAAAGATGGATACACATCTAATGAAGAGTGTGTGTGAATTCGGGTTTAACGTCGCTTTCAACAATTTTTCAGTCATATCACGACGGTGTCTGGTTGCGACAGCGAGCTCAATGCTCACTTTTATAGTGCTGCCTCACTGAAGTATCATACCCCAGAAACATTACATGATACCACACCCAGTCACATTATCCTGACACTGGGTCGACCAGTCCTAGCTCTACCCCGTAAATCTGAGTGCCAAGCGAGGAGCAGCTAGTACCATTCTTAACGACTTTGGTATGTCGCGGCCCGGGATCGAACCCGTGCCTTTCCGTCCTTCGGAGCGGACACTCTACCAACTGAGCTATGGGGGCGGTATCTAATGACGAAATGGAACAGAAAATATTATCACAACTAATACAGTAAAATTTCTATGATTCAAGAAGGGCAGTTGTCAGTTTCTGGCGAAAAAATGTACACTGTATTGGTTAACTGCTTACGTACATGTATAAGCCTGCCCAGGAAAAGTGTGGATAGGTATACTAACCGGCTCAAAAATGACCTAAAATAGTGTTGACTGGGCCGTTAAACTCAAATACAAACAAAAACAATGTAAAATTCCTATATTAAGACCACCATTGGGACTGTTCAAAAGTGGTCTTTTTAAGACCACTTTTGAACAGTCCTAAAGGTGGTCTTTCATTCGGAGACACTGTGTGTAGAAAACATATATATTTTGTATATTGATGCTAAGTTGTCACATATAAATCCTACCAAGCATGCCCTGGGCTTCAAGTTGACCACGCCCCAGTGCTCATTAGCTCCCACTTGACTTATCATAATAATAAAAAACACTTTAGAAATCTTCTTCTCTGAAACCATAAGGCCCAGAGTTTAGATATTTAGTATGTAATCCTACCAACTATGCCACTAGGGTCCAAATTGACTACGCCATGGGACCCATTAGCTCCTGTAGAGGCCTCTGTGGTGTAATGGTTATGCTACACGCCCGATTAACCAGGGATTACAGGCTAGATCCTGGTCTTCTCCAGACTCCGGTCTTTAAACTAAGGTTCTGTCTCCGTATCACCTTAGCTGTTGGTGGAATGTAAAACTAAAACACACTCACTCATTAGCTCATGTAGACTAATAATATGAAAAAATAACAAATCTTTTTTTCTGATTCTATATGGCCCTGAGATTAGATAATTAATATTTTTGCAACATCAATTGGTCACTAACATAAATCTTGCCAGCCATGCCTATGGTATTCGAATTGGCCACACCTCTCGGCTCATTATCACCCACAGATTTATAATTGGAAGAACTTGAAAAAATTCTTCAGCTCTGAAACCATGAGACAAACAGTTTTCTAAAAATTTTCTCAGGTGAGCGGTTAGGCTCATTGAGCATCTTGTTTAGGTTGTGTCGTGCGCTGGCTCAATTTAATGTCATAGTTTAGTCATTTCACTTCGAATGCCTTTTACTATGTCAGAGACTATACAGGTATTGCCATCCCAAGCTTTCAGAGTTGAACAAAATCGACGCATTCAGCATCTCCATCACGCATGCGCAGTCTCCAGTTTGTACGACAATCAAAAATAAAAAGCATTGAAGAGCAAACGGAGTGTCTACTATTATTCGCCAACGTATAATTTTAGCTACTGCAAAGTGCCGAAAGTTGGGTGTACGTTCTGGACCCAGGTCTTCACGGTGTTAGATAAAGGAGTGACAGAAGCCAAAGAAGACTTTGGAAAGGCTCGCGATACTATTCATAGGCAGCTATCTATAAAACATACAGTGGAATTCTATAGTTTTGAAAGACACAAATCGCGTTCTATTCTTACGTCACGTGACCCTTACTCACGGTTATATTCAGCTTTTGTTGATGATATATTTCTGCGAGGAGCACCTGTGATTGTTACTGAGATCATGCGACGTCAGAGGCACGTTAAAAGGGATCAAATTGGGTGTCACACCAATATAACATTTCAAGAATTTTTAAATCATGTTGTAGAACTTGCACGCAAAGGGAAACTTAGCAATGATCATTGGATGCCAATTGCTTCAATATGCAACCCATGCAAAGTTAACGTCTTAGCTTTACTTAAATTGGAATCATTCTCAGCTGATACCGTGTTCGCTTTGAGGGAAATAGGGATAGCTGAAGATGAATTTGAACTGATACATAACATGTTACATGACCAGAGACTCGAAACTACCATATCAGGCATGGTACGTAGTGTAGTCATGGCTAACAAATGCACACCGATGATTGATCTCGCTCGGGATATATGGATTTCCTTCCAAATACAAGGTTACATACGAGACGATATACCGTTTCCAATGGAACGTATAAAGTTAGAAAAAACATCCGATTTTTCTGAGTTTCTTATCAATCTAGTATTAAACACTATAGCAGAAAGTCCAATGACGAAAGATGAAAGTAAAGCACAAACACACAATACTCTAGTGAAGGCTTATGAAACTATTGATATGGGAACGGTAGATGTTCTGAAAGAAATCTATGAACAAGACTTTCTGATATTTAACTATTCTCTTGACCTACCGTCGGTAATGAAATTCTGAGAAGACTGTAGTTGTTCGTAACTGCAGTTGCTGGCTTATGTTCGATCACTATAACCAGAGTATGCAGAAATGTATATGCATATGTATTAAAATTCTAAGAAGACTGTATTTGGTGGTAGCTGTTGTTGTTGGTTTATGTTCGATCACTATGACCCGATTATGCAGGATTGAATATGTATATGTAATGGAATTCTCAGAAGACGGTAGTTGTTGGTAGCTGTTGTTGTTGGCTTATGTTCGATCACTATGACCCGATTATGCACGAATGTATATGTATATGTATATATAATGAAATTCTTAGACGACTGTAGTTGTTCGAAGCTGTAGTTGTTGGCTTATGTTCGATCACTTTGACCCGATTATGCAGGAATATATATGTATATGTAATGAAATTCTTAGGAGACTGTAGTTGTTCGAAGCTGTAGTTGTTGGCTTATGTTCGATCACTATGACCCGATTATGCAGGAATGTAGATGTATATGTAATGAAATTCTGAGAGGACTGTAGTTGTTCGCAGCTGTTGTTGTTGGCTTATGTCGATCACTATGACCCGATTGTGCAGGAATGTAGATGTATATGTAATGAAATTCTGAGAAGACTGTAGTTGTTCGCAGCTGTTGTTGTTGGCTTATGTCGATCACTATGACCCGATTATGCAGGAATGTAGATGTATATGTAATGAAATTCTGAAAAGACTGTAGTTGTTCGCAGCTGTTGTTGTTTGCTTATGTCGATCACTATGACCCGATTATGCAGGAATGTAGATGTATATGTAATGAAATTCTGAGAAGACTGAAGTTGTTGATAACTGTATTTGTTGGCTTTTGTTCGATCACTATGAAAATCATGCAAGTCGATGCGTTCATGGAAGTATGAACTACATTGTTTTCTATAGGTTTACATTAGGCTTTACACTAGAAATGTAAATATTAATACATGAACACTCATGTTAGATCCTCTATGTGTAACTACCACTGAACAACAAACTTAAGATCAAGGTCACGAAACTTTTTAATGTTGGAATTTTAAGAGCCATATTTTCCAAACCATATGATAGATTTGGCTTATATTTAGGAAAGGTGATAGATGTACGTCCAAAGTTTTATTCACCAATACCGTGGCCCTTGTACATTATCTCAAGGTCAAGGTCAATGACTCAGAAATTCTGTAAATATATTTTCTAAGAGCCCATATTTTCCAGATCTTATGAATGATTTGGTAAATCTTATGAATGATTTAGTAAATCTTTGGCATGATGATAGCTATATGTCAGACTCTATTCATCAATACTTGGGCCTTTGCTTATGACCTCAAGGTCAAGGCCATTGAATAATAAGGTTTTAAAGTTTTTAAGAACTCATACTTTTGTTTCACACTTAGCATAATGAATAATATATATTCAAAGTTTGAGTCAACAAGACTCACGTCCAAGCTCCTGACCTCAAGGTCAAGGTCGCTGACTTAGATTCTCTTCTGTCGCGGTTTATTTTTGTTATGGGTTGTCTTGAGTGTGTGTATCGCTTATACCATTTTGTTTTGGATAGCCAATTATGCATTTTGTGGGAAAGTAACTGTCCTTTTGGCTTTCCGCTATTGATGTTTCCATTACGGTCTAGTTGTTTAATGTCTGTGCTTCTTTCCCTTTGGTGTCTCTGATGGGAACTGTGGGTTAATTGTATCGATTTGTGATCATTGCCTTCACTTCTATTTAGAAAATCTATGTTAATGCTTTTAAGAGCTCATGCTTCCAAACCATACGGTGGATTTGGTCATATTTGGTATGATGCTATTAATGGGTCCAAAGTTTTTTTCAGCAATATCCCACATATGCCAATGGCCTCAATAACATTTTTTATTGGCGAGTTATGCTGATTAATGAAACCTACTGTATGGTTTCGCATTCTGTTCAGGTATCACTAGCGTTCGTTATTATAAGCAGTAACTTTGCCTCAAACCTTCTTAGTGCGATAAGACCTTGGAACTCTCAGACAGCTTGGCATCCCTTAAATGTCAACTCAATAGACATATAATCCCCACGCCTCGACATTTCAGTGAAGGGAAGCGTCTTGGACGAATTTATCACGGCCGACATAGGACCAAATGCAACACTTTAAACGAACATCTCTTCTCAAGAGGCATTGTCCAAAGTGCCTTGTGTGAATGTGGCCTCGTGGAAGAAACTGAGCATTTTCTCCTTCACTGTCCTCGTGCGGCGTCTGATCAGGGCCTGCACTATTTGCAAAAAAAAAAAAAAATCAGCCATTTTCCAAATACATTTTAAAGAAAACACAACCTGACACGCCTAAATTTTGAAATGGGCTACAGCTATATATAAGGATGAAGATTCCGTTTGGGCTAAAGATGGTGTAATGAATAATGATGATAACTTATAACACCATAAATGCGATTAAATTTTATCAAATTGATATTCATTGGGCGAAGTGACTGGGGGAAACGTCTTTGGGCAAAACATCGGGTGAAGGAAATGGTCAAGGGGCTAAACTTCTAGGAAAATTGTTTGTTTGTTTGCTTGTTTTGTGGTTTAACGTCCCCGTCAACACTGTATAGGTCTTTTTGTTGACGCTGCTTCCAATTTTGTGGGACTTTTACCCGACATTGAGTTGAAATGGCATCTCAACCCAAATCGCCCAATGAAACCAATAGGGATTATAAGCATGGACGGTCCGACTCGCACCGCTTAGCCTGGACAGGATTAGATCCTCTAAGCGGTTTACCAGTACTTGTATGCGGTCAGTTTCAGCTCTGCGTGAAAGCATCGTGCAGCCCGTCTATTTCTTCAAGCCCCGACAGGGCAGCTGAGAAACTTGTAAGCGAACGATAAAAATGTAATATATATAGGAATTTTACTTTTTGGAGATGAATACCAAACATATTTCATGGAGTATGTTAAACACGAGTTTTCACGAGTACGAAGCAAGAGTAAAAATTCTGATAATTCAAAACACGAGATGAAACATTTCTGGTTTTTTTATCGAAAAAAGTAGATTTTCTTATTCCTTTATACGTGGCTGGTAATGTACTGTTATTGAAAAGCTGTTCGTGACACGTTTTTCTCGTGAAAATTTCTGGTTCATCACGAAAACACGCCTATATAATTCTTTCCCCCCCCCCCCCTCGAACCCAACTTTAATATAGTAAGATGGGATTTACAAGGGTAAACCTATTTTTTCTTATTTCTGCTTTAAAATATAGAATGTTGGTACTCGTTAGAACCGCCTCGATGAGGCGGTTCTAACGTGCACCCACAATCTATGTTTTGAGCAGAAATAAGAAAAATATCACAATTTTTCATCTGAAAGGTTTCGATTTTTCGGCAGTAAAATTTACTATGTATTTGTACAGGCGTGTTTTCGTAATGATTTTCAACACACTCGATGAAAAATTTTCTACGGAGCCCGGGAAGGCACATGATTTTTTATTTTTATTATGTTGTTCGAACAAGATAATAGCTTGAGCGGACAAGATATTATCTTGTTCGGACAACATATTATCTTGTGCGGACAAGATATTATATTGTGCGGACAAGATATGATCTTGTTCGCACAACATAATATCTTGTGCGCACAAGATATTATCTTGTTCGCACAACATATTATCTTGTTTGCACAACATAGATCTTGGGAAGTTGTGCGGACAAGATATTATCTTGGGCGGACAAGATATTATCTTATGCGCACAACTTAGAAAATAAAAAAAAATCATGTCCCTTCCCGGGTTCCGTAGTTTTCTGCACACTCGATGAAATATTTGACTTATCGAAAAAAAAAGACAAGAGTAAATTTTCGTATTTTTTACAAAAAAAAGTAGTCAGGAATGCTACGGTGAAAATAATGTCATGTTAGTTTTCACACTGAAAATATCACATATTCATTTCTAGTTGCTTCATGTATGCATTAATTTCACCGCTGAGTATAAAATAAATTTCGATAGATTTTCTGTGATAATCAGGTAAAGATACGCCAATATTGTGACCCCAATTGTCTGTGTGTTTAAATGTAACCAAGCACTCTTTGCCAACTACGAAGAGTTTTAAATTCCGTAAAATTTTATGGTTTGACAGCAAAACTTACAAGTCAATGATTTTTAACAGACTAGTTAGTCATGGTACAATGAACAACAATTACAACACTTTGAAAGATATTAACAGCTGGTAGGGATCATCTACCTAATGAACAGAAGTCTCCGTGGTGTAGTGGTTACGCTACTCGCCTTGTACACCAGGGATCGCAGGATCGATCCCGGGCTTCTCCAGACTTTCGGGTGAGTCTTTTAACCGAGGTCCCGTCTCCGTATGACCTTTAGCTGTTGGTGCGACGTAAAACTGAAACACCCACTCACTCATTCTACCTAATGAACAATTGATGATGAATAGGCATTACCATAACTCACCCGTGCGACATATTGCATTTTTCACATCTCCAAAATGGCTACTAATCTGATAAAAATCCGTGATATTTTTCTTATAAATGCTCCAAACATAGGTTGCTGGTGCTCGTTAGAACCGCCTCATTGAGGCGGTTCTAACGAGTACCCACAACCTATGTCTTGGAACAGAAATAAGAAAAATAATGTTTACCCCCGTAAACTCTAGTTTTCTCCCTATATATAATGTGGTGTTTAGGGGTGGGGGTCTTCATTTCACGGACTTGTTCACGTGATGGAGAATACCAGATTCCTGTCTTTTGATATCAAGATTCGAGAACGCTTGAAGAATCGCGAGGCTCGCCGAGAGATTCTTCATCCGTTCTCGAAGCCAAGCCTGATGAACTTGATATCAAATATTCTATTTACCAGTTAATCCCCTAATTCGCTTCAAATTTGCAACAACAACAACAATTGTAATTTGTTTGATTTGAGGTTTAACGTCCCCGTCAATACTGTAAAGGTCATTTTGGAGACGTTGCTTCCAATTTTGTGGGACTTTTACCCGACATTGAGATGAAATGACATCTCAAGCCCTGTTGCCAAATGAAACCAATAGGGTTTTTTAGCATGGACGGTCCGCCTCGCACCGCGGTTCCTGGACAGGCTTAGATCCTCTAAGCGGTATAACCAGAACTCGTGTACGGGTCGGTTTCAGCTCTGCGTGGAAGCATCATGCAGCCCATCTATTTCTTCGAGCCCGATGGGCGGGGGCCGCAATTGAAATGATAAGACTAATTAAAGTGATGCTACTAGTAATAAAAATGAGAATCCTGAATGTTGCCATTCCCTGATTTTTCTTAACCAGAGACGTATTAAATATGTTTTGGCCTTCTTGACCTTACTGTTTAAGTGACATTATAAGAATCTTATATGGGTTTGAGTGGCGGATAGAAAAGTCCGTTTCGGTATTACGAGGCTTGCCGAGTGATGCAAGATCGCGATCCCAGGGGGACGGATTTTCTATCTACCCCTCACACCATGTAAGATTCTTTTTTCTTGCATACCTTTCATTTCTAGATTTTTAATACTGCAGTCACTTCAGTTGCCGTCGTCCGCCATATTGTGATGACAATGGCGTGATGATTAGTGACGCCACGTAACGTGCTGTGACGTCAACCTTAATGACGGTGCATATTATGTCGTATTCGACCTGTGCATATCAAACACGTGAGGATAGTCGATTTTTGCTCTATCCTTTGGAAATAACACCAGGGTAAGAACAGAATTACCTTCCCCGGCTGAAACAACAAATTTCATTATCTGGTGTGCAAGAATGCGTGACAAACCTAATGGGAAAGTCAGAAAATCACTGTAATGACCCCCCCCCCCCCCCCCACACACACACACACACACACTTCTCGCCAAACCCACATTAAAAAGAGAAAAGTGGTATTTGCGGGAAAGAGATATTACGTTTTGTCATCTGTATTAAAACATATCAAAAATATCTAAGTTTAAGTTTTGGTCTTGATGCATATATTTTATAATAATCATAAAAAACACCGTCAGAATGACTATTACTATGCTAGATATAGGTGAATTTGTTTAAATATTAGGTGGATTTGGGTACGACAGGTGGATGTCAGTGGATTTGGGTTTTTAGTTCCGACGCAAGCAGGAACATTCATATGTACACAGTAGCGTTTCGATGTTTTGTCCACGAAGTCAAGCAACGCGGTCATCTACTTAACTTCCTTAATAAAACTGCAAGCCATGCACCATGCCCCGCCACTGCACTTATATAAAAAAAAATCAGGATTCTGAAAAAACATTATGCATATCTTAGGACCATTCTAAAACCGCCTGTAAAGTTTCAAAAGGATTGGCGGAGATGCGCACATACCTGTATACATTTCTGTAGTATTTGGGCTTGAAAAAAGTCGAAGTTAAAATGCAAAAAAAGGTGATAAAAAGAAGTTCGTGTTTCTGGAAATAACAATATGCATATCTTCAGACCATCCTACAAAGGCCTGAAAAGTTTAAAAAACCT
Source organism: Lucinisca nassula (assembly GCA_963580285.1). Classification (NCBI taxonomy): domain Eukaryota; kingdom Metazoa; phylum Mollusca; class Bivalvia; order Lucinida; family Lucinidae; genus Lucinisca; species Lucinisca nassula. The sequence goes on from OY757023.1 coordinate 23,157,654, forward strand.
AAAACTGAAGGAGGAGTTGCGCACGCACCTGTATACATTTCTGTAGTATTAGGGCTCGAAAAAAGTCTATGTTAAAAAGTGCAAAACTGTGATAAAAATAATTTCAGGACTGAAAAAACAATATGCATATCTTCAGACCATGCTAAAAGTATTTGTAAAGTTTCAAAAGGATTCGCCAAAAACTGTAGGAGGAGTGGCGCACACAAGGTACATACTCCCTATACAGTCCTATAGTATTAGGGCTCAAAAAGTCCAAGTTGAAAATGCAAAAAAAGTGATAACAAAAATAATTTCCGGATTCTGAAAAAACAATATGCATACCATCAGACCATCTTCAAATCACATATAAAGTTTCAAAAGGATTGGACTAAAACTGTTGGAGAAGTTGTACACACAAGGTACATACTCCCTATGTTTCTGTTGTATTAGGGCGCGAAAAACGTCTAAGTTAAAAATGCTAAAAAAGTGATAAAAATAATTCAAGGATTCTGAAAAAAAAAACCAATATGCATATCTTCAGACCATCCTAAAAGCACATGTAAGGTTTCAAAAGAATTGGCCAAAACTGTAGGAGGAGTTGCGCACACAAGAATGGTGTGGGACGCTGATGGACGGACAGACGGACGTATAGACAGACAGACGGACAATCAAAATTTCGGAGGATATAACATAATAGCCCGCCACTTTCTGGTGGCGGGGCATAAAAAGCCAGCCAGTCTACAATCAATGCAAAAAAGAACTAGCTCCTACAGCAAGTCTCTTGACTTCGTTCCGAAGCCACGCATGCCTCACTAGGCAAACTCGAGGGTGGAGTGTATGCCCTGTTTCCATCCTGTTGCTGCCACCAATGTAGTTTTTGCCCGGTAAGTCCACGAAGTAAAACAATGCTGTCGTCCATCCAGGTACTAAGCGCGATTTCATCTGCTTTACTTCGTGTAAAATAGAAGTGAAGGTAATGATCAGGAATCGATACAATTAACCCACAGTTCCCATCAGAGACACCAAAAGGAAAGAAACACAAACATGAAACAACAGACCCTAATGGAAACATCAATAGCGGAAACCCAAAAGAACACTTACTTTCCCACAAAATGGCCAATTCACGGGTGGACATCAGGGGAGCTATCGCGAAATCGCGTCAACGTAATTTTGCACCCACGACACATCCGGGAACTCTCGCGATAGTTCCTAGGACCTGTATATGGTAAACAAAGGTAGGTACCCTTATGCGTTTTGATTTATTGTAGAAGAATGAGAGAATAATATAAAGTTTCGGCGATGCTAAGCAATGTTAAAATGATTTACCTTTCTAAGCAGGCCGAAAAAAAAATATTGAAAAAAAAAACGTAAAGTAGGCGACCGTAACAAAATCGAACACAGCGTAATCTGACTTTAGTTTTATGTCAGCACGAATTAATGAAGCAATTGTTTTGTAAATTTTCGCTTAGAACGAAATCCTTTGGCGTATATCCTGGGTATGTCAGCCCTCATTCATCATTTAGATGTAAAGAAATTGATCAATCCATGTACAGTGAAGGGGCAAATTTTCAGGCGGAGTAGCTCCAACAGCATCGCGCCAGCTCCCAAAACACGCTCTAGTTTCCACGAGTCTATCAGATACTGAGTCTTGTTACATTTGACCATTACCTCAGTTAGGTGGTTCGCAAAATTTAGCCAAAATTTACTCATTGGATGAGTTTTTTAAAGTATTTACAATCTACTACAGAGGTGTACTAAAACCTCCGAGTCCCTTGCGGGCTTTGAACTCTTCTGCAGTTTTTGGTATTTTCCACAGAGGAGGAAAGACTATTCCGCTGAGGAATAGTTCCCAGTGATATAGTTCCGGGAAAGAAGGAATTCCGAAGTGCATCACTATAGGCCTGATACCTATGTTATTGACTGTTGTTTTCGCCCCAGCCCATCGGGGTTTGGAGAAATAGATTGGGCTGCATGGTGCTTACACGCAGAGCTGAATATGACCACACATGAGTGCTGGTAAACCGCTTAGAAGGACTAAGCCTGACCAGGCAAAGCGGTGTGAGTCAGCTGGTCCATTGCATATAAGCCGAGACTGGTTTCATTGGGCGGCAGGGCTCGAGGTGTCATTTCATCTCAATGTCGGGTAAAGGTCTCACAAAATTGGAAGCAACGTCCCAAAAATGACCTAAATAAACGTTTTTGATTTTTGACATGTAGAAGTATGAAAATCTTGCATAATTTGTCAACGGTTTTCCCCCCAGTGGAATTCGTTTCCGCTGACCGTTCCAAGGCCGTTCTGCTGTCGCAGTTTATTTTTGTTATGGTTTGTCTTTGGGTGTTTGTGTCGCTTATATTATTTTATTTTGGATAGCCTATTTGTCTTTTTGTGGGGAAGTAACTGTCCTTTTGGCTTTCCGCTATTGATGTTTCCATAAGGGTATGTTGTTTCATGTTTGTGTTTCTTTTCCTTTGATGTCTCTGATGGGAGCTGTGGGTTAATTGTATCGATTCCTGATCATTGCCTCCACTTCTATTTTGGATAAAATGGGCATTAATCTCATAATTTATCCAAATAAAATAACAAATTAATTACCAGAAAGAGTTTAAAATGATAATCGTTTGATAATTGTAAGAATTTTAATTTCTTTGGCTGCAAAATATGAATAATTGAATTTTAATTTATATTCCTATCCAATCCTGACATAGACTTTTAACCCCGAACTTATAAAGACAACTCTCGACTGGTGACGGGGTTAAAAGTCAGTATGAGGAAAGAGTAGAAATTATTGAAATTCAAAATATTTACATTCGTACAGGTATCGTAAAAATTCGTTTTAAAGGTCGTTCTTATAATTTATTAGTTATTTCATTTGGATAAATACCGAGATTAATGCCGATCTTATTCAAGTATCGTGCAGATATTGTTGACGATATATTCAAGATTGACTTACTTTAACATGTCAGAAACCATTAAATGTTATTAGAAATCGTTGATGGGTTTATTATTTAGAAGAAAATGACAATTTGGGGAGGGTATTTCTTTTCAGTTATATCGAGGTTTAAAATCTCTAAAATTCCCGTTGGTTTCCAATGATTACGGCCCGCAGTTCCCCTCCCAAAATATAGACCAGGTGTTTGACGTCACGGGATTTGGCTCTTTGCCTTAAAAACCGGTTATATTCCATTCTTGTAACAATGAGTCATAAATATGATGTTAGCGGTTGCTTGGTGGTTTAAATTGATATAAAATCTAATCTAATCTAAAAACTTCTCTCCAGGTAATGGAATGATAGACTCGTGGAAAGTAGAGCGAGTTTTGGGAGCTGGCGCAATGATGTGGGATCTCCTCCACCTGACAATTTTGGCATCACTCCTTCACAGTACATGAATTGATATTTTTTTACATCTAAATGGTGAATTAGGGCCGACATACACAAAAGTTGCGCCAAAATATCTTGTTCTAAGCGAAAACTTACAAAAAAGTGGCATCATTTATTCGTGTTAACATAAAACCATAGTCAGATTACCCTGTGTTTGATTTTGTTACGGTCGCCTACTTTCAGCAACGATTGTTTTTTTTTTTTTTTTTTTTCAATATTTTTTTCGGCTTGCTTAGAAAAGTAAACCATTTTAACATTGCTTAGCATCGCCGAAACTTTATATCATTCTCTCATTCTTCTACAACAAATCAAATCGCACAATGGTACCTACCTTTGTTTGCCATTTCCAGGTCCTAGGAACTATCGCGAGAGATCCCGGATGTGTCGTGGGAGCAAACTTACGTTGACGCGATTTCGCGATGGCTCCCCTGATGTCCACCCGTGCAATTGCTCTGTCTCTAGACGGTCCCATCGGACTCTAACTGATGGTTTTCTTTTGCTCCGGCATTTCAGCGGTTTCTTGCTGTCGAGTCCTCACCGTTGTTTCATCTCTGTGGTTGTTTTATTTTATTTTATTTATTTATTTATTTATTTATTTATTATTTTTTTTTGGTTTTACGGCCCTTTCAAGACTATTTCACTCATATCGAGCCGATCGTTAATCAGGGGTGGGCGAAAACCGGAATACCCGGAGAAAAAACACCTGACCTTCCGTTACAGAACTTGGCGCCTCACATGTGACCCGAGCGAGGCTCGAACCACAGCGGTGAGAGACCTAATGATCTGTTTTATTTTTGTGTTCACGGAGATGTTGCAAGGATGAGTGCGGACTGATTTTGATTGATTGATTTGAGGTTTGACGTCCCCGTCAACACTGTATATGTCATTTTGGAGACGTTTTATTTTTCCAATTTCATGGGACTTTTACCCGACATTGAAATGAAATGACTTCTCAATCCCTGCCGCCCAATGAAACCAATAGGGTTTATAAGCATTGACGGGCCAACTCGCAGCAATATTCCTGGGTAGGCTTAGACCTCCGAAGCTGATTACCAGTACTCATGTGCGGTCGGTATCAGCTCTGCGTGGAAGCATCGTGCAGCCCAATCTATTTCTCCAAGCCCTGATGGCGGGGGTGGTAATAGTGCGGACTGAACAAATTATTTTTGTCTAGATCGCGACGGAAGTGCAAGCATTATGACCACGTAAAATCGATTTACCCCACCCTCCACCCCAGATCCCCGTGACATGCGTTTCACTGACCATTTCAAAGCGGTTCTTCTGTAATGTTTTTTCTTTCTTTCTTTCTTTCTTTGTTATGGCTTATCTTTGAGTGTGTGTATCGCTTATATTATTTTGTTTTCGATAGCCAATTGGCCATTTTGTGGGAAAGTAACTGTGCTTTTTTTTTGGCTTTCCGCCGCTATTGACGTTTCCATTAGGGTCTAGTTGTTTCATGTTTGTGTTTCTTTCCCTTTGATGTCTCTGATGGGAGCTGTGGGTTAATTGTACCGATTCCTGAATTGCCTTCACTTCTATTTTGCATTTTTGAGAAAAAAAAAATAACCAGGTCGCTCGACCGGCCCTTGGCGTTTATACCCGACCGTGATATAACGGCTATGTTGTTCCGCCTCGTCTCTTGACAACTGCTTTGCAACATGCTAGCGGTGCCGTTTTCATTACGTCGCATCCATAAATTTAGCGTTTAATGGCATTACGAAAACACGCCTATTCAAATACATTGTAAACTTTACCGCCGAAAAAACTAAATTTTTAAGATAAAAAATTGCGATCTGTTTCTTATTTCTGCTCACATTATAGATTGTGGGTACACGTTAGAACCGCTTCATCGATGCGGTTCTTACGAGTACCCACAAGCTATATTTTACAGCAGAAATAAAAAAAGGCTTACCTCTGTAAACCCCAGTTTTGCAATATAAAAGTGGAGTTCGAGGGAATCAAAATTATACAGACATGCTTTCGTGATTAGTCTTCCACGAAGTCAAGCAACGCGGTACTAGCATGAGATTTTCAATAGAATGTATAAAAATCAAGAGCAGACACCCAGCATTTTGAATGAATGGAGTTGTTGAGTAGATGTCTCCAGACATTTCCATATCCCAGGAACCGCCAGCAGCCTCAGCTTCCGATAAGAGTGATTTAGTTTTGTTTGTGTTGGCACTATTTAGGTCATTTTGGAGACGCTGCTTCCGACTTTGTGGCGCTTTTACCCGGCACGGAGATGAAATGACATGGGCCTCCCATCTCGAGAGAAGAGCACTTTGTATTTGGTTCATACATCTTTACCACGCCAATTTAAGATGTTCAGTCATCACTGAAACCTTTGGAAATATTTTATCCCAAAATATAAACGTTTTCAAAACTGGCCAAAATTGGAAGTTTACAAAAGAAATATGTAACGTAAGAATTCTAATTCAAAACATTTATTAATGTACTGGATGAAAATTGTGATTGCAGTTTGCGTGATTTTCTGTTTCATTGCAGCTAAAGGTTTATGTTTTTTTGGTTTTTTTTTAGTTTTTGAGATATATAACACGTCATGCAAAAACGATCTTTGGTGGTTTTCGCTGCGTTTCATTTGAGTTGTTCATGAACTAATGATACATTCCGGTATTATTTGGATTCGTCTGAAAATGAGCGAGTTCTTAGAACTACGGTCACTAAATAGAAGTGAAGGCGATACAATTAACCCACAGCTCCCATCAGAGAAACCAAAGGTAAAGAAACACAAACATTAAATAAATAGACCCTAAAGGAAACATCAATAACGGAAAGCCAAAAGAACAGTTGCTTTCCCACTAAATGCCTAATTGGCTATCCAAAACAAAAAGATATAAGCGATACACACATTCAAAGACAAAACCATAACAAAAATGAAGCGCAACAGAACCACCACCTTGGAACAGTCAGTGAGTGAGTGTTTGACTTGTACGTCTCACCAACAGCTAAGGTCATACGGAGACGGGACCTCGGTTCAAAGACTCATCCGAAAGTCTGGAGAAGCCCGGGGTCGATCCTGCGACCCCGGTTAACAAGGCGAGTGGCATTACCACTACACCACGGAGGCTTCTTGGAACGGTCAGTGAAAAGAAGTTGACTCTGGAAGGGGGGGGGGCACAAACATGAAACAACAAACCCCAATGGAAACATCAACAGAGGAAAGCCAAAAGGACCGTTACTTTCCCATAAAATGGCCAACTGGCTATCCAAAATAAAACAATATAAGCGACACAAACACCCAAAGACAAACCATAACAAAAATAAACCGCGTCAGAAGAACCGCCTTGGAACGGTCAGTTTTTGTTTGATTTGAGGTTTAACGTCCCCGTCAACACTATAAAGGTCATTTTGGAGACGTTGCTTCCAATTTTGTGGGACTTTTACCCGACATTGAGATGAAATGACATCTCAAGCCCTGTCGCCCAATGAAACCAATAGGGTTTATTAGCATGGACGGTCCGCCTCGCACCTCGGTTCCTGGACAGGCTTAGATCCTCCAAGCGGTTTACCAGTACTAGTGTGCGGGACGGATTCAGCTCTGCGTGGAAGCATCATGCAGCCCATATATTTCTTCAAGCCCCTATGGGCGGGGGCGGTGGAACGGTCAGCGGAAACGAATTCCACTGGGGGGCTTAAATCGATATTACACGGCCGCAATGCTTGCCCTTACTTCCGTCGCGATTAAGTCCGCATGCTCGTCTACGGTTTATCGAATTGTCTTTGGTTAGAGAAAATGAAGTTAGTTTTTAGTGTACGGTTGGGCCAAGGGATAGGATGGTTCGACTATGGCTGACTGTTTCCTAGTTAACCTCGAAGCACAGCAGAATACTAGAACCAGTATAGTTTGTTTCATCGACAAATTGACAGCAACCACAGTTCGACTAAAGTGAATCGAACCGCCTCTTATCGATGTGGATGCGTGGACCAGACTACAACCTATCTTATGTCATGTGCTTCTATCAAGGAAAACTCACTTAACAGCAAATTTTGAATTTTAGAGGCGTGTAACTAATCTTACAAATGTTATTCAGAATCTACAATAAATTTGGACAATGATAATTGGGTTAGACAATTGTATTGCACGGTTGCAGTTTCTTGTGTCTTGCCTTTAGTCCAGAGTAGTGATATTACTCTTTCAGCCCTGAAGCGTGGTGCAGATACCTATGCAAACAGTGTAGATCCTGATGTGATGGCTTATAATATAAGAATCTTATATGCGTGTGAGGGGTGGATTGAAAATCCGTCCCGAGGGACACTGTCCGGCAACACGAGGCTTGCCGAGTTATGCCGGACAGTGATCCCGAGGGACGGATTTTTCTATCCACCCCTCACACCCATTTTGAATTCTTTTTCTTGCATACCTTCCATTTCTATTGCGAATTTTAATGCTGCTTTCACTTCGGTTACCGACGTCCACCATTTTGTGATGACACAACAGGAATGTTTTGTGACGTCACGCATGACGACGCCGCGCATGAGGTTGTAATCAACCTGTGCATTTATCAAACACGCGATTATAATCGATTATGGGTCGGAACACCAGAGTCAGAACATAAATTTCTATCCCAGGGTAAAATAACGGATTTTCTTGTCTGGTGTGCAAGAATGAGCCTTCTTGCATACCAGACAAGGAAATCCGTGATTTTACCCTGGGATAGAAATTTATGTTCTGACCCTGGTGTTCCGACCCAGGCAACAAACATAAGTGCGCTTCAATTCTATTCAATTGCCGGAACCACTTCCGCACTACTTTTATTTTGTAAACAATAAACATGTGCGAGCTGTCAAAACTAACCGGCAAAAAAAAAAACCCAAAAAAACGAAACAAAAAATCAATAAGAACGATAATTATTTGACTCATTTATTGTTAAAGGACACTGAATACAGGACAGGACTTTTGTATGAAATCTTAAAAAGAAGAAAAATACTGTAAAAAGGAAATGTTTGGCAGGTAAGAATCCAATATGGGGTTCTGTTGTAGATGGGCGTTTCCAACCCGAGGGGTGGCCGTGCTGAACGGAACCGAGGCTATGCCGAGGTTCCGCTCAGCACGGTAATCCCGAGGGTTGGAAACGCCCATCTACAACAGAACCCCATATTGGATTCTTTTTCTTGCACAAAACCCCCGGTTAGTTTTGACAGCTCGCACATGTACATTGTTTACAAAATAAAAGTAGTGCGGAAGTAGTTCCGGCAGCTGAATAGAATTGAAGCGCATTTATGTTAGTTGCCTGGGTCGGAACACCAGGGTCAGAACATAAATTTCTATCCCAGGGTAAAATCACGGATTTCCTTGCACCTTTGTGCAAGAATACCCTTTCAGCCCTGAAGCGTGGTGCAGATACCTATGCAAACGGTGTAGATCCTGATGTGATGGCTCATAATGAGCCATCTCACCCGGTTCTACATGACTTGCACTTCTGTTGACGATCGTGTACATTGTACTATACACCCTATTTACATGGAGTTGAATCGAGGTGATCAAATTCAGTGATGGAAGAGTGCACTTCATAAGGTCGGGGGTGAAAGGGTTAAATCTTAACCTGGTTATTTTTTTACTGTTGTTCATTTTTTTTTCTCATATTTCATCACACAAAACGTGATTTCATATTTCATGCAACTCATCTGCTGGAGTTGATTCATATTGTGACAAAATTGTAAACTTGTTTCATTTTCTTCGAGTAGTTCAGGCTCACAAAAAAACGGTTTTTTGTCATTATCCCCCGACCGAATAGGTTCGGCGGCTATATCGATCAGTCTGGCGTCCGTCCGTAGACGCAACCTTGTGATGGCCATTTGAGATTCATTGATGGTTCTTGGCACAATTGTTCATAAGGCTACGAAGGCGTGTCATGCGTAAGAACCAGAACTCTGGCTGCCATAGGTTTTGAGTTATCTCCCCTTTTAATAAAATAGAATGACTAGCTTGTGATGGCACTTACTCCAATACCCTTTGCGATATATCGATGGTACCTGGCACAATTGTTCATAAAGCTTAGACGGCGTGTCATGCGAAGGACCACAACTCTGGTTGCCATGGTTTTTAGTTATCTCCCCTTCCAATAAAATAGAGTGACTACATTGTGATGGCGATAACTCCAATACCCTTTGAGTTATATTGATGGTAACTGGCAGTTGTTCACAAGGCTGAGATGGCGTGCCATGCACAAGAACCACAATTCTCGGTGTTATTGTTTTTGGTTTATCTTCCCTTACAATAAAATAGAACCACTACCTTGTGATGGCGATATCTCCAATACTCTGGGATATATTGATGGGACTTGGTACAGTTGTACATGAGGTCAAGCAGGCGTGTCATGTGCAAGAACCACTACTCTGGGTGCCCTAGTTTTTTTTTAATTATCTCCCCTGATAATATAACCTTGTGATGGCCATACCTCCAATACCCTTTGAGATATATTGATGGTACTTAGCACAATTGTTCACAAGGTTGAGATGGCGTGTCATGCCTAAGAACCACAACTCTGGGTGCTATGGTATTTGAGTTATCTCCCCTTCCTATATAATAGTATGACCAACTTGCGATCAACATACCTCCAATACCCTTTGAGACATATTGATTGTACTTGGTGCAGATGTACACGAGCATAAGCAGGTGTGTCATGCGCAAGAACTGTGGGTGCCCTGGTATTTTAGTTGGTCGTAACTCCAATACCCTTTGAGATATATTGAAGGACATTGGCACAATTGTATACGAGGTATAGAAGGCATGTCATATGCAAGAACCTCTTTGTGTTGTGGTTTTTTAGTTATCTCCCCTTTCAATATAACAGTATGACCACCTTGTGGTCACTATATCTCCAATACCTTTTGAGACATATTGATGGTACTTGGTACAGATAAACATGGTGTTAAGCAGGCGTGGCAAGCACAAGAACCACAATTCTGAGTGCCTGGTTTAAGAGTAACCTCCCCTGACAGTACGAGGACTGTTCAAATATGAATGCAAGTAGAACGTTTTCTCATGCACTAATGCGAAAATCACTTGGAAATAAATATCACAGCGTAGAAAAACATTTTACCTATACATTGATACCAAATAAAAATCAAAAATGAGTTCCTTTAAGAGCAATGAAAACATTCATAAGAAAGAAGATGGGTCATACTACGTAGTTTCGGCTAATAAAGCCTCGTCAGTGACCCTGTAATGATCCGGCAAAGAAAGCCAGAGGAAACATACTGTAATTTTGCGAATTTCGAATAGGCAGTCGATTCACAGACTGATATAAATCAAAATGGGGTCCAAATAATTAAAAACCTGTCTAGAATATGAGTCTAAACCAATAATTTATTTCTGATTTCTCAGAATATTCACGCCGATCTCAAAGGACCAAAAGTAAAATATAAACTGCACTATGGTTGATGTACGGGGAGACGTTTTACGGCCGCCACACGGCACAACACCAGCTATATTTCAAACCTGTTAAAATCTGTTGACTTTAGCCATTTATTTCGTTTGATAAACACTGTCTACTCTTGTATACTAATACAAAACATGGTTGGAAGAAGGTCAGAGTACGCAGTTGAAATACGGTCCTATATTAAGAATCGTTGTATTCTTGGTATACGGTGCAAAGACATTTTTGATGAAATATGTTCGGTTAATGGGCTTAATGAAATGTCTTTTCCGACAGTTTTTCGTTGGTGTAAGAAATTCAGCTGTGGGCTAGGCTCAACAGAAGATGCACCACATGATCGTCGGCCGAAAAGAGCAACATCTGCCAAGATGGTTGCAGAGTGAAAGAAATAGTTGCTACCGATGCACGATACATCGCTAGGCAAATAGCTAGTATGGTTGGCATCTCATTAGGAGCAGCTCATACAATTCTGAAACGGGATTTGAAAATGAGAAAGACCTGTGCTAAATGGATTCCGCATCTGTTGACAGATGAGCAGAAAAAGACACGCGTTCATTGTGCCAAGAAGCTGCTTAAAAAGTTTCCAAAATACAATGCACGGTCCTTCGCTAATGTCGTCACAGGTGACGAGACATGGGTTCACTTTTTTGAGCCAAAACGAAAGATTCAGAACAAAATATTGCAAAATACCATGCATTGCAAAGCGGACCATGAGCGTCAAGAAGGTAATGTATGCTATATTCCTTTTTAAATCAGGGCCCTGCTATTCAGGTTGCTGTGCCTAAAGGCGTCTGGGACAATTGCACCCAGTTTGAGGCAAACGAACTAGAGAAAATCCAGACCGAGGCAGCCCGTATAGTAACCGGCGCAACTAGGCTTGTATCGCTAAATAATCTCTATGCTGAAACAGGATGGGAAACGTTGGCCTCCAGAAGACATAGTACAAAATTACAACGTTTTACAAAATGTATCATGGTATATCTCCAGTATATCTGTCCTCACTCTTACCACCCACGATCGGAGAAAACGTCTCATACAATCTTCGCAATCCCAACAATCTTCGTACGATTCAAAGCCATTCGCAGCACTACTATAATTCTTTTCTTCCAAGTGCAGTGAGAACTTGGAATTCCTTACCTGAGGAAACCAGACTTTGCACTTCTACAGCATCATTAAAACAGCATCTAAACCAGGACGTTAACCCTCCACCTCGCTTCTACAATGAAGGGAAGCGCCTCGGTCAAATTCTTCATAGTCGATTGAGGACCAACTGCAGTTCCTTAAACCAACACTTATTCTCAAAGAACATTGTTACAAGTGCATCGTGTACATGTGGTCTTATCGAAGATACCAAACATTTTCTTCTTCACTGTCCTCTCTATCACAACATTAGGATCGATATGTTACGATCTGTTTCTCAGCTTTGTCAGCCCAGCCTTGTAGTCCTCCTCTACGGCGATCTAAATGTTAATCATCATGAAAATACGCAAATATTTATTTCTGTTCATAACTATATTTTGAAAACTAAAAGGTTTCAAGTCAATCGATAAGTTGATATAAGAAACAAACACAAATTAATCTTAGCCGATGTATTCTGTCTAGAGTTCTAGTAAACTCTACGTGCTCAAGAATAGCATATGCAAAGATACATGTACCTTTGATAAGCATGGTCAGCAGCGCACTAGATACCAGTAGGAACTGGAACTAAGTTGGTCTCCGTGGAGTATCACCCCCCCCCCCCCAACATACAGTTCTAGTTTTGTAGTCTCATGTTACTGTATGACCTCTTGTAAATTCTGGATATTCGTATATCACCAACAATGCTGCAAATGTGTGACGGTTCCCAACGGCGTTCGTGATAGAACTGTGCTGCATCGGCGATGATCCGACGTTGTGACGTCGAAATATTGTTGATGCAGCGCCGTAATGTCCAACCTCGACCCATTTGGGAACCACTATCACTTTGTAACAGCATAATTAATACCTTTGCAATCGACAATTGCTTTGATTTATCTCTGTTGTACCACTGACAAGAATCTAGGGATACAGATTCGTATAAGTCCTTGACTTTCTTCTGAATCCCTTTTGTATTGTGTCATTTATTACACTTTGTATTTTTATGCTTGCTATACGAATAAAATATGTTTAAACCAAATGCGAAGTTTTACAAGAATAAAGTTCTTCGAAAATTGAAGAAATATTTCAAAGAACGAAGACCCGCAACTGGTTTGGCCAATGTCAGATTGCTACATGACAACGCGTCATCGCACAAGGCGTTCATTGTGCAAGACTATCTGAAGCAGGAAAAGGTTGTTGAACTCCCTCACCCCCGTATTCCCCTGACCTTGCCCCGTGTGACTTTTTTTGTTCCCGCGGCTGAAAAAATACCTTTCTGGTCGAAAATTTGTACAGCGCAAACACCTCGGTTCTGCAATATTCCAATGCCTTCATAGTATACCTCGAAAAGTCTACCAAAATGCATTCAATGATTGGATCAGAAGACTGAAAGATTGTATATCTGTTAAAGGGGAATACTTTGAGGGTACAAAATAAAATTTTCATCGAAATCTATCACGGAATCATTTTTATGTGCTTAGTTGCATTCATATTTGATCAGTCCTCGTATAATCTAGTGATGGCAATGACTCCAATACCTTTGAGATATATTGTTGGTACTTGCCACAATTGCATACACTAGGTTGAAAAGGCATTTCATGTGCAAGAACCATAACTCAATATACTTGTACTTTGTGCATTGGAAATCTTGGATCTTCATCATGTAGAGAAGTGATCCTTAGTATCATTAGGCGAAGATAGTCTCAATAAACATTACATATACAAAATATACTGTAGGCTTACCAGTGTGTTTTAATTCCGGTGCACATTCTATTTGTAAACAATCTTCTGAAGGCCATATTTGCTTTTGGTCGGGGGATTTGCCATCTCTTCTGATGGCTATTTTTGTTTAAGCGACTCCCAGAAAGACAAATAATAAACAATTACACAAATATGTAGGCATTCTTCATGTTATGAAATTAATCTGTAATTGAAACACCAATTTACCTTATTTCAGTATTCCAGTACAATAACTTGATTTATCATATGACGTCGCGTCTGAGAGTGTTATATCGCCATGTATTATTTTCGATAATCCACTAGTGGATTAAATATACAAATTAGCTAGATACGCTCCATAACGTTACATGCACGACATTCGTGCTCATGTATTATCGATTTTATTAAATTCGTTGAGGAAAAAGGATAAAATGCTCGACAAAGCCTCGCATTTTATCCCTTTTCCTCAACTCGTTTAATAAATTCAATAATACATGAACACTCATGTAAGATCCTCTATTTGTGGTATTATTGTGCTTGTTTCGGTGTTTTGTTTGTTTGATTTGAGGTTTAACGTCCCCGTCAACACTGTGTAGGTCATTTTGGAGATGTTGCTTCCAATTTTGTGGGACGTTTACCCGACATTCAGATGAACTGACATCTCAAGTCCTGTCGCCCAATGATACCAATAGGGTTTATAAGCATGGACGGTTCGACTCGCACCGCTTAACCTGGTCAGGCTTAAATCCCCTAAGCGATTTACCAGTATTCATGTGCGGTCTGTTTCAGCTCTGCGGGGAAGCATCTTGCAGCCAATCTATTTCTTCAAGCCCCGATGGACGGGGCCGTTTTGTTTGGGTGGTAGCAGTTTATTTTTTCAAATTTTGGGTAGGTGTGTGGGACAATCTTGCCCCAACCCCTACCCCAGAGCAAATACAGAAGATGAAAAGTAGTACCTTCCATTGTTGAGAAGCTCTTGCTGGGCTCCTCTCTCGAAAGTTTTGGTAGAGGTCAAGGCAGCCCCGCAGGCTTTGACGATTTCATTAGATAGATAAGATTATACATTTTTTTATTTCTGAAAAAGTGTGATAGCTTGCTTTTTGTATTCACCTTATTTGCATTATCTGCTGGTTCCTAGTCTGACGGTTATCAGTGTTGCAAAAACAGGTAACCAGACCCCCCTGGCCTTGAAAGGTCAGGGGGTCTGATTACGTGTTTTCCAATATTGACAATTTGCAAGCTGAGAGCCAGCAAATAATGCAAATATGGTGAATAAGTGTGCTTGTTTGGATTTTCCAAATTTTGGATAGGTGGGGGTAAGATACCCCAGCCGCGATATCCGAATTGAGGAACAGTAGTGGTTAAGTGATCCCTGCCACACACCACCACCACCGGTCCACCACTCACAACTGATAGGGAGAGTCGAAGTTGGTCATGAGCAAGTGAGCAAGATGTTGAATAAGAAATTTGCCTCTATAATATGGTCATATTACTTTCTAAGGGTAGTTATATTAGTCAGAGTCATGATTCAAACTAAAAATGTAAAAGTGAAACATCAAGTCCACTATCTTACTTCAGTTACATATGAGAACAAGTTGGGCATTGAGAAAATAGTATATCCAAAAGTGGGGATGGGGTGGGGGGGAGGTGGGGTGTTAGGATATACTGACTTGTGAAGCTTGCCTCCCCCCGCGGGGGGCACGGTATCCCGGCCGGTTTAGCTTGCCCCTTGGGGTTAATGCATCCAGGGTAGGGGTAAAGACATGCTGGGACAGCTTTACCCCAGGGGGCAACCTACTCAGTGGTAGCTTTATTCCCGGGGGTAAAGCTACCCATTGGTCAAGATAAACTAGGACATCGGTGACCCTAAAACAAGTACCCTAGCAAACAGTACAGACCAGATAAGACACCGCAGAATGGGGCGTCTGATCAGGGCCTATACACTATTTGCAAAAAGTTCAGCTATTTTCCAAGTAAATTCTAAAGATAACACATCCTGCCACTCTTAATTTTTTAAATGCCCCCCCCCCCACCCCCACGATATGAAACAATAGGGCCATGATGGCCCTGGATCACTCACCTGATCAACACTGTATAAATGAAATGGTAGGTAATACAGTAAAGTGCCTTGTCAGAAGGAAAATACATGCCAAATATGAAGGCTCTATCTCAAATGGTTCCAAAGTTAAGATTAAGTAGGCCATAGATCAAGGTCAAGGTCATAGGTCTAATTTTTTTGCATGAGTGGGAACACAATGTCATATATGAAGGCTCTACCTTAAATGGATCAAAAGTTATGACAAAAACAGTCAAAGGTCAAGGTCATAGGTCAAAAATTTTGCATGGGTGGGAAGCCCTTGTCACAAGGGCCCTACATGCCAAATACGAAGGCTCTATTTTAAATGGTTCAAAAGTTATGAGAAAGAAGGTCAAAGGTCAAGGTTACAGGTCAAAATGTTTGTTTGGGTAGACAGTCCTTGCCACAAGGAACAAACATGCCAAATATGAAGGCTCTACCTCAAATTGTTCATAAGTTATGATAAAGTAGGTCGCATGTCAAGATCAAGGTCACAAGTCATTTTTGTATGAAAAGGAAGCCCTTGTCACAAGGAAACTACATGCCAAATATAAAGGCTCAATCTCAACTGCTTCAAACATTATGACAAAGTAGGTCAAAGGTCAAGGGCATAAGACAAAAATTTTGTATGGGTGGGAAGACCTTTTCACAAGGAACATACATGCCAAATATGAAGGCACTATCTCAAATGGTTCAAAAGTTATGATAAAGTAGGTTAAATGTCAAGGTAAAGGTCACATATCATTTTATGTATTATTAGGAAGCCCTTGTCACAAGAAACCTACATGCCAAATATAAAGGCACTATCTCAAATGCTTCAAAAGTTATGACAAAGTAGGTCAAAGGTCAAGGTGATGGGTCCAAATTTTCGAATGGTTGGGAAAACCTTGTCGCAAGGAACATGCATGCCAAATATGAAGGCTATCTCATATGGTTTAAAAACAAGAAAAATGCCTAATGGCATTATGGACGGGTTTTTGTTCAGTACAGTTTTTGCATTTTGTTTATCCAAATGTTATGATATTACCTTTTTCGAAAAAAAAGAATGAAAAAAGAAAGAAAAAAAACTAGAAAAAGTGTCCACAGGACACGGATGCCCCCGCAAAATGCCATTCATAAAAAATATAACAAATGTTCTTCAAATCAATCATAAATTATATTAAAATCATAAGTGTAGGCGGTAGAGCGATGACAAAGTTTTTCTAAAAATAGCCACAGTGACCTTGACCTTGAGGTCATGACCTTGAAAGTCAAAGCAACTCGAGATGTTATCATAAGAAACATTTGTGTGAAGTTCTATTAACATCCATCAATAAATATAGGCACTAGAGCGATGACAAAGTTTTTCTAAAAATAGCCACAGTGACCTTGACCTTGAAAGTTGAAATAGCTCGAGATATTGTCATAAGGAACATTTGTGAGAAATTATACTGAAATCGGTAAAGAAATGTAAGCGCTAGAGCCATGACAAAGTTTTTCTCAAAATAGCCACAGTGACCTTGACCTTGAAAGTCAAACTCGCTCAAGGTATTGTCATAAGGAACATTTGTGTGAAGTTATATTGAAATCAGTGAAGAAATGTAGTCGCTAGGGCGATGACAAAGTTTTTCAAAAAATAGCCATTGTGACCTTGACCTTGAAAGTCGAAATGGCTTGAGATATTGTCATAAGGAACAGTTGTGTGAAGTTATATTGAAATCGGTGAAGAAATGTAAGCACTAGAGTGATGACAAAGTTTTTCTAAAGATAGCCACAGTGACCTTGACCTTGAAAGTGGAACTCACTAGAGATATTGTCATAAGGAACATTTGTGTGAAGTTATATTGAAATCGGTGAAGAAATATAGGTGCTAGAGTGATTACAAAATTTTTCTAAAAAAAGCTACAGTGACCTTGACCTTGAAAGTCGAAATCGCACGAGATATTGTCATAAGGAACATTTGTGTGAAGTTATATTGAAATCAGTTAAGAAATTTACGCTAGAGCGATGACAAAGTTTTTCTAACAAGAGGGCCATGATGGCCCTGGATCGCTCACCTGATCCATAGTGTAACAAGTGGGCCCCAGAGAGGGCCATTATTGGCCCCAGGGCTTTAATGTACATAATGTTGAGGGAGGTCTTAAAGGTGAAGCTTCATACCAAACATCAACAAAGGCTAAAATTTGAACAATCTTGTCAAAGGTCCACTAGATGAAGCTACACATCAAATATCAAAGACCTGGGCCTAGCGGTTTCAGAGAAGAAGATTTTTAAAGATTTTGCCTATATAAGCCTATGTAAAATCAAAGGGCCCCGGGACAGGGGCATTTTTTGCCCCAGCACTATAGTTTGAACAATCTTGGTAGGGGTCCACTAGATGAAGCTTCATACCAAATATCAAAGTTCTGGGCCTTGTGGTTTCAGAGAAGAAGATTTTTAAAGATTTTCCCTATATAAGCCTATGTAAAACCAAAGGGCCCCGTGGCAGGGGGGGATTTTTTGTCCCAGCACTATAATTTGAACAATCTTGGTAGGGGTCCACTAGACGAAGCTTCATACCAAATATCAAAGTCCTGGGCCTTGTGGTTTCAGAGAAGAAGATTTTTAAAGATTTTCCCTATATAAGCCTATGTAAAACCAAAGGGCCCCGGGGCAGGGGCATTTTTGGCCCCAGCACTAAAATTGGAACAATCTTGGTAGGGGTCCACTAGATGAAGCTTCATACCAAATATCAAAGTCCTGGGCCTTGTGGTTTTAGAGAAGAAAATTTTTAAAGATTTTCCCTATATAAGCCTATGTAAAACCAAAGGGCCCCGTGGCGGGGGCATTTTTGGCCCCAGCACTATAATTTGAACAATCTTGGTAGGGGTCCACTAGATGAAGCTTCATACCAAATATATAAGACCTGGGCCTTGTGGTTTCAGAGAAGAAGATTTTTAAAAATTTTCCCTATATAAGCCAATGTAAAAGCAAAGGGCCCCGTGGCGGGGGCATTTTTGTCCCAG
This sequence comes from Lucinisca nassula, assembly GCA_963580285.1. Taxonomy (NCBI): domain Eukaryota; kingdom Metazoa; phylum Mollusca; class Bivalvia; order Lucinida; family Lucinidae; genus Lucinisca; species Lucinisca nassula. Next base: position 23,176,309 of record OY757023.1, read on the forward strand.
CACTAAAATTTGAACAATCTTGGTAGGGGTCCACTAGATGAAGCTTCATACCAAATATCAAAGTCCTGGGCCTTGTGGTTTCAGAAAAGAAATTTTTTAAAGATTTTCCCTATATAAGCCCATGTAAAACCAAAGGGCCCCGTGGCGGGGGCATTTTTTGTCCCAGCACTAAAATTTGAACAATCTTGGTAGGGGTCCACTAGATGAAGCTTCATACCAAATATCAAAGACCTGGGCCTTGTGGTTTCAGAGAAGAAGATTTTTTAAGATTTTCCCTATATAAGCCTATGTAAAACCAAAGGGCCCCGGGGCGGGGGCATTTTTGGCCCCAGCACTGTAATTTGAACAATCTTGGTAGGGGTCAACTAGATGAAGCTTCATACCAAATATCAAAGACCTGGGCCTTGTGGTTTCAGAGAAGAAGATTTTTAAAGATTTTCCCTATATAAGCCAATGTAAAACCAAAGGGCCCCGTGGCGGGGGCATTTTTTGTCCCAGCACTATAATTTGAACAATCTTGGTAGGGGTCCACTAGATGAAGCTTCATACCAAATATCAAAGTCCTGGGCCTTGTGGTTTCAGAGTAGAAGATTTTTGAAGATTTTCCCTATATAAGCCTATGTAAAACCAAAGGGCCCTGGGGCGGGGGCATTTTTGGCCCCAGCACTATAATTTGAACAATCTTGGTAGGGGTCCACTAGATGAAGCTTCATACCAAATATCAAAGACCTGGGCCTTGTGGTTTCAGAGAAGAAGATTTTTAAAGATTTTCCCTATATAAGCCAATGTAAAACCAAAGGGCCCCGTGGCGGGGGCATTTTTCGTCCCAGCACTCAAATTTGAACAATCTTGGTAGGGGTCCACTAGATGAAGCTTCATACCAAATATCAAAGTCCTGGGCCTTGTGGTTTCAGAGAAGAAGATTTTTAAAGATTTTCCCTATATAAGCCTATGTAAAACCAAAGGGCCCCCGTGCGGGGGCATTTTTGGCCCCAGCACTATAATTTGAACAATCTTGGTAGGGGTCCACTAGATGAAGCTTCATACCAAATAACAAAGACCTGGGCCTTGTGGTTTCAGAGAAGAAGATTTTTTAAGTTTTTGGTGAAAAAAATCTGTTTTTGGCTCCTGTGACCTAGATGTGCAACGGACCGGAACCATTTGACCCATATTCAAACTTGACCGAGATATTGTCATGATGATCATTCTGAGCAAGTTTGATTAAGATTGGACCAAAATTGTGGCCCCTAGGGTGTTCACAAGGTTTTTATATGATTTGACCCGCTGACCTACTTTTTAACCCGATATGACCCATATTCGAACTGGACTGAAATATTGTCACAATGGTCATTCTGAGCAAGTTTCATGATAATTGGACCAAAACAGTGGCCTTCAGAGTGTTCACAAGGTTTTTCTATGAATTGACCTACTGACCTACTTTTTGACCCGACATGACCCATATTCAAACTTGACCGAGATATTGTCACAATGATCATTCTGAGCAAGTTTGATGATAATTGAACCATAACTGTGCCCTCTAGAGTGTTCACAAGGACTATCTATGGTTTGACCTACTGACCTACTTTTTGACCCTACATGATCCATATTCGAACCTGACCGAGATATTGTCATGATAATTATTCTGAGCAAGTTTGATGATGATTGGACCAAAACTGTGCCCTCTAGAGTGTTCACAAGGTTTTTCTATGATTTGACCTACTGACCTACTTTTTCACCCGACATGACCCATATTCGAACTTGACCGAGATATTGTCATGATGATCATTCTGAGCAAGTTTGATGATGATTGGACCAAAACTGTGGCCTCTAGTTTGTTCACAAGAAAAAGTTTACGCACGACGGACGACGGACGACGGACGACGCACGACGACGCCGGACATCTTACGGTCACAAAAGCTCACCATGACCTTCGGTCAGGTGAGCTAAAAATAGCCACAGTGACCTTGACCTTGAGGTCATGACCTTGAAAGTCGAACTCGCTCGAGATATTGTCATAAGAAACATTTGTGTGAAGTAATATTGAAATCAGTGAAGAATTGTAGGCGCTGGAGCGATGACAAAGTTTTTCTAAAAATAGCCACAGTGAACTTGACCTTGAGGTCATGACCTTGAAAGTCAAACTCGCTCGAGATATTGTCATAAGAAACATTTGTGTGAAGTTATATTGAAATCAGTGAAGAAATGTACGCGCTAGACCGATGACAAAGTTTTTTCTAAAAATAGCCACAGTGACCTTGACCTTGAGGTCATGACCTTGAAAGTCGAACTCGCTCAAGATTTTTATAAGGAACATTTGTGTGAAGTTATATTGAAATTGGTGAAGAAATGTAGGCGCTAGACCGATGACAAAGTTTTTCTAAAAATAGCCATAGTGACCTTGACCTTGAGGTCATGACCTCGAAAGTCTAACACCTCGAGATTTTTTTATAAGGAACATTTGTGTGAAGTTATAATGAAATTGGTGAAGAAATGTAGGCGCTAGAGCGTTTACAAAGTTTTTCTAAAAATAGCCACAGTGACCTTGACCTTGAGGTCATGACCTTGAAAGTCTAACACCTCGAGATTTTTTTATAAGGAACATTTGTGTGAAGTTATAATGAAATTGGTGAAGAAATGTAGGCACTAGAGCGATGACAAAGTTTTTCTAAAAATAGCCACAGTGACCTTGACCTTGAGGTCATGACCTTGAAAGTTGAACTCGCTCGGGATTTTTTTATAAGGAACATTTGTGTGAAGTTATGCTATATCCCCCCTCACAACTATGTTGTGCGAGGGGATAAAAATATTACAAATGTACTTCGAATCAATCATAAAATATATGCATCAAGGGCAGATAATCCCAAAACCAAAAATGCACGAGTTGTCTTCCTTGTTCATGACACATCGTCTCAGTGTGATGAATGCACCGGTGAAGTTTCATGAATATATTCCATACGGTTTAGGAGTTATGGCCCGGACACGGTTTACTATTTGGTACTAAGTCAAGGGCAGATAATTCAAAAAACAAAAATGCAGGAGTTGTCTTCCTTGTTCTTGACACATCATCTCAGTGTGATGAATGCACCTGTGAAGTTTCATGAATATATTCCATATGGTTTAGGAGTTATGGCCCGGACACGATGTCACCGGACGAACGAACGAACGAACGGACGGACAGGGGTAAAACTTAATGCCCTTCCGGTATTCTCCGAATACGCGGGGGCATAAAAAAGAAAAAAAAAAAATGTCTCCACCGGGGTTTGAACTCACGCCCCTCAGATTCATAGTCAACAATAGGATTCGTAGTCCAGCACTCTATCCACTACACTGGCATTTGAAAAAAGGTTAACCAAAAGGTAAACCTGAAAAACACAAGTTTGAAAAATGACAATTTCCGCCAAAATTTTAGTCTTTTGCGCCATTTATGGATAATACATGAAAGCGGTACCTCCACTTATGCATCAGTCCTGATATTAAAACAATCTGCTGCAGAATAGATGAAAAATATCACTTTGAAAAAAAGGTTAACCAAAAGGTAAACCTGGGACGCCCGCCCGCCCGCCCGCCCGCAGGACGCCCACCCGCCCGGACATCGCTATTTTAAAGGACGGATTTTTTTTAAAAACCCGTCCAAAAATTGACAAAGTAGGTCCAAGGTCAAGGTCACATTTTTTAAATGAGTCGGAAGCCCTTGTCACAAGGAACCTACATGCCATATATGAAGGCTCAAACGGTTCAAAAGTTATGACAGAATAACCTACTGATCTACTTTTTGATTTGACATGACCAAAATTCGAACTACTCTGAGATATTGTCCAGATGACCATTCTGAGCAAGTTTTATGATGATTGGACTAAAACTGTGATCTCTAGTGTGTTCACAAGGTTTTTCTATGATTTGACAAACTGCCCTATTTTTTGACCCGACATGACCCATATTCGAAATTATTTGAGATATTGTCCCGATGATCATTCTGAGCGAGTTTTATGATGATTGGACTAAACATGTGGCCTCTAAGAGTGTTCACAACGTTTTTCTATGGTTTGACCTGCTGACCTACTTTTTGACCCGACATGACCCATGTTCCAACTTGACCCAGATATTGACAAGATCAACTTGAACCAGATATTGGCAAGATGATCATTCTAAGGGGCGTCTAGTGTATTCACAGGGTTTATCTATGACTACTTATTGACCAGACCCATATTCCTAATTAACCGAGATATTGTCAAATGAGCATTCTGAGCAAGTTTGATGACGATTGGACCGAAACTGTGGCCTCTAGAGTGTCCACAAGGGTTTTCTATGATTTGACCCACATTCGAACCTGACCGAAATATTGTCATGATGATCATTCTGACCAAGTTTGATGATGATTGGCCCGAAACTGTGACCTCTAGTGTGTTCACATAAATAGTTTATGCACGGACGACGCACCCCGCATGACGACACCGGACATCTCACGGTCACAAAAGCCCACCATGACCTTCAGTCAAGTGAGCTTAAAAAGAATGGAACAAAATGCACAACCAACACACTAATATGACACAGTGTTTTATTGGCGTATTGATAGCGTTGAAATTGGTATGGAAATGAGCTAACAACGTGCTAAGCAAAACACTAATACGACGCTGTAACAAAATAGAAACAATACGGTTTAACAAGACGCTAACAAAAAATAAATGAAACAGTTATAAAACGATTATAAAGCAACAAACGAGACGCAAACAAAACGTGAAAGGTAAACAAAGGAGTATTGGCAAGATTATAATTGTAGTACACATGTAGTTAAATGTAGTACACATACGTCCTCGACCTGTATAAACTGTGTTGTTTAAATGTTTTCCACATACATTTAAAAGAAAATTGTCAAAGGTTAAATGAACTGCATCACGAAAATACGCCAATATAACTTTGACCCATTGAACTCCATTTTTATATAGCAAAACTGGGGTTTACAGGTGGCTACTAGTTAGAACCGCCTCGATGAGGCGGTTCTAACGAGTACCCACAATCTATATTTTGAGCCGAAATAAGAAGAATATCACAGTTTTTTGTCTTAAAATTTTCGTTTTTACGTCGATAAAGTTTATAATGTATTTGTATAGGCGTGTTTTCGTAATGGTACTATTCAGAATTCACACCCATGCCAGTGACTATATACTGGAGCCGAAAATATTTTTACATGAGCCTAAAGCATTTTAGTTCACTTATATATAGATAATTAAATGTCCAGTAAAAAATGCTTATCATACAACTGAATGAGATGTGATATTTGTTAATTAACTGAAATGTCCATGATAAATTTCATTTACCATATGACATCGCATCTGAGAGTGTAATAACGCCATGTAATATTTCCGGTAATCCACTGGTGGATTAAATATGCAAATTAACTAGATACGTCCCGTAACGTTACATGTACGACGTCCTTAACGACTTCTTGTTTACTAATTGCGGAATATTGACATTTTTATTAAACCATCGTGAATAAAATACGTTTTAAATGTCATATGATAAATAGAATCTTGCATTCATGCTCTGAACACTCATGTAAGATCCTCTATATAATGCAAACTTACTTGCACTTGAAATGAGTTTTTTCAACCAATTTCAACAAAAAAAATCAAAACAAGAACACCCTTAGCTTCCTCCAGCAAGTCCAGTTTTTGAAAAACAGGAAGTGAGTCATGATATTGCTGCCAAGGTGCTTTCTGGGATATTTTCAAGAAGCAAAATACTAATGAAATACAAGTCATAATTGAGACACAAATAAACCACAATTTTGAATAGTGTAGTGAAACAACGCGCTATCAATACATTTAAAATTTAACCAAGTAAAACAAATCGCTAACAAGTTACTGTTGTAAAAAGGCATTTATTCTTGATTATTGAGGACTATCATTTCATTACATAATATTATGTAGCCCTCAGTGCTGACTGAAGACAAGTCCTCTGTCTTCAACAGGTAAGGGACCTCCCTGGGGAAAATCAATAATTTACTAACTGTTGACTGGAGTTTATATTATTGATTTTCCCCTTATGTACCTCAGTCAGGGGATTCAACAAGAGCTACTAATTACCCTATTAGGGACCGCCTTTGATCTGCTATAGATACTATACCACAGGGGGCAATAAAACAATTATGAACACACGGTGTGTTTTACTGTTTCAGAATAAATGCCTTTAAAGAGAAATAAAACGCTTAAACAATGTGCTTATTCAAGTTGCGTTTTGAAAGCTTTTTGTTAAGCGCACTGCAACAAAGCACTGCAACAAGACGCAAAACAGCGCATTGCTAGCGTATTGTTTGAGTTTTGCTTCATTTCTTTTTCAGGGATTCCTGCCATATATAAGAAGGAAGATTCTATTTGGTACAGAAATGGTACACAGTATAAGGTTTATCATAGCGCCAGGTTATGAGGCTTAAGGGGAATGGGAACACCTGGCACATTTTCCGCCCTTTTTCAAAGGGAGACAAATTTCGGGGCTTCCTGTTCCCTTTTCTATAGGCCCTGTCGCAATGAGAGTGTAATAACGCCATGTAATATTTCCGATAATCCACTAGTGGAGCAAATTCTTTCCTTTAAGAGTTGACCCCTCATCACGTGAACAAGTCCATGAAATGAATGTCCCCCTAAACCCCAATCTATATACAGAAAACTGGGGTTTACGGGGGTATACATTCTTTTCCTTATTTCTGCCCCAAAACATAGATTGTGGGTACTCGTTAGAACCGCCTCAATGAGGCGGTTCTAACGAGCAACCACAATCTATGTTTGCAGTATAAATAAGAAAAATATCAGGGATTTTCATCAGAAAAGTAGGTATTTTGGAGATGTGAAAAATGCATTATGCCGCATGGGTGTGTTATTGTAATGTATTGACATGGGAGACAAAAATACTTTTGCAAGAGTTGCTTCCCCTCACGGTGTTCCCATTCCCCTATATATGTTTTAATTCCTCAATAAAACAAAGTTATGTTGTGTGTACTGATTAAAATCACCTCAATGAGGCAATTCTATTGTGTACACACAATGTACCTTATCAAAACAAAAATAAGAAACACCTTAAATTATCTTAAATATATGCATTGTTTTGTATGTATTGAGGTCTTACATCCCTGTCAACACTATTTAGGTCATTGTGGACACATTGCTTCCAATTTTGATGGACTTTTTCCCCGACACTCAATGCTCTGGGGAGAATTCTCTAGAGACTTAACCCTAAAGCTGCCAAGAAAACTGCATCTGAAAATGTTGTCTGTTTATGTCGTCGGCTCCATCGTCTTGCAAACATTTCAAATACAGGCAAATGGTGTGGACCCATATCAGACTGTCCTAGAGGAGACTTGCTACCGTGCAGGCAAATGAAATGTTGAGCCTTTTTTCCATGAAAAATAATAAAAAGAAAAGCTTTGACAATGTGGTCTGCTAGTTATAATCTGTGCAGAAAGGATTAAAGTACCAAAACAGAACTGCAGCTTCCGACATTTTCAAAATACAGTGAAATTCCGCTATTAAGACCACCTTAAATTAAGACTAAGTCTGCTTTAAAAAGCTTATTAAATGTATGTAGCTTGCAGTTTTTCTTTCTTTGTGGTTTCTGCATACAGAGACAACCTTTGGGATGGTTCAAAAATCGTCTGAAAGACACTTTTGGACAGTCCCAAAAGTTGTCTTAATATAGGAATATTACTGTATATAGTTTTTTTATTTTCAGAAAATTTACACTAGATATGTGTTACCATCCATTGTAAATGTGTTTAATGCAAATAAATCATTGTCATTGTCATTGTAATACGGCCCCCGCCAATCGGGGCTTGAAGAAATATATGGGCTGCATGATGCTTCCACGCAGAGCTGAAACTGACCCGCACACGAGTACCTGTAAACCGCTTAGAGGATCTAAGCCTGCCCAGGCAAAGCGGTGCAAGTCGGCCCGTCCATGCTTATAAACCCTATTGGTTTCATTGGGCGACAGGGCTTGAGCTGTCACTTCATCTCAATGTCGGGTAAAAGTCCCACAAAATTGGAAGCCACATCTCCAAAATGACCTTTACAGTGTTGACGGGGACGTTAAACTACAAATCAAACAAACAAACATAATTGTCATTGTAATAACACTTATTATTACCATAAATATCCTAAACATTCAGAGACCTGGAGGACATGCTGTAATTCTCCAAAAATTTAAACAAATTTATTTCGCAATTTAGCAAGGAGTCTAAAAAGTGCAGACTGTATAGCAAACTGTTCAGACTACTCCTGATCTGGGATCTGCACTATTTGCTGAGGCCTGGTCTGTCCCAATACTTATGATCAGTATGGTAAATGTCAATTCTACTGCAGTTAATTAAGATCCACTTCTGCACACCATTCTAACTTCACCACAACTTCATTATAATACTGTTCATTATAACAAGGTTTATGGATATAACACGGTTTCAAGATAGATCCCAAAAATGCATAGATTATATAGAACAAGAATTCCGCCGATGTGCTATGTCGCGCCTGTGGGGGGCGCAAAGTCACCCAACCATGATATGTAGGTCAAGGTCAAACATAGATGCTTGCACAAAAGTTTCCATTCTTAAATGCAAGCTTTTACCAAGTATCATTAATGTAGCTCCTATAGTTCTTGAGAAATAAACTTGACCATTAGGGTGAACTCTATATTTTACAAAGTCAGTGAACCATGAAATATAAGGCAATGTCAAATATGGATGCTTGCATTTAAGTTACCATACCTTGATACAAGTTTGTACCAAGTATCATTAATGAAGCTCTTATAGTTCTTGAGAAATAAACTTGAACCTCAGGGTAAACGCTAGGGTGGTCGCAATATTTTACAAAGTCAGTGAACCATGAAATGTAGGTCAAGGTCAAATATGGATGCTTGCATGTAAGTTGTCATCCACAGATACAAGTTTGTACCAAGTATCATTAATGAAGCTCTTATAGTTCTTGAGAAATAAACTTGAACCTCAGGGTGAACGCTAGGGTGGTCGTTAATGTTGACGCCTTGACAAACGGACGGACGGACGGACGAACGGACGGAAAACCGGGCGCCTATATCGCGCCATGCTAATAGCAGGCGCGACAAAAATGACCATAAATAGTCATTTTTCTATATAATCTATACATTTTTGTTTGGATATAACACAGTTATTTAACTAACATGGTTTCTGTTTGGACCCCATTAATAGTGTTACAAAGAGGTTGTGGTTGACATACAATCTATACCTTTTGATGAAAATCATGGAAAAAACAAGGCTATTAAAATAATAATGTAATAGATGACCATGGCATGAACATGAACCATATCAGTGAAGTTACTTATACTCATAAATCACTTATCATAACTGTTGAAGATGTTATTTTCAGTTATTTAAATTCTACTCTTTTTTCAGAGAAATTAAAGCTTGACATTTCATGTGATTCATCTGTTCAGCACATGATTCTCATGCAATGTCATGCCTGATTTCCCTGAAAAATGAAAGCTAGAGGCCATCACAGATGACATCCAAAAATATATTCACAACTTTTAGAGAAAATTGGACTTTACCTCACACATGAATGATCCACTCAGCAGATATGGAAGCTCAAGCCCGATTTTCTCTATTTTTTTTTTTTTTTTTGTTTTTGGCAGAAAAGTGAGAAAAAAATGAAAAAGAAAATTGAGTCTGCTTTGATCTTTTGTATGATTCATAAAAGAAAAAAAAATGTTACATACAAAATAAAAATTATCATCAAACCATAAGAGAGCTTCTGCCCTCTTTCAACAGATCAGTTAATGTAATTGTCACTATGGCCATGTATTTATCAAGCAAAGAGTAAGAAAATCATGAAAATCTCAAGCTTTCTCTAAAAAGTGTGTGTGTGTCTCTCTCTCTCTGTCTCTCTCTCTCTCTCTCTCTTTCTCTCGACCAGTTATTAAAGCTACTAGCTATATCCATGAATTGGTCAAGCAAATAAGAATATTTATATCAAAATCATGAACATTTCAATTATTATATTATGTCCATGTAGTGGTCAAGCAAACAGCAATATATGTGACAGAACCATGGAAATGTATTCAAACAATATATACATTTCAAGCAATAACTGAGGCTAAACATGTTCATACAATATATACATTTCAAGCAATAACTGAGGTTAAACAAGTTCATATATACATAGCATAAATTTTACTAAACCTTAAAATACAACAGAAAATTATATAGAAGATAACATTCTAACTTCCACTCAGAAGTGCACTTTATGACCTCTCTCTCTTAACTTGCTATGTCAACTCATTAAGCAATGAACAATGAGAAAAAACTCTCTCTCTCTTTAAACTACATCCATGTATTGGTCAAGAAAAAGAGCAATATTTGTATCATTATCATGAAAATCTCTCTCTTTCTCTAAAACGTCCAGTTAATATTATTATGTCCATGTAATGGACAAGCAAAGGGCAATATTTGTGACAGAACCATGAAAACGTCTATATACAATCTATACATTCCAAGTTAAAACTGAGGCAAAACAAGTATATGTACATGTAGGATAACATTTGTGTGAAATAAGGAGTAACTTTTACTAATCCTTAAAATAACAAGCTAAATTGTAATGCAGGTAAAAGTGTATCAGCCAATCACAAGTGCACCCTCTCAAACATTATTAACACTTAAGATGCCGAGAAAAACTACAACTGAAAATGTCTAATGTCTTCTCATTTTTTTTTGCATTTTTTTTTTTAATATTTTTGCATACAGGCAAACATTGTGGGCCAAGATCAGACTGCTCCTGATCTCAATCTACACTGTTTGCCAAAAAAAAGGACTTTTGGGCCCCATCAAGCGATTTTGGTACTTATCGCCTATGCGAGCAGCAAAGGTTCAGGCGAGCCTGCGCATCCACGCAGTCTCACCAGAACCTTCGCTGCTAGCTCATACAAGCAGTGAATCAAGAAGAACCTTCAGACAGAAAGCCATATACCTGGCCCCTCTGAATGGCTGGGCATGGGCAGTTAAAATTTGTCATGACAGAATGCTCGAAGACACAAATACGCTTGGCGGGGCTCTTTTAAGGTAACCGGCAGACAGGAAAGCAGACTACACTTGTAGTGATTGGCATTTTATGGGTTAACCTGCTTTATCCACATTATAATGGTAAAGCGAATAACAATATTTGTGACACAACCATGAAAATGTATTCATACAATATATACATTTCAAGCAATAACTGAGGTTAAACATGTTCATACAATACAGTCGAACTTCGATGGCTCGATCCACTTTGGGACCATGAAAATTTGTTCGAGACAGCGGTAGTTTGAGCCACAGAGGGATACTATTAGTGCCATACCAGGAGGCATAATGGAGATAATTGTGGATATATTTTCGGTGCTCTGTATTATAAACGTATGTTGTGTGTACTCAATTAGAATCAGCGATTCTAATGAGTACACACAGCATATATTTGCAAGATAAATGGAGAAAATCTTCCAAATTCCTATATCTTATTTGAAGGAATTCCTTGCAGCCTCAAGAACGGGTTCGACTCATCCATGGTAAACAAGCCATCGACGTTTTACTGTATATACATTTCAAGCAATAACTGAGGTTAAATATGTTCATATATACATAGCATAAATTTTACTAAACCTCAGAACACAACGGAAAATTATATAGCAGATAACCTTCTAACATCCAATCATAAGTGCCCTTTATGACCTCTCTCTCTTTTAACTTGCTATGTCCACTCATTAAGCAATGAGCCATGAGAAAAAACCCTCTCTCTCAACTGCATGCATGTATTGTTTGTTTGTTTGATTTGAGATTTAACATCCCCGTCAACACTGTAAAGGTCATTTTGGAGACTTTGCTTCCAATTTTGTGGGACTTTTACCCGACATTGAGATGAAATGACATCTCAAGCCCTGTCGCCCAATGAAACCAATAGGGTTTATAAGCATGGATGGTCCACCTCGCACGGCGGTTCTGGACAGGCTTAGATCGTCTAAGCGGTTTACCAGTACTAGTGTGCGGGCCGGATTCAGCTCTGCGTGGAAGCATCTTGCAGCCCATATATTTCTTCACACCCCTATGGGCGGGGGCTAGCATGCATGTATTGTTCAAGCAATATTTGTATCATAATCATGAAGCTCTCTCTCTTTCTTTTCAAAGTTAATATACTATGTCCATGTAAGCAAAGGGCAATATTTGTGACAGAACCATGAAAATGTCACTATACAATGTGTTAAAACTGAGGCAAAACAAGTCTATGTACATGTAGGATAACATTTGTGCGAAATAGGGAGTAACTTTTGCTAATCCTTAAAACACCAAGCTAAATTGTATTGCAGGTAACACTCAATAATCCAGCCATAAGTGCACTCTCCCAAACGATTTTAACCCTTAAGTCACCGAGAAAAACTACATCTGAAAATGTCGTCTGCTAATGTTGTCTGCTGAATCTTTTTATGAACGTTTTGAAAATATTTTTGCATACAGGCAAACAGAATGGGCCCAGATCAGACTTCTCCTACAGTCTGATCTGGGTCCACAGTTTGCAAAAATGCACCTTTAAGTTAACTGGCAGACGGCAAAGCAGACAACAACTGTTGTGATTGGCATTTTATGGGTTGACCTACTATATCCACATTATAATGGTTAAGCGAATAGCAATATTTGTGACAGAACCATGGAAATACAATATATACATTTCAAGCAATAACTGAGGTTACACATGTTCATATATACATAGCATACATTTTACTAAACATTAAAACACAATGGAAAAGTTTAAAGCAGATAACATTCTAACATCCAATCATAAGTGCACTTTATGACCTCTCTCTGTTTTAACCTGCTTTGTCCACTCATTAAGCAATGGGAAAAAAACTCACTCTCTCTCTCTCAACAACATCCATGTACTGGTCAAGAAAACGAAATATTTATATCATAATCATTAAAATCTCTCTCTCTCTCTCTCTAAAAGTCCAGTTTATATATGAAGTCCATGTATTGGTCAAGCAAACGGCAATATTTGTGACAGAACCATGAAAATGTCAATATACAATATGTACAGTCCAAGTTAAAACTTAGGCAAAACAAGTCTAACCATGAAAATGTCAATATACAATATAAACATTCCAAGTTAAAACTTAGGCAAAACAAAGTCTAACCATGAAAATGTCAATATACAATATGTACATTCCAAGTTAAAACTCAGGCAAAACAAGTCTAACCATGAAAATGTCAATATACAATATGTACATTCCAAGTTAAAATTGAGGCAAAACAAGTCTATGCAATACATATCCTCTTTATAACACTATAGGAGGTTTTAGGAATTCCGTTTATGACGTCATTCTTGCGCATGCGCAAAGTACTGGCCGTCAATTGAAACGGCCATCGCTATTCAAATGTATTGGCGGAACTTAAAATGCTAACAATATTCAGACATTTTGAGAGAAAATATACCCTTTTTCATTGAAATAATGCCTCGAGAAGGAAAGAATGATATTTTGCTTTCATAACCGAAATTAATTTATCCTAAATCCGTTTTTAATTGACGTAAATCTTTTCGTGAATGACCCATGTCAATGGCTTGAGATACCGTTATTCACGAAATAAGTTTTTACGTAACTTTCGTTTTATTATCTATCTATCTATCTATCTATCTATCCTATCTATCTATCTATCTATCTATCTATCTATCTATCTATCTATCTATCTTGAGAAATCTGTCCAACGATCTGTCTACATGTGCAATTTAAATGTCCATAATGACAGTAATAAACTAATGAGTGGACTGACGGAGGGGCGTTGAGTCAATGTTGCCTCGACGTCATGCCGTCGACACCCACTTCAACTCACTTCATTGTCACGTGATCGTTGGCATGAGAAAAAGAGGGACAGAGAGAGAGGTTTGACTGACAAACTGACAGTAGACAGACAGACGACACACAGACCGACTGAATGAATGACTGACTAACAGACGAACAGACGGACTGTTAGACAGACAAATAAACATACTGACAGTCGAAAAAAAACAACAATGAGTGGAATTACAGACGGGCGTCGAGTCAACGTTGGCTCGACGTCATGCCGTCGACAACCACTCCAACACACTTCAATGGCACGTGACCGTTGAGATGAGAGAGAGGTTTGACTGATCCCTGTATCCATGAAGCCCCTAACCCTTTTGTACCAAATGGAATCTTCCTCTTTATATATAGCAGGAGTCATTTTCAAAATTTAGGGGTGTCAGGTTGTGTTTTCTTCAAAATTTATTTGGAAAATGGCCGAACGTTTTGCAAACAGTGTAGGCCCTGATCAGACGCCGCGTTCTGCGGTGTCTGATCTGGGCGCGCACTGTTTGTCACTTACCCCTTTTGGGGTTTCCGGTACCAAATGGGTTTATGTAGACCTAAGGGCTGGGCAGGTTGAACCAATCTACAAATCTACCAGATTTTACTGTAAAATCTTGCACTTGCGAAGGAGTGTTTCATTCTTATGCTCTGTTTGTTTTGAATTTAATGTTCCAATCCCACTGAGTCTTGATGGGTCCTAGCACTGGGCAAATGGCATTTTATTAAGCAGCGCCGTATTATCGCCAAGGCAACGTTCTGACGTTTCATCGACGTTGCAATGTCAAATTCAATGCATCGCTTTGAAGTTGTGTGATGTTGACACGACGTTGTTTACACGCTACATGTCGGTTGACGTGGCGTCATTTAACGACAGACTGTAATTTACATTTGCCTGCGCTCGCAAATTGTTGGTGCAGAGAGGACCCTGTTGGGTCGTATGTACAATATATCATTTTCGTAATGCGAAATTTCACATCTGGCAGCATATCGGTGTTTCTCCCATTATCTTACATTAGAATTCCCTAAAAATTTAAAAGAATTCCACTGTTTTACGCTGTAATTAATACTTTATCTGTCCCACTGCCTTTGAAACAATACGACGGATGACGGCCAGGGCTTTTCCCGTTCTATTTTTAGAACCGGAAGTACGTCACGAAAAAAGCTCCTATTGTTTGGTCTAAAGCAGAAACTACCTGGATACAAGTCAGAAAACTGTGTAATATCCAAACAAAATGTGAAGATTATATAGAAACAGAAATCTGCAAGACGGACATCATATATCCATGGAAAGTAGTTAAGAAGTACCACTTAAACTGGCTCTTGTATAAGTCAGTAATTGTGAATTGTAACCTCAAAATAAGACCTGTCCCCAGACAAGATAGTTCACCGGAAGTCACGCTTTGAGTTAGTTGTGCAAAGGCAAATTTTCAGACCCATAACAGAAACAGAGTCAAAAGAAAGAATCCAGTGCTATATCAGTATCGGGGATCATGATTGATTCAAGTCTGTGACATTTATATCCCTTTTTATTCCATTTAACCCATATCCATGTTAACAGGCAGTATTGAAACCATTTCACATGCTTTCAATGAATCAACACGGGCGACAAACACCAAATGCACAGATAGCAGAACCCTTTGTTCAGGTGATCTAAAAAGTCTATCTGTAACCCTGATTTTGACGCCAAGCTCATGGCCATGGGAGTGGATGCTGCTGATAAAATTTTGAAACAAGTATCTATCACCTCAGCACTATCATATGGTAAAGAAGAATTGAGCTCCTAAAAACTTTAATGCAAAATCTTCAACATAAAATTTCAAGTCTGTGACCTTGACACCAAGGTCATAGTTATAGGTGTCGATGTTGCTGGTAAAAACTTAAAGCAAAATCTATCACCATACATCTCAAGGTAACCAAGAAATTATATAAAATCATTAGTGCAAAAACTAATATAAAAGTTCTACATTGTAAGTCTGTGACCTTGACCCTTAGGTCATGGTCATGAGAACTGATGCTGCTGCCAAAACCTTGAGACCGGTATCTATTACCATGCCAAGTATTAACTAAATCCATTCAAAGGTAAAGAAGTTATAAGCTCCTAAATATTTAACATAAAAACTTTAACATAAGAATTCAAAATCTGTGACCTTGATGCCAAGTTTATGGTCATAAGAGCAGATGCTACTGCTAAAAACTTGACTGTTATTTATTACCGTAAACTAAATCCCCCCCAAAGATAAAGAAGTAATGAGCTGCTAAAAACTATTAAGCAAAATCTTTAACGTAAAATTTCAAAGTCTGTGACCTTGACCCCAAGGTCATGGTTACAGGTGCTGATGTTGCTGATAAAAAAAACTTTAAAGCAATATCTATCACCTTTCAAAGTCTCAAGTAAATTCATCTGAAGGCAACTAAGTAATGATCTAAACTCTTCAGTGCAAAAACATAAAAGTTCTAAGTCTGTGACCTTGACCCCAAGGTCACGCTCATGCAATATGATGTTGCTGGTAAAAACTTTTGACAAATACCTATCACCATACCAAGTATGAACTAAATCTATCAAAAGGTAAAGAAGTATTGAGCTGTTGAAAAAAATTAACAATTAACACAAAAACTTTAACATAAGAATTCAAAGTCGGTGACCTTGACCCCAAGGGTATGGTTATGAGATCTGATGCTGCTGCTAAAAATCTGAGACTAGTATCTATTACCATACCAAGTATAAACTAAATCCATCCAACAGTAAAGAAGTAACGAGCTCCTAAAAACTTTAACACAGGAACTTTAAGATTAAAATTCAAAGTCTGTGGCCTTGACCCCAAGGTCACGGTCATGGATGCTGATACCGCAGATAGAAACCTAGCCTTTACGCTGGATCTGCAACAGAACCCTTATCCCACTGCATGATTAATTTAGCCACACCCATTTCTGACTATGAACCTATCAGTTTACATGATGTAATTTATCGCCATTTTGGAGATGTGAAAAATGCACTTTGTTACACGGGAGTGTTATCTTAATGTAAAGTTCAGAAACACAGACTACACATTAATTTGTTTCACTTCCCATATTTTTATGATCAAATGATCAAGTATAAAGTTCAGAAACACACACTACATATTAGTTTGTTTCACTTCCAATATTCTTCATAATCAAATGATCAAGTGTCAAGTTCAGAAACACACACTACACAAAGTTTTGTTTTACTTGCAATGTACATGATTCACATAGTAAAACTTAGATGGAGTGTGTGACTTTCACCACTGTTGTTTACATTTAAGTGATTAATTATCAACTTAAGAAACATAAAATACACTTTAGTCTGTTAGATTGGGAATGCATGTGATAAAAACTAAATTAACTATAAATGTAATAACATAGTGACATTCTTCATGACCAAAAGATCAATTATCAAGCTCAGAAACAGATAAAACACAGATTAATTTGTTTCACAGGCAATATTCTTCATGATAAACTGATTTACTATCAAGCTCAGAAATACATATAAAAGGCATTAATTTGTTTCACGGGCAACATTCTTCGTGATAAACTGATTGATTATCAAGCCCAGAAACACAAATAAAACACAATTTGTTTCACTTGCAACATTCTTCATGATAAACTTATTGATTATCAAGCTCAGAAACACAAATAAAACACAATTTGTTTCACTTGCAACATTCTTCATGATAAACTGATTCGTTATCTAGCTCAGAAACACATATAAAACACAATAATTTGTTTCACTTGCAAATATTCTTCATGATAAACTTGTTGATTATAAAGCTCAGAAATACATATAAAACACAATCATTTGTTTCACAGGCAATATTCTTCATGATAAACTGATTGATTATCAAGTTCAGAAACACATATAAAACACAATAATTTGTTTCACAGGCAACATTCTTCATGATAAACAGATTGATAATCGAGCTCAGAAACACAAATAAAACAATAATTTGTTTCTCTTGCAATATTCTTCACGATAAACTTGTTGATTATCAAGCTCAGAAACACAAATAAAACACATTAATTTGTTTCACTTGCAACATTCTTCATGATAAACTTGTTGATTATCAAGCTCAGAAACACAAATAAAACACAATGATTTGTTTCACAGGCAACATTCTTCATGACAAACTGTTTGATTATAAAGTTCAGAAACACATAAGATATACACATTAATTTTTTTTCACTTGCAATATTCTTAATGACCAACTGATCAATTTTCAAGTTCAGAAACACGTACTACACATCAATTTGTTTCACTGGCAATGTACATGATTCACACAGTAAAACTTGTGTAATATATTTGATAATATACATTTCTTGCATATCAGTCTCAAAATTTAGAATAGACTATACAGAGGACCCTCGTTATAACGACAGCATTTGTTCCCTGTTATTGTGCAGTTACAAAGAATTTGCCGTTATAAAGAATCCCAGTGAGGAGTATTTGAGGCAATAAAAGGCCTTTTCCCCATTATTACTCCAAGAAGACATTTGTTAGTATCGCCTCACAGGCGATTCTAACAAATATCTATAACATATGGTTCTTGGAGTATTAGATTACAAGGCACTTTCATGCTATGGACCAACCCGAGGGAAGCCCAAGCCGCTCAGAACCGAGGTTAAACCTTTAGCTGGTTTGTCATTCCATTTAAAATGCCATTAAAACGAGTTTCGCTGATATAACGAATGTCGGTAATACGAGGGTTGACTGTATTTACAGAATGTTGGATCATGGAACATGTCCCAAACTGAATCTCTTGTAACATGGGTCTATGTCTACGCTAAGTACTCTTCCTCAACGAGGCTTAGAATCTGTCTTGCTAGTTCGCAGGCACTTACTGCCTGATGTCTGTCAAACACAGTTGATGGTATTTCCCGGCGTTGTACCTGGTCAGGATATCTGTAATTAAGAATAAGAAACAAGTTCGAACCAATGTTTGAGCCTGTGCATGCAAAAAGGTACCCAAGCAGGCAATCAACATTGTACAATGTTTCAATGTTGAAAGAACATCGAAACGTTTTTTCAATGTTGATTGAATTTTGTGTGTCAGCGGGATAAGCAGGCACTAAACATTGATTTAACTTTGAAACAACATTCAAAGGTTGATTAAACACTGGTTCAGTGTGGCAAAATAGAAGTGGAGGCAATGATCAGGAATCGACACAATCAACCCACAGCTCCAATCAGAGACACCAAAGGGAAAGAAACACAAACATGAAACAACAGACCCCAGCGGAAATATCAACAGCGAAAAGCCAAAAGGACAGTTACTTTCCAACAAAAAGGACAATAGGCTATCGAAAATAAAACAACGTAAGCGACACAAACACCCGACAACAAACCATAACAAAAATAAACCGCGACAGAAGAACCGCCTTGGAACGATCAGTGGAAACGAATTCCACTGGGGGCTTATATCGATTTTTCGTGGCCACAATCCTCGCCCTTACTTCCGTCGCGATTTAGACAAATAATTTGTTCAGTCCGCATGAATGCCTCCTAAATCATCAGTGCAACATCTCCGTGAACACATATGATAAACCCATATGATATGCATAATCTACCAAGTAGATAACTGATGGGGGAATGGCGGGCCGTATCTCACCCCTTTTCAAGGAAGTCGTCATCTATGAAGCAATTTGTGTGTGGCAAAAAAAAGTCCGTTCCCGAACGAGCCTCCATACAACGACAAAGAGCACAGCTGAAAAAAAATCCCCACCGAGGGTGGGATTCGTGGCTCAGCTGCTCGGATGACAGTCTAATGCTCTAATGAATGAGGGAGGAATTGTGGTCTGTAAAAGAAGGTTGTTTAAAAGTCGATTCAATATTGTGCGAAAAAGCGGTAAACAGGCACTTATCATTGATGTATTAACATTGCATTATGCAAAAAGGTGCCTATACAAATACATAATAATCTTTACCGCGGAAAAAAACGAAACTTAGATGAAAAATTGTGATATGTTTCTTATTTCTGCTCAAAATATAAATTGTGGGTACTCATTGAGGCGGTTCTAACGAGTATCCACAATCTATATTTTAGAGTAGAAATAAGAAAAACGAGGGCCAAGATGGCCCTGTATCGCTCACCTATCACCAGATGATTATAAGCGATGTTTAGAAAACAGGAATTGGCATGAGATGCTAGACATATGAGTCAGTGGTTCCCTGTGACAATACAGAGCTGACTTGTATGTGACTATGATGACACGGATAGTCAGGCCTGGTGCACCAGTAGGACATGGAGCTACTCAGTCTTACTAACAATACAATATCTGGGCCTTCTGGTTACAGACCAGAAGATATTTAAAGGGGTTTCCCTATATAGTCTATGTAAAACCGGTGGGTTCCGGCTTGCGGGAACTTTTGGCCCCAGGGCTATAATTTGGACAATCTTGGTACAGGTCAGCTAATTTTCCGCCCCTGGGCTATACTTTGAACAATCTTGGTAGAGGCCCAATAGATACAACTTCATATTAAATTTCAAACAAATGGGACATCTGGTTTCAGACAAGAAGATTTTTTTTTAATTTTTCCCTATGCATTTTTCGCTTTAGGACTATAATTCATACAATCTTAGTAGAGGTCCACTAGATACAACTTCATACCAAATATCGAACACCATGGTCATCTTGTCTCAGGCAAGAAGATTTTCAAAGGTTTTCCCTATATAAGTCTTATCTAAAAGTGGTATGACCTCGTGCGGGGGCATTTTTGGCCAAGGGCTATAATTTGAACAATCTTGGTAGATGTCCAACAGATGAAGCTTCATACCAAATATCAAAGACCTGGGCCTTGTGGTTTCAGAGAAGAAGACTCTTAAAGTTTCCTCTATATAAGTTTATGTCAAACCGGTGGGACCCGGCATTGGGGCATTTTAGCCCCATGGCAATAATATGAACAATCTTGGTAGAGGTCCTCTAGATGAAACTTCATACCAAACACCAAAGACCTGGGCCTTCTGCTTTCAGAGAAGAAGACTATTAAAGGTTTTCTCAATAAAAGTCTACGTAAAACTGGTGGGCCCTGGGGCGGGGAGGGGGCATTTTTGGTTCCAGGGCCAAAAACACCTGGGCCATCTGGTTTCATTCCCCAGATAAACTAAGTGACCACGATATTGTCTCCGGATATTTAAAAATTCACATCCCACCAATAACGAAACCTCGGAGGAAGGTGATCTCATATCAGAAAGATGACTATGAAACTATGATGAAGGATGCACTCAGATTTGCAAAGGAGACATACTTTAATGGTCATTCAGATGCTCGGTCTTTACAGGAGAACTTTGATTTGATAACTTCTTTCATACTTCGGCCGAAAATCATATCCCCTCAAAAACGAGTAGGTCTGTATCTTCTATTCCCTGGATCACTCCAGAGATAAGAAGAAAAATTCGCAGAAGGAATAAGATTCATGCAAAGGCAAAACAGACGGGAAGTGGTAAACTCCGGACAAAATTTGAAAACTTGAGACGTGAAATCAAGACTGATATAAAAAAAATCAGCATGATTTGTATGTGAATAACTTGGAAGGTGATGCAAAGGCAAATCCCAGAGACTTCTACAGATATATCAATAGCCAGAGGAAAGACAGGCAAGGTATCCCGCCCCTTAATAAGATGGCCATGATGGCCGGCACCTGGATCGCTCACCTAATCCATAGAGTAACAAGTGGGCCCCGGGGAGGGCCATTACTGACCCCAGTGTTATAATGTGCAAAATGTTGAGGGAGATCTGAAAAGGTGAAGCTTCATACCAACTAACAACAAAGGCTATAATTTGAACAATCTTGGCAAAGGTCCACTAGATGAAGCAACACACCAAATATCAAAGACCTGGGCCTTGCGGTTTCAGAGAAAAGATTTTTTAAAGATATTCCCTCGAAAGCCTATGTAAAGCCAAATGGCCCCTGGCAGACATTTTTGGCTTCAGGGGTATAATTTAAACAATCTTGATAGAGGTCCACTAGATGAAGCTTCACACCAAATATCAAAGACCTGGGCCTTGCTGTTTCAGAGAAGATTTTCAAAGATTATCTTTATATAAGTCTATGTTAAACAAAAGGGCCCGGGGCGGGGGCATTTGTAGCCCCGAGGGCTATAATTTGAACAATCTTGGTAAAGGTCCACTAGAGGAAGCTCCATACCAAATATCAAAGACATTGGCCCTGCAGTTTCAGAAAAGAGAAGATTTTTAAAGATTTTACCTATATAAGCCTATGTAAAACAAAAGGGCCCCTGGACGGGGGCATTTTTGGTCCAAGCACTATAATTTGAACAATCTAAATAGGGTCCACTAGATGAAGTTTAATACCAAATAGCAAAGACCTGTGCCTTGCAATTTCAGAGAAGAATATTTTTAAAGATTTTCCTAATATAAGCCCATGTAAAACCAAAGGGCCCCGGGGCGGGGGCATTTTTGGTCCCAGCACTAAAATTTGAACAATCTTGGAAGGGGTCTACTAGATGAATCTTCATACCAAATATCAAAGACCTGTGCCTTGCGGTTTCAGAGAAGAAGATTTTGTAAGTTTTCGCCGAAAAAAAATCTCTTTTTTTGGCTCCTGTGACCTATATGTGCAACGGACCAGAACCATATGAACAACTTTGAAAGGGGACCACCTAAGGATCATACCTGTGAAGTTTGGTCGGATCATTCCTGTGAAGTTTGGTCAACATTCCGATCAGTGGTTTAGGAGGAGATGTCTTTTGAAGGAATCGTTTACGCACGCACGCACGCACGCACGAACGCACAACAGACAAAAAGTGATCCCAAAAGCTCACCTCGACACTACGTGGCTGTGAGCTAATAAAAGAGTGGGAAAAGGGTTGCTGAATCAGACTCTGAAAGGGCAGAGGAACTAGTTGGTCAATTCAATGATGCGTTTAATAAAACTGAGTTCACGGAGGTTCCATTGACTGGAAGATCGGCCCCATTTATGAATAATATTGTTCTGACAGCTGCAGGAGTGATCAAGTTACTTCAAGGCTTAAACCCCAGTAAGGCCTTAGGACCTGATGAGCTTCATCCTAGAGTCCTGAAGGAATAAGCAAATGAGTTGGGTCCAGTTTTTGCACACTTGTTTCAACAGTCTCTTGATACGGGTGAAATCCCCAAAGAATGGCTCTTAGCAAACATATGTCCACTCTTCAAACAAGAGGGCCATGGTGGCCCTGGATCGCTCACTTGATCCACAGAGGAAAAGTGGGCCCCGGGGAGGTCCATTATTGACCCCAGGGCTATAATGTGCATAATGTTGAGGGAGGTCTAAAAAGGTGAAGCTTCAGACCAAATATCAAAAAGAGCTGTCGCATGACAGCCTATCTCGCCTGTTTCGTGCCTTCAAGATATAAGGTAAAACTATTGGTCCATGAAATATTGATCACACTCACCTACATATATTTTGAGGTCAATCATCAGGTCACATGGAACATATATTCCAGATATTACATTTCAAAATCAAATTGTGTCTGAATTATAGGGCTAATCATTGAACCATGAAAATAGGTGACACTGACCTAGATATATTTTTATGCCAATCAACTGGTCACATGGAATTGAATATTCAGATATGAAGTTTCTCCAACTAATAGTATACAAGATATAAGCCAAAGTCACTGAACCATGTAATATAGGTCACACTGACCTAGATATATTTTCAGGTTAATCATCCGGTTGCATTGAAGTAATATCCCAGGTATAACGTTTCGTTATCAAAATATTATCCAAGATAAAAGGCAAAGTCACGGAACCATGAAATGTAGGTCACAATGACCTAGATATATTTTGAGGTCAATCAGCAGGTCACATTGAACTAATAATCAGGGTATTACATTTCTGTATCAAAAAGTATTCAAGATAATAGGCAAAATCGGTGAACCATGAAATATAGGTCACACTGACCTAGATCTATTTTGAGGTCAATCATGGGATCACATGGAACTAATAATCAAGGTATGACATTTCTCCATCAGATAGTATTCAAGATAATAGGCAAAATAACTGAACAATGAAATATAGGTCACAGTGACTTAGATATATTTGGTGGTCAATTATCGGGTCACATGGAACTAATAATCCAGGTATAACATTTTTCCTTTGAATAGTATTCAAGAAAAAGGCAAATTCACTGTACCTTGAAATATAGGTCACAGTGACCTAGATATATTTTGAGGTCAATCATGGGGTCACATGGTACTAATATCTCAGGTATGACATTTCTCCAATAAATAGTCTTCAAGATATAAGGCAACATCACTGGACCATGAAATAAAGGTCACAGTGACCTAGATATATTTTAATAACAATCATAGGATCACATGGTACTAATATCCCAGGTATGACATTTCTCCAACAAATAGTCTTCAAGATATAAGGCAAAATCACTGGACCGTGAAATGTAGGTCACCATGACTTTCATCCTTTTACACTTGAACCAATGTCACATGGTTGG
Organism: Lucinisca nassula; assembly: GCA_963580285.1. Lineage (NCBI taxonomy): Eukaryota > Metazoa > Mollusca > Bivalvia > Lucinida > Lucinidae > Lucinisca > Lucinisca nassula. Next base: position 23,200,637 of record OY757023.1, read on the forward strand.
CTGATATATAACCAATTGTGTTTATAACTTGTTAGCATAATGGAAACGTATATAACAAATTGCAAAGGTGTCCTAGATTTAGACCCCTAGCCCTACCCCATCCGTCCTCCCAGGTATGAACCCAGGGGTGTGTTGTCTTGGAATCTCAGGAGACACGCCCGGGGGTCCAAGTTGTAAAATATGAACCCTTTGTGATAAGTGTCTGTTGAGATATAAACAATTCAAAAACTTTAACACAGTTTTACAGATGTGTTCTAGATTTTGACCCCTAGCCCCAACCCGGGGCATGAACCCAGGGATCTGTTGTCTTGAACATCAGAAGACCCTCCCAGGTACTTTAGTTCCAAATACGAGTGCTCTGTGATTAGTGACTGTTGAGATATAAGCATTTGAAAAACTTTAACGCAGTGTGACGGGAACGAAAACGCAAACGCGCACAAATGAGGTGACAACAATAGCTCTCCATGTACTTCGTACAGGCGAGCTAACAAAAGCTATAATTTGAACAATCTTGGCAAAGGTCCACTAGATGAAGCTTCACGCCAAAAATCAAAGACCTGGGCCTTGCGGTTTCAGAGAATAAGATTTTTAAAGACATTCTATACATAAGCCTATGTAAAACCAAATGGCCACGGGGCGGGGGCATTTTTGGCCTCAGGGCTATATTTTTAACACTCTTGATAGAGGCCCACTAGATGAAGCTTCACATGAAATATCAAAGACCCGGGCCTTGCTGTTTCAGAGAAGAAGATTTTCAAAGATTATCTCTATATAAGTATGTGTAAAACCAAAGGGCCCCGGGGCGGAGGCATTTGTGGCCCGAGGGCTATAATTTGAACAATCTTGGTAGAGGTCCACTAGACGAACTTAAACTTTTGTCAGACAGACAACATGCGTTTAGGAAAAGGCATAGTTGTGAAACTCAGCTAAGCAAAGTCAATAATTACTGGGCAAAAATCTTGGACAAAGGGGGACACATGGACACATTTATTCTGGTCTTCGAGAAGGCTTTTGACACCCCTCCTCATGAACTATTTAAATCTAAGTTATTTGGTTATGGAATTGGGGAAAAGACCCTCAAATGGATAGATTCCTTTCTTTGCTACAGAAAACAGCGGGTTGTTGTTAATGGTGAATCTTCAGAGTGGGCTCCAGTTTTGTCTGGGGTCCCGCAAGGGACCGTTCTTGGTCCACTTTTGTTCTCCCTGCACATCAATGATATTTCCACTGACACTGACTCAGAAATAAGACTGTTCGCAGATGACTGTGTTTGTTACCGGGAAATTAGAGATACAGATGACTCATTGAAACTTCTGGCTGACATAGATAGATTAGGACGTTGGGCCGGAAAAAGGGGCATGAGATTTTAGCCAGTTAAATGCAATATTATGCAGATAACTAGGAAGAAATCTAATAAAGTTGAGGCTTCTTACACCTAAGAGGGAACGGTCCTCGAGAATGTGGACTTCATTAAATACCTTGGAGTGACAATCTCACACAACTTGAGATGGAATACTCATATTAGCAACATGTGTACTAAGGCAAATAGAACGCCTGGTTTCCTGAGGCGAAATCTTCATCAGTGCCCTCAGGATGTAAGAGAGGCAGCATATAAAGGTCTTGTTCGCCCAATCTTGGAATATGGTAGTTGTATCTGGGACCCCAGTGGAGTGGTCCTTAACGATGGAATTGAGAAAGTTCAGAATAGAGCTGCTAGATTTGTAACAGGCAATTACTGCTTTGAAACTGGGAGCATGACTGGAATACTTGGAAAATTGAAATCGGGGTCTCTCAAGAAAAGGAGAGCAGACATTAGGCTAATCCTTTTATACAAAGGTCTAAAGGGTGCTGCCAGCATTCCAACAGATGACCTTGTTCCCCCAGCTAGACACTGTAGAAATCACCATTCGTTGGCGTTTCAGATCCTTACTGCAAGAACTGACATTTATAAAGAGTCGTTCTTCCCCAGAACCATTAGAGACTGGAATGCCCTTTCCGATTCGATTATTTCGACAGCTGAAGGTGTTGATGATTGTGTAGCTAAATTTACCTCTTCGGTTAGAGCTAGGGACTAACTTCCCACATTACAGGTCCTGGTGTATGAATGTCATTTGACGTGTCACCAGTAACAATTCTGATTCTGATACAGACAAGAAGATATTTAAAGGTTTTTACTATATAAGTCTATGTAAAAACTGTTGGACCCCGGCGCGGGGCATTTTTTGGCTCCAGGGCTATTATTTGAATAATCTTGGTAGAAGTCCACTAGATGAAGCTTCATACCAAATATCAAAGACCTGGGCCTTGCAGTTCAGAGAAGAAGATTTTCTAAGTTTTCATTAAAATATCTATTTTAGCTCGTGTTACTTAGATGTGCAACGGACCGGAAACATTTGAACAACTTTGAAGAGGGAACACCTAAGAATCATTCTTGTGAAGTTTGGTGAAAATCCGATCAGTGGTTTAGGAGATGTCGTTTGAAGAAAATGTTTACGGACACACACATGCACAGAGACCCACGCACACACGCACTGACGACGGATGAAAAGTGATCACAAAAGCTCACCTTGTCACTACGTGAGTGAGTTAAAAAAAAGTTGTCCCTTTATACGCCAGTTGTACTGTATAAAAGTGGGGTTCAAGGGGGTCAAAATATATGGGCATGTTTTCATGATGGTTCAATATTGTGTGATGCACTCTGATGCTGCAGAATAAGCGGATAATGCCCATTACCTCTTACACGATTCAAGTCAACATGATTGCTGAGTTTGCCAAGTTCGAGGTTTCTGGCTTTCATGGTTTTTTTAGAAATCTTTGACGAAAAATGCATGGACAGACAGAAGGACAGATGTAAACCAGTATACCCCGCCCCTTTTTTCAAAGTTGGGTATAATAAAAGCATTTTAAATGTCATCGATATGATAAATAGAATCTCGCATTCGTGCTCATGTATTATTGAATTTATTAAACTTGTTGAGGAAAAGACAAAAAATGCAGTGAAGCCTCGCATTTTATATCTTTTCCTCAACTCGTTTAATAAATTCAGTAATACATGGACACTCATGTAAGATGCTCTATTACTTGTGAAATCCTTCAGTAGAATGAGACTCTTCTGACCCTGAGGTTAGGATATGAGAATCCTACATGGGTGTGAGGGGTATATAGAACAATCAGTCTTAAGGTTCACTATTCGGCATCACGAGGCTTACCAGGTGATGCCTGACAATGATCCCGAGTGACAGATTTTTCTATCTGGAGTAAAAATTCTGGGGCAATTGCACTTTACCGGGCACTAATTTTCCGTGTAGGAAAATCCACTTGAGTAGGTATCTAAGGCCTTATTACAAGGACGCGCGTGAGCACGGTCCAAAAATGGCAATAAGGCAGAAAAATGCAACATTAACCACAGAATCGTGTAGATTAGGCATATTTCAGGTTAAAACCAAGGTTTTTAACCGTAGGTTGTAACTAAGTTCTGCAATTTCAAGCTTGTTCTAAGAGAGATATTCCAAAGAAACGTTAATTACTTTTTGTTTTGCTTCGACGGAAGAACTGCGCGTGCGTAATTTCATTGGCCAAATTTGAAGACCTAATGAATATTAATGAACTCTGATGTCACTTTTCGATGACGCAACTTTCGATGACGCAAATACCAATAAATCCAGTTACAAGAAAAAAAGAGAAAAATATGGCATTGTTTATGATGATTTGGCCGAAATATGCAGAGACAGTGAAACTATAATAACGTGGCTGCATGATGATTTATTTTGACGCTTGGTAAGTGCCTTTAAAAATTATTAGGTCGTCAACATCATGGGGGCTGCCGCCCCCAACACCCCGGCATTCAAGATAGAAAGATGCCAGGTTTAAACTTACCAAGACAACAAATCGGGATCTGTAGAATCTTAATTAGTCTGCAGTTTCCTTAAAGTTTCAAATCATTTCTATTTTATCTCATTTGCATATAATTTGGCGCCGTGGTCCAAGTCTGTCGAATCCACGTCGAAGATAGAAAGACTAATCGTTGTTATACCAGGCACTGGCAGACGAAAGTGTAAGCTAAAATAGCAACAACTTGGTCTGGGAATTTACATTTTTTTTTAAATGCAACATTAACTTTCTGCTTCTAAAAACGATAAAAGAAAGAGCATTATCAATATCTGTACTTTGAAAACGTTTGCATTCTTTGAAAAACGTCGGTTTGAAAATGCGTTGATTCGTCCTTCCAAAACAAAATGGCGGCCGTCTTTTCCCGAACATCATGAATAATACATGAGGCATCAACAAGAAAAGACACGCCCTAACAACAAGTTGCGCCTGCGCAGTCTCCAAACCCATTGTCAGTGCCCGGTAAAGTGTAATCTAACCAAAATCCTAAACATTCGGACACCCTGAGGTCTTTCCGCAAATCTGTCCCAATACGTATATCATTATGGTAACCTTCACCCACACTAAGAATATTTGTCTTGCGTATGTTTTTAGTGTCCCTTCGACTGCCGATGTTGGCCAGCTTGTGGTGATAAGTGGCATCACATTTATGTCAAACTTAACGACTTAACGATGTTTGTTTGGTGTCTCTGATGGGAGCTGTGGGTTGATTGTATCGATTCCTGATCATTTCCTCCACTTCTATTATGACTTCCTATACAACCACTGCACACCGAACATGTGAAAATTCTCGCTTTTATTCTATTCCCAAAGTAGAACAAGTATTTCTTTTCAGGGGTAAACTTTAAGATATACCTTTTTCTGTACATACATTTTAAAATGCCAAATTCTGTTAACATTTCAAACTTTACAAGCAGAACAAATAACAGTTCCTGCTGGTCTGGATAAGTAAAGTGAATTAACGAATTTGTTTCTATTTTAAAAGTTTTTCCAATTTCATGCACAAATAATTTCTGTAAAAAATCTTAACAAGAGCTCCGCCCGTGGCAATTAGTAAGATGGAGCATATATATACTGACTGTTGTACAAGTTTGGGTGTGTGGAATGTAACCAAGGAACAACAATATGTGCTCCATATATTCTTGCCTGGTACTATTAATAACCCTCAATGGCTTATACTACGTGTCTCCAACAAATTTTCATGGTCGGTAATATTTGGTGGACCACAACCTCAAAATAATATAGGCATAACTCTGGCAATAAGTGGTGGACTGTAACCTTGAAATAATATGCGCTGCTCCATATCGTTACGGTCTAACTATACATATTTTCAGCTTCATCAGGTGTAAAATGTAAGAGGCATTATCAGGAAACAAAATATGTTTAGAAAATATATGTGAAAGGGGAATATCTGGCGGACTGTAACCTCAAAATAATATGCACTGTTCCACATCACGGTCTTACTTATATGTAAAGTTACAGCTTCATCAGATGTAAAAGAGTTTTCCGGAAACGGAATGTTAAGAAAAATCTGAGAAAGGGGTATAACTTTGGTAATATTTGGCAGACCGTAACCTCAAAATAAAATGCACTGTTCCATACCAAGGTCTTACTGTATGTAAAGTTTCAACATTATCAGATCTAAAATGTAGGAGTTATCCGGAAACAAAATGTTTACAGAATTTTTCAAAGGGGCAAAACTCTACTATTATTTGGTGGACCATAACCTCGAAACAATATGCGCTGCCCACATCATGGTCTACCTATGTATGAAGTTTCAGCTTGATCGGATGTAAACTGTATGAGGAGTTATCCGGAAACGAAGAATTTACACAAAATTTCAAAGGGGCATAACTCTATTATTATTTGGTGGACCGTAACCTCGAAACAATATGCACTGCCCGACATCATGGTCTATGTGTTACGTTTCAGCTTGAATGGATGTAAACTGTAGGAGTTAACCGGAAATGAAAAAATTCAAAGGGACATAACTCTATTAATACTTGGTGGACCGTAATCTCGAAAGAATATGCGCTGCCCCACAACATGGTCTATCTATGTATGAAGTTTCAGCTTGATCGAATGTAAACTGTAGGAGGAGTTATCCGGAAACGAGAAGTTTACAGACGGATGGACAGACAGACGGACGGACGGACAGACGCCGAGGGGCATAACATACGTAACACGACCGTTTTTCAAACGGGCGTATAAAAATGTTGTCCTTGATATCACATACCTCATCCTTGTATGCTCTCCGACCATGCCTGTCAGGTCTGTAGCACATTGTGAAATATTGACGTTTCCAAGCATCCCTGCTATGGCACTAATATCATGGCTGTGTCGGGGAACATTATTAGCATCCTTGGCAAACCAGGCAGCTTTCAGCGCTTTTTCGGAAGCCTGTGATACAAAACAGGTAGATAGAAAGTGTCAAATGCAACAATGCACATATATTTTATATTTTTAACAATTTCTGTTCTGAAATTACAACTTTAAAAAAAGCCGCCCACGCCCATCGGGGCTTGAAGAAATAGATTTTGGTTTTGGTTTGGGGTTTAACGTCCCCGTCAACACTGTGTAGGTCATTTTGGAGACGTTGCTTCCAATTTTATGGGACTTTTACCCGTCATTGAGATGAAATTATCGCACAATGAAACCTATAGGGTTTATGTGCATGGACGGTCCGACTCGCAATGATGCTTCCACGCAGAGCTGAAGCCAACTTGACACGAGTACTGGTAAACCCTTTAGAGGATCTAATCCTGCCCAGGCAAAGGGGTGGGAGTCAGACCGTCCATGCTTATAAACCCTATTGGTTTCATTGGGAAGCAGGGCTTGAGATGTCATTTCATCTCAATGTCGGGTAAAGGTCCCACAAAATTGGAAGCAACGTCTCCAAAATGACCTTTACACTGTTAACGGGGACGTTAAACCTAAAACCAAACCAAACAAACAACTATAATATGTGTGCCTCAGACTATAAGTTCTCCCTTAAACATGTATTGCAATGATCCTATGTATTGGGACATACAGGCCTAATCAAACAGTGCAGACCCAGATCAGACTGCTCCTAAAGGAGCAGTCTGATCAGGGCCTACACTGTCTGCCATTCTGTCTGCACTTTTTGAACTCCTTGCTGGACCATGACACAAATTCGTTAATATTTTAGGAGAATTACAGCAAGTCCTCAAGGAGGTTCTGACAGTTATACCTAAGCACCGAAAAAAGATAAGTGCAACGGTTCTGGGACCAGTTTTTCAAAACTAACAATGCTGTTAATAGTTAATGAATTCTAAAATCTTTGATCATTTAATCTGGTAAATATATTAATATTTATGTAAAAGCTACTCACATTTTTTTAGCTAAAATAACAAAATTTTAGTTATTGTACTTGCTAGAACAGTTAAAAATTTGACCACTAATGAGCTAATTAAACTAACAAGGCTTTGAACAAATGGGCTCTGGTCGCTCCTCTTAACCCCGAGTATTATTTGGCCACTTTTTTCCTCATCATTATTCCCGCCCCCACTTTAGCGTTTGTTTGTTGTTTGATTTGAGGCTTAACGTCCCTGTCAACACTGTATAGGTCAATTTGGAGATATTGCTTCCAATTTTGGGCGTCTTTAACCCGACACTGAGAGATGAAATGACATTTCAAGCCCTGTCGCCCAATGAAATCAAGGGTTTTTAAACATGGACGGTCCGACTTGCACCGCTTTGCCTGGGCAGGCTTAGATCCTCTAAGCGGTTTACCAGTACTTGTTTGCGGTCAGTTTCAGCTCTGCGTGGAAGCATCATGAAGCCCATCTATTTCTTCAAGCCCCGATGGGCGAGGCAGTAGCTTTAGCGTAGGGGATACCGTCCACATCACGAAAACACTCCTATATAATTTTGACCCCCTTTGAACCGTAAAACTGGAGTTTAAAGGGGTAAACCTTATTTTTCCTAGTTCTACTTTAAAATATAGATTGTGGATACTCGTTAGAACCGCCTCGATGTAGCGGATACCCACAATCTATATTTTGAGCAAAAATAAGAAAAATATCACAATTTTTTCATCTTAAAATTTTTGTTTTTCAGCAGTAAAGTTTACAATGTATTTGTATAGGCGTATTTTCTCAATGATCTGTCCGTTATGCTTTCTGCTCCTAAACCGTTAGTCAGAACCCAACCAAATATTTGGGATGTGTGTTGCTTACATGAGTGGAGTGTGCACGAGCACATTTATTTTGGACCCCTTACCCAAGGCCCCCCCCACCCCACCTTCTATGGAGACAATTTGCATGAGATGTCAAGTCCTGTTTTTTTTTTTTTTCGGGAAAATAACAATAATTTGTCGTTTGCTAAATTAGCCTAGAGTGGAAAAAGTTAATATGTCAGAAACCTCTAGGGTGTAATGGTTAAGCTACTCACCTCACAAAATAAGGGTCCTGGGATTGAATCCAGGCTTCTCCAGACGTTCAGACGTGTCCTTCTTAAAACCGAGGTCCCATCTCTATATGGGCCCCGTCAAGCGATTTTGGTACTTATCGCCTATGCGAGCAGCGAAGGTTCAGGCGAGCCTGCGCATCCGCGCAGTCTCGCTAGAACCTTCGCTGCTCGCTCATACAAGCAGTGTATCAAGAGGAACCTTCAGACAGAAAGCAATATCCCTGGCCCCTCTGAATGGCTGGGCATGCGCAGTTAAAATTTGTCATGACGGAATGCTCGAAGACACAAATTGGCTTGGCGGGGCTCATATGGCCTTAATTGTTGGTGGGACGAAAAACCCAAACGCATACACACATTAACATGCCTATGAAATGAGTCGGGGCACAGGAATTCTCACAGTTTACATGTGCACCTAGCAATCCGCGCAGTCGAATCAGTCTTCACTATGCACTCTATGGACAGTTAATTTAAACAAGAGGGCAAGCTGGCACTTAAAGACACATTTTTTTTCCTTATATAAAAGGGGTGGCCTGTCTAATGATCTCCAATAAACATTTCCTTCGGACCATAGTGCACATCAAAGGCTTATCTTATCTAAGTGATTATGAGGTGATTATGAGCAGATTTCTTGTTTAATAGGGGGCTCAATAAGGGTACTTCAGTTATAGTATAATTTACTGAGATCGTTTAAAAAAATATATTGTTTTAAGTTACTTCTTTTATTTAATAAATAAAGTGAAGAAAACACTGATATCCATTGTTTCCTTTACTCAAAAGTGCAAAGAAGTAACAAACAAGGTAAATTAATTGATTAACCTCAAAATTTAATTTAAAATTACATGTACCTTTATTATTTATATTTATTTTCTTTCTATTTATTTATTTATTTTGGTTGAAAGTATGTGACACACAAATCATATAACGTCTAAAACATTAGCATGTTATAGTTTCAGTGAAGATGGAACTATAAAATGTTCTTTGTTTTAGACACAATCATATAAGAAAAAAAATGTTTTAAGGTTTTATTTTTTCACCTTTTCAAACTAAAATAACAAACACAAATTTATTTTTCTTATTTATAATGCAAACATAGGTTGTGGGTGCTCGTTAGAACCACCTCATTGAGGCGGTTCAAACGAGTACCAACAACCTATGACTCGGAGTAGAAATAAGGAAAACTAGAATTTGTTTTTCTACAAAAACACAGATGTCTCCCCCGTTTTTGACTGCTACGTATAACCTTGACATTGGAGGTATTGAGCTGGGTCTTGTGTGCAACACATCATCTAATGAAGATGAACATTTCTGCATAGTAACTTTAAAAATGTTCATAGAAAAATAAAAAAGTTATTGGCCGTAAACAAAAAAAGCACTTTTTTACCTTTGACCTCTAAGTATGGCCTTGACCTTTGTGGTACAACACATCGTCTCATGATGGTTAACATTTCTGCCAAGTAATTTCATAATCCATCAAAGAATAAGGAAGTTATTGACTATCCTTTTTTTAACCTTTGCCCTCTAGGTATGACCTTGACAGTGGAGGTATGGACCTTGGTCTTGCACATGACTCATGGTCCAACTTTCAAGCCTCTAGCTCCAACACTTTTTGAGATATCTTGCTGACAAGATTTTATTAAAAAAAATTCAAAGGGCAATAACTCTTGAAAGGGGCATAATCCGGATGAGAAAAGAAATAAATACGTGTCAGCTTATTTTCCATTAGGAATGCATATATGAAATTTCAAAACCATAGCATACACAGTTCTAAAGTTATGCTATGCATCACTTTTAGGATTCATTACAATGGGCACAAATTACCAAAATGACAAAGGGCCATAACTCGAAAGTATTTTTCGGAATTTTGTCAAAAGTTAATCAGTTCATATACTCATCACCACCAATATACTCAACAACTTTCAAGGCTCTAGCTCCAATAGTGTTTGTGATATTTTGCTGACAAGATTTTATTAAAAAAATTTCAAAGGGCAATAACTCTTGAAAGGGGCATAATCCGGACGAGAAAAAAAATACGCGTCAGCTAATTTTTCATGAGGAACCCATATATGAAATTTCAAAACCCTAGCATACACGGTTCTAAAGTTATGCTATGCATCACTTTTAGCATACATTACAATGGGCACAAATTACCAAAATGACAAAGGGCCATAACTCACAAAGTATTTTTTGGAATTTTGTCAAAAGTTAATCAGTTAATCTACTCATCACCATCAATATATTCACCAACTTTCAAGCCTCTAGCTCCAATAGTTTTTTAGATATCTTGCTGACAAGATTTTATTAAAAAAAATTCAAAGGGCAATAACTCTTGAAAGGGGCATAATCCTGACGTGAAAAGAAATACGCGTCAGCTTATTTTCCATCAGAAATGCATATATGAAATTTCAAAATTATAGCAACCATCGTTCTAAAGTTATGCTATGCATCACTTTTAGCATACATTACAATGGGCACAAATTACCAAAATGACAAAGGGCCATAACTCACAAAGTATTTTTCGGAATTTTGTCATAAGTTAATCAGTTCATCTATTCATCACCAACAATCTATTCACCAATTTTCAAGGCTCTAGCTCCAATAGTTTTTGAGATATCTTGCTGACAAGATTTTATTAAAAAAATTTCAAAGGGCAATAACTCTTGAAAGGGGCATATTCCGGACGAGAAAAAAAATACGCGTCAGCTAATTTTCCATGAGGAATCCATATATGAAATTTCAAAACCCTAGCATACATGGTTCTAAAGTTATGCTATGCATCACTTTTAGCATACATTACAATGGGCACAAATTACCAAAATGACAAAGGGCCATAACTCACAAAGTATTTTTCGGAATTTTGTCAAAAGTTAATCAGTTCATCTACTTATCACCATCAATATAATCACCAACTTTCAAGGCTCTAGCTCCTATATTTTTGAGATATCTTGCTGACAAGATTTTATAAAAAAAAAAAAAAAAAATTCAAAGGGCAATAACTCTTGAAGGGGGCATAATCCGGACGAGAAAAAAAATACGCGTCAGCTAATTTTCCATGAGGAATCCATATATGAAATTTCAAAACCCTAGCATACACGGTTCTTTAGTTATGCTATGCATCAAAAGCGTAATGGACAGACGAACGGACGAACGAACCAGAACCAATATGCCCCTCAAACTTTTTCAAAGTGGGGGGCATAATAAGAAAGTTATTGACAGAACACAAAAAGGCCCTTTTTCTACCTTTAACCTCTATGTATGACCTTGACCTTTCAGGTATTAAACTGGGTCATGCATGCAACACATCATCTCATGGTGGTTAACATTTCTGCCTAGCAATTTCAAAATCCATCTAAAAATAAGAAAGTTATTGACCAAACACGAAAAAAGGCCCCTTTTTTACCTTTGACCTCTATATATGACCTTGACATTTTAGGTACCAAACTTAATCATGCATGCAAAACATCGTCCCATGATAGTTAACATGTTTGCCAAGTAACTTCAAATTCTATTTAAAAATAGGCAAGTTATTGACAAAACCCGAAAAAAGGCCCCTTTTTTACCTTTGACCTCTAAGTATGCCCTTGACCTTTGAGGTACCAACCTGGGTCATGCGCGCAACACATCGCCTTATATTGGTTCACATTTCTGCCATGTGATTTCAAAATCCATCTCAAAATAAGAAAGTTATTGACCAAATACGAAAAAAAGGCCCACTTTTTTACCTTTGACCTCTAAGTATGACCTTGACCTTTGAGGTACCGACCTGCCTCATGCGCACCACACATCGTCTCATGATTGTTAATAATTATGCCAAGTAATTTTAAAATCCATCTCAAAATTAGAAAGTTATTGAATAAATACGAAAAAAGGCCCCTTTTTTGACCTTTGACCTCTAAGTATGACCTTGACCTTTGAGGAACCGACCTGCCTCATGCGCACCACACATCGTCTTATGGTTGTTAATAATTATGCCAAGTAATTTTAAAATCCATCTCAAAATAAGAAAGTTATTGACCAAATACGAAAAAAGGCCCCTTTTTTGACCTTTGACCTCTAAGTATGACCTTGACCTTTGAGGTACCGACCTGCCTCATGCGCACCACACATCGTCTTACGGTTGTTAATAATTATGCCAAGTAATTTTAAAATCCATCTCAAAATAAGAAAGTTATTGACCAAATACGCAAAAAAGGCCCCTTTTTGACCTTTGACCTCTAAGTATGACCTTGACCTTTGAGGTACCGACCTGCCTCATGCGCACCACACATCGTCTTATGGTTGTTAATATTTCTGCCGAGTAATTTTAAAATCCATCAAAAAAAAAGAAAGTTATTGACCGGACACGATTTGCCCATACATATATACATACCAAACTTCCAAGGGAGATAATTCAAAAAGTATAAATGCGAGAGTTATGGTTCTTGCACACTGCACGTCGTCTAATGCTGATTAACATTTATACGAAGTTTCGTGACGATAGCTCTAACGGTTTTCAAGTTACAGAGCGGACACGAAAGTGTGACAGACGGACAGACGGACAGACAGACAGACGGACAGACAGACGCCCGGGGGAAAAACAATATGTCTCTCCGAAAAAAAAATTTTCGGGGAAGACATAATAATGCGTAACCCATTAAACCCCCATTTTCTCTATAGTCAGTGGGGTTTAGGGGATGTTCATTAACAGACTTGGTCAGATGATTACCCAGCCCATAGGGGCTTAGAGGATCTAAGCCTGTCCTTGAACCGCGGTGCAAGGCGGACCGTCTCCAAAATGACCTTTACAGTGTTGACGGGGACGTTAAACCTTAAATTAAACAGACAAACAAACAAGCAAACACATAATGACCACATTGTGCAAAACTTTGCTGCAATGAAGTGATAAATTTACTATATATTTTCATTCTAATGTTATTATTGACACCATTCTTCTTCGCACCTTTGGAAAATTCTTTGCCCTCTGTCCCCTTTGTCACCTTTGTTATTATAAGCGCTGTCATAAATGGGTAAATCATTTTTCCGGTGTACATATTGCATTTTTCATGCATAATCTATTGTCTTTATATCTGGTTAAACTGCAGTTTACCCACATCTCCATTCAAAAACCAATAAATGTTCATTTTCGCTTCAAGAAAAAGAACCATGTCAACGCAAAGAGTAACACTTGAACTGACATAAGAACAAAAAGATGCAGTTTTGCATTTTATAAATTTTAACAACAAATTGTGGGTACTCGTCAGAACCGCTTCGCCGAGGTGGTTCTAATGAGTACCCACAATATATGTTTAAGGCAGAAATAATAAAGTTATCAGGATTTTATCTGAAAAAAATCATTTTTTGGTGGAAAAAAATTACCAATATATTTGAATTGGCATTTTCTGTAATGATTATAAATAATGGCTACTAAATATAAAATCGGAAAAAGTGCTATTGTTTCTTCCATGCAAATTAAAATAAGGACTTAGGTGTAAATGAATAGATGTCATTCCCTAGGTAATTTATTACCCTCTCTTGGTCCCCTACCTGTATGACAGCCTGAATACCCCAAGTGGATTTTATCTCAATGCTGGATTCTTTAATAAACGGTCATTAGGGTGTTATGTAATCGAAAAATGTGTCTTTAATCGCTCACCTGATTTCAAGATGCGACAATAGGGACCATGCTTCCATTTTTACTTTGTCGGACTTTTACCAGACATTGAGATGCCGTCCACTGAAACCAATAGGGTTTACATGCATGGACGGTCCGACTCACACCACTTTGCCTGGGCGGATTTAGACCAAAACAGTTTTCTAGTACTTATTGCGGTCGGTTTCAGCACTGCGTGGGAACATCATGCAGCCCATCTATTTCTTGAAGCCCTGAAGGGCGGGGCCATGAAGTTTGAGCCCAACTTGACCAAAGGTATAGGAGAAGTTATCATTTAAGCTTTTTTTTTAACCCAGTCGTCATTCATATTCATTAAAACGAAACCATTTAAGTGATTATGGTAAGGGGTTACTTAAGAAAAATTATCATATGACGTCGCGTCTGAGAGTGCAATAACGCCATGTATTATTTTCAATAATCCACTAGTGGATTAAATATGCAAATTAGCTAGATACGTTCCGTAACGTTACATGCACGACGTCCTTAACGACGTCGCGTTTACTAATGGCGGAATATCGACATTTTTGTACAAAAATCGTAATTAAATGCGTTTAAAAAGTCATATGATAAATAGAAGCTTACATTCGTGTTCATGTATTATTGAATTTATTAAACTCGTTGAGGAAAAGGGAGAAAATGCTCTGTAAAGCCTCGCATTTTATCCCTTTTCCTCAACTCGTTTAATAAATTCAATAATACATGAGCACTCATGTAAGATCCTCTATTTCTTGTGAAGTTTGAATGAAATTTTACCAAAGGTATTGGAGGGGTTGATGTTAAAAGATTTTTCTATTTCATCTCTGGCAGCGATCTTCTTCATAAAAGCATACCAGTTATAGAGGATCTTAAATGAGTGTTCATGTATTATTGAATTTATTAAACGAGTTGATGAAAAGGGATAAAATGCGAGGCTTTGCTGAGCATTTTATCCCTTTTCCTCAACGAGTTTAATAAATTCAATAATACATGAGCACGAATGCAAGATTCTATTTATCATATGACATTTAAAACGCATTTTATTCCCGATTGTTTACAAAAATGTCAATATTCCGCCATTAGTAAATGCGACGAAGTTAAGGACGTCGTACATGTAACTTTAAGGAACGTATCTAGCTAATTTGCATTTTTAATCCACTAGTGGATTATCGAAAATAATGCATGGCGTTATTACACTCTCAGAAGCGACTTCATATGATAAATAGCTATTTTGGTAGAGGGTCACCTAAGCAACATTCCTATCAGATACAAAAATTCTGCGGGAGGCGGTGTCACACCTGCTGAGGTGAAAGTAACAGACGCCACAATCATAACGTAGTTATTAAATAAGTTAAGTCATTCTGAGCGGTTGATAGTTTTAATGAAATGTGTACAAGTCACTGGACCGAACAATACAGGTCTTCACCAGATCAAGGTACCTGTCACATCATTACTGTCGAGGAGAACCAGTGTGCCATGTTTGGTGGTGTTATGCCTTTTATTTGAGGACACAATGAACATTGACGTAAAATGTGTCAAAGTAACTGAAGTGCACAATATATAGGTCAAGGTCACCACTCATCTGGTCAAGGAACCTGCTGAGCAAGTAAATGTCGGAGAAGCACCATGCAAGGTTTGGTGGTTATAGACCATATAGCTATCAAGATACGGAACTTCATCGTGAAGTGTGTAAGTCACTTGAGTGTGAAAATAGGTAATACTTCTAGGAGATGCACTGTGCAAGATTTGGGTGTTGTAGGCCTTATATTTGAGATCTTGAACATACACGTAGATTGTGTCAAAGTTACTGAAGCGTAAAATATAGATCAAGGACACCAGGTAAAGATACTTGCAGTGAGTAAACCTAGGCGAAGCACTATTCAAGATTTGATTGCTGTTTGCCTTTTATTTTAGTATATCTGGACTATCCAAATAAATTAGTCAAAGTACCAGGCGAGTAAAATGCAGTGAAACTAGAATTTGTTTTTCTACAAAAACATAGATGTGTACCCCCTTTTTGACCTCTAAGTATGAACTTGACATTGGCGGTATTGACCTGGGTCTTGTGTGCAACACATTTCTGCAAAATAACTTTAAAAGTTCGGAGAGAAATAAGAAAGTTATTGACCGTACACAAAAAAAAACTTTTTTTACCTTTGACCTCTAAGTATGGCCTTGACCTTTGAGGTACAAAACATCGTCTCATAATGGTTAACATTTCTGCCAAGTAATTTCATAATCCATTAAAGAATAAGAAAGTTATTGACTGTACACAAAAAGACCCCTTTTTAGCTCACCTGTAACGTAGTGACAAGGTGAGCTTTTGTGATCACATTATGTCCGTCGAGCGTGCATGCGTCCGTAAACATTTTCAAATAAGTATATTTCTAATAACCCATGGCCAATCTTGATCAAATTTTATAAGAATCATCATCAGGTAAGGGGAAAGGCTGCATAAGGTTTTTGGGCTGATAAGATTGGAATTCTGGTTGCCATGGCAACAGTTAACTTCCATTGAATTATAAGGGTGAAAATCGTTTCCGCTAAATAACTTGTTTATTGGATCTTCATGAAACTTGCAGATAATCAGCATGTCCATAATATCTTGGAATAGTTCGAATTTGGGCAAGGTCGGAAATTTCACTTCATTGTTACTTGTGCTTGAATGCAAAAATTATGGTTTCCGCTCAATAACATGTTTAGTTTTAATCCAGTCTTCATTAAACTTACAGATAATCAGCACATTCATAAAATCTCGGATGAGTTCAAATTTGGGCCAGATCGGATTTTTCACTTCAGAGTTACTTGCCCTTGAACGCAAAAAAATATGGTTTCCGCTCAATAACTTGTTTATTTTTGATCCAGTCTTCTTCAAACTTACAGATAATAAGCACAACCATAAAATCTCGGGGAAGATCGAATTTGGGCAGATCGGATCATTCATTTCAGAGTTATGTTGGTTGGTGACTGATGCTCTATCTCTGGTCGGGCCCATCGGAGTCTAACTGTTGGTTTTCTTTTGCTCGAGCATTTCAGTGGTTTCTTGCTGTCGAGTCCTCACCGTTGTTTAATCTCTGTGGTTGTTTGTTTATTTGTGTTCACAAAGATGGTACACTGATGAGATAGGAGGCCTTCATGCGGACTGAACAAATTATTTGTTTAAATCGCGACGGAAGTAAGGGCGAGGATTGTGGCCACGTAAAATCGATTAAAGCCCCCCAGTGGAATTCGTTTCCGCTGACCGTTCCAAGGCAGTTCTGTTCTTCTTTTGCGGTTTATTTTTGTTATGGTTTGTCTTTGGGTGATTGTGTCGCTTATATTATTTCATTTTGGATACACTATTGGCCATTTTGTGGGAAAGTGACTGTCCGTTTGGCTTTCCGCTATTGAGGTTTCCATTAGGTCTGTTGTTTTATGTTTGTGTCTCTTTCCCGTTGGTGTCTCTGATGGGAGCTGTATGTTGATTGTATCGATTCCTGATCATTGCCGCCACTTCTATTTAACTTGCCCTTGAACACAAAAAAGTTATGGTTTCCGCTCAATAACTTGTTTTGTTTTGATCACGTCTTCATCAAACTTACAGACAATCAGCAAAACCATAAAATCTTGGATAAGTTCGAATTTGGGCCAGATCGGATTTTTTACTTCAGAGTTACTTGCCCTTGAATGCAAAAAGTTATGGTTTCCGCTCAACAACTTGTTTAATGTTGATCCAGTCTTCATCAAACTTACAGATAATCAGCACACCCATAAAATCTTGGATGTGTTCGAATTTAGCCAAGATGGGATGTTTCACTTCAGAGTTACTTGCCCTTGAACACAAATAATGATGGTTTCTGCTCAATTATTTGTTTATTTTGGATCCAGTCTTCATCAAACTTACAGATAATCAGTACATCCATAAAATCTTGGATGAGTTCGAACAGGGCCAGATCAGATGTTTCATTTCAGAGTTACTTGCCCTTGAACACAAAAAATATGGTTTCCGCTGAATAACTTGTTTTTTTTTTTTTTATTCAGTCTTTATCAAACTTGCAGATGATCAGCACAAACAAAAAATCTCGGATGAGTTAGAATTTTGGCAAGATCGAATTTTTCACTTCAGAGTTACTTGCCCTTGAACGCAAAAATTATGGTTTCCGCTGAATAACTTGTTTATTTTTTATCCAGTCTTCATCAAACTTACAGATAATCAGCATATCTATATCATCTAGGATGAGTTCGAAATTGGGTCAGATCGGATTTTTTATTTCAGAGTTACTTGCCCTTGAATGCAAAAAATTATGGTTTCCGCTCAACAAATTTATTTTTTATCCAGTCAGAGAGAGCTATAGTAGATAAACATGTTTGTCATTCGGCCACCAAGTTTGCTGTGTGTGTTACCGAAGGCTAAGAAAGCTTCCTACGCTATACTGGTTACCAAAACTTCATAAAAGACCTTACAAAGCACGTTTTATTGCAAATTCTAGCTCTTGCACTACCACTGAACTTTCTAAATTATTAACTTCCTGTCTTACTGCTATTAATACGCATGTGATTAGATATTGTGATAAAGTCTGTGAAAGATCAGGAAGAAATCTTTTTTGGTCTATAAAAAATTCGAATGAGGTTTTAAATAAATTGAAATCCAGACATTTTCGTGCTTCAAGTCTGTCTCCTTACGATTTTTCCATTCTTTACACTACACTTCCTAATAATCTTATAAAAGAAAAGCTTAATGATTTAATTGAATGGGCTTTTCACAGAGAAGATTCTCTCTATCTTGCATGTAATGTCAGAAATGCATTTTTCATTTCTAAAGAGCATAGGATTATACACTTTGGTCATGTCAGAAAGTGTGTGATGCCCCCACCTTTCTACTTGACAATATTTATATTATATTTATATTCGGTACTAAGTTATTTAGACAAATTGTGGGTATTCCGATGGGTACGAATTGCGCACCTCTTGTGGCTGATCTGTTCTTGTATTGTTATGAAAGAGACTTCATGTTGTCGCTTTCCATTGATAACTAAATTCTGAAATAATTGAAGCTTTAAGCTCCACTTATAGATATTTAGATGATTTATTAAATATTGATAATACCTATTTCGATGGTTTGATCAGTCAGATTTACCCCCCAGAACTTCAGTTAAATAAAGCAAATTCTTCTGATACCGAGGCCCCGTGTTTGGATTTACATCTATCTATTGTAGATGGGTTTGTTTCGTGCAAAATTTATGATAAACGCGATGACTTTGATTTTGAGATCGTAAAGTTTCCTTTTTTGGATGGTGATGTTCCTCGTGCGCCATCCTATGGCGTTTATATTTTCTGCAATTAATTCGATTTGCTAGAGTGTGTAGTCATGTAACTGACTTCAACACTCGTAATAAATTATTAACGGCTAAACTCCATAATCAGGGTATCGGTACCATAAACTACGCAAAGCCTTTTCAAAATTTTATAGACGCCATTCTGATTTAATTTCAAAATTCAATATTGGACTTAAATCTCTTCTGCAACAAGGTCTATCGGAACCCGAATTTTGTGGTGACTTAGTATATAAATTCAGAAAAATATATAACCGCAATGACTTCAGCACCCAATTTCGTAAAATCATTCTTTGAAATAAAAAGATTGGGTACAACATGGATGTTATACGACAGACTGCATGCATGGTAGTTAACCCAATCACGGTTGGCAACTTTGCTTCCCTCTTTAATTGCACGCCGGTGGGTCAGGCCTCAGATTCTGTGACGGCTCCAACGTTAAGGCTTATTGAAAATTAGAAAGATCTAATTCAAGGTAATGTTGGCTGGTGCCTGATGCTCTGTCTCTGGTTGGGCCCATAGGAGTCTAATTGTTGGTTTTCTTTTGCTCCAGCATTTCAGTGGTTTCTTGCTGTCGAGTCCTCACCGTTGTGTCACCTCTGTGGTTCTTTGATTTTTTTGTGTTCAAGGAGATTTTGCACTGATGAGATAGGAGGCCTTCATGCGGACTGAAAAAATTATTTGTCTAAATCGCGACGGAAGTAAGGGCGAGGATTGTGGCCGCGTAAAATCGATTTAAGCACCCCCCCCCCCCCCAAGTGGAAATCTTACCACTGACCGTTCCAAGGCCGTTCTTCTGTGGCGGTTTATTTATGGTGTTGTTTGTTACTTACTGTGTGTATCACTTGTGTCTTTTTGTTATGGATGGCCATATGGCCATTTTGTGGGAAAGTAACTGTCCTTATAACCTTCCTTTGTTTGGGTTTCCATTATGGTCTGGTCGCTTGGTGTTTCTGTTTCTTTCCCTTTGGTGTCTTTGATGGGTGGAGTAGGTTAATTGTATCGATTCCTGATCTTTGTTTTACTTCTACTTTTCATCAAACTTACAGATAATCAGCACATACATAAAATCTTGGATGAGTTCGAACATGGCCAGATCGAATGTTTCATTTCAGAGTTACTTTCCCTTGAACACAATAAATTATGGTTTCTGCTCAATTACTTGTTTATTTTTTATCCAGTCTTTATCAAACTTAAAAGATAATCAGCACACCCATAAAATCGTGGATGAGTTCGAACAGGGCCAGATCAGATGTTTCATTTCAGAGTTACTTGCCCTTGAACACAATAAATTATGGTTTCCGCTGAATAACGTGTTTATTTTTAATTCAGTCTTTATCAAACTTGCAGATGATCAACACATGCATAAAATCTCGGATGAGTTAGAATTTTGGCCAGATCAAATTTTTCACTTCAGAGTTACTTGCACTTGAAGGCAAAAAAAATAATGCTTTCTGCTCAATAACTTGTTAGAAGCCTCCGTGGTGTAGTGGTTACGCAACTCGCCTTGTAAACCAGGGGTCGCAGGATAGATCCAGTCTTCGTTATGATCTAGTCTTCATCAAACTTACAGATAAATAGCACATGCATAAAATCTCAGATAAGATCGAAAACTTTTTCACTTCTGAGTTACTTGCCTTTGAATGCAAAATAAAAAAACAAAATGTTTTCTGCTCAATAACTTGTTAGCTCACCTGAGCAGAAGGCTCACAAGGTAATCTTATAGTATAGCAAGGCTCTGTTGTCCGTCTTGGTCCGTCGTTGTTTGTCGTCGTTGTCCACACTTTCAAACAAGAATATCTCTAAGACCAGTGGGTCAATCTTGTTCAAATTTCATGTGCCCCATTGTTGGGGTGGGGGATTGGCTGCATTATGTTGTTGGACAGATTCCATCAAAACTTTGCTTTCCATGGTAACGGTTGGCTTCCCTTGAGTTATAAAGGTGAAATGGCCGCCTACTTTGACGTCTGCGACGGTAACTATTTTTGGCGATCAAACTATTTTTTTTTTTCGTGATTCACTTTATCCTTTTCAAGTATTTCGGTTCAACCGAGTAAATTTCCGGTCGATTCGAGATTCAAGTTTCGGCCTTAATCAATTTGTACATTTTTGTTATAACAAAACTGATTATGGTGATTACAAGCATTTCCCATTGTAAGTCTATTGGACCTTGTGGTTGCCATGTCAACCAAAGTGTTCAATTAATTTTGTTAAAAAGCTTTTTGTCATAATTTTCCCACCATAAGCATGCTACAGATTAGAAATTATTGAAATCAGCCTTCAGGCTGCAGAAATATAAATGGGCAAACGTGCTGTCAGACATGAAGGGACGGACTTTGCCACTTTTCAAATATATCCCAGCTTTTATTCTGGGCTTACTTATATGCTAGGTTTATAACGATCTGCTGAAAACTAAACAACCTATGGTGATGACAAGGTCCAATATAGGCATTTTCAGGTTGGATCTGAAACTTATTCACTTTGTCAAATTTCCGCCTCCACCCATCAGGGCTTGGAGAAAAAGATTGGGCTGCACGATGCTTCCGCGCAGAGCTGATACCGAATGTACATGAGTACTGGTAATCCGCTTAGAACGTCTAAGCCTGCCCAGGAAAATTGCTGCGAGTCGGCCCGTGCATGCTTATAAACCCTATTGGTTTCATTGGGCGGCAGGGATTGAGATGTGATTTCATCTCAATGTCGGGTATAAGTCCCTCAAAGATGGAAGCAACGTCTCCAAAATGACCTTAACAGTATAAACCTCAAATCAAACAAACAAAAGTGGTCAAATCATACCTGAGACTGCATTTTTGCTTCATGAAACTTGCCAAGAATGTTTTTCTTTATAAAATCTTGAACATGTTTGAATATGGGTCATGTGGGATCAAAAACAATGTGCTGAATAGACTCAGGTGAGCGATACAGAACCACCATGGTCCTCTTGTTTACCTTTGACCTTGACGTTGGAAGTATGGACCTTGGTCTTGCACACGACTCATCGTCTAATGAAGGTGAACATTTCTGCAAGGTTACTTTAAAAACTACATCCAGAAATAAAAGTTATTGACTGGACACAAAAAAGCCCTTTTTTAAATTTGACCTCTTAGTTTGACCTTGACCTTGGAGGAACCAACCTGGGTCTAGCGGGCAACACATCGTCTCATGATGGTTAACATTGCTGCCAAGTAATTTACAATCCATCCAGGAATAAGAAAGTTATTGACTGAACACTTAAAAAGGCCCCCTTTTTTACTTTTGACCACTTATTATGACCTTGACCTTTGCGGTACCAACATGGTTCATGGATACCAACATGAGTCTCCTCTCATGGTGGTTAACATTTCTGCTAAGTAATTTCAAAATCCATCTAAAAATAAGGAAGTTATTGACAAAACACAAAAAAGCCTCTTTTTACCTTTGACGTCTATGTATGATCTTGATCTTTAAGGTACCAGCCTGGGTCATGCACACAACACATCGGCTCACAGTGGTTAACATTTCTGCCAAGTAATTTTAAAATCCATCTAAAAATAAGAAAGTTATCCACCAAACACGAACAATAGGCCCCTTTTTTGACCTTTGACCTCCAAGTATGACCTTGACCTATGAGGTATCGACCTGCGTCATGCGCGCCGCACATCGTCTCATGGTGGTTAAGTATGACGTTGACCTTTGAGGTACCAACCTGGGTCACGCATGCAACATATCCTCTCATGGTGGTTAACATTTCTGCTAAGTAATATCAAAATCCATCTAAAAATAATAAGAAAGTTATTGACCGAACACAAAAAGCCCTTTTTTTTACCTTTGACCTCTATGTATGACATTGACCTTTAAGGTACCAAACTGGGTCATGCGCGCAACACATCGTCTCATTATGGTTAACACTTCTGCACAGCAATTTTAAAATCCATCTAAAAATAAGAAAGTTATTGACCAAACACGAAAAAAGGTCCTATTTTTACCTTTGACATCTATGTATGACCTTGACCTTGGCATTTCTGCCAAGCAATTTCTAAATCCATCTAAAAAGAAGAAAGTTATTGTCAAAACACGAAAAAAGGCCCCTTTTTACATTTGACCTTAAGTATGACCTTCACCTTTGAGGTAACAACCTGGGTCATGCACGCAACACATCGGCTCATGGTGGTTAACATTTCTGCCAAGTTATTTTAAAATCCATCTAAAAAAAAAAAGAAAGTTATCCACCAAGCACGATAAATAGGCCCCTTTTTTAGATTTGACCTACCAGTATGACCTTCACCTTTGAGGTACCGACCTGCGTCATGCGCGCCGCATATCGTCTCATGGTGATTAATATTTCTGCCAAGTAATTTCAACATCCATCTAAAAATAAGACAGTTATTGGCCGGACACAATCTGCCCATACATTCATACATACCAACAAACTTCCAAGGGAGATAACTCAAAAAAGTAAAAATACGAGAGTTATAGTTCTGGCGCTCTGCACGTCGTCTAATATTGATTAATACATATATGAAGTTTCGTGAAGACAGACGCCCGGGGGAAAAACAGTATGTCTCTCCGAAAAACAAGAAACGGGGGGTAGACATAATTCCCCAATTAAAAACAGAAGTGGCGGCAATGATCAGGAATCGATACAATTAACCCACAGCTCCCACCAGAGACACCAAAGGGAAAGAAACACAAACATGAAACAACAGACCCCAATGGAAACATCAACAGCGGAAAGCCAAAAGGACAGTTACTTTCCCACAAAATGGCCAATAGGCTATCCAAAATAAAACAATATAAGTGACACAAACACCCAAAGACAAACCATAACAAAAACCAGAAATTCAACTTCGGTGAAGTTGATGTCGCACCTGCTCCCCACCTGCCCCACACAAAAAAATAAAAGTTTATTTAAGGCAGAAGAAATGAATATAGGGCTTTGAGAAGAATCCATAGCCTATATATGTGAGGTAAAAAACTGACTAAGTTCACAATGTGGAAAAAGTGATAAAAATTGATCCCAAGATAAAGTCAAAACCACATGCACATCCTCATACCATAGGTAAAAACACACACAAAGTTTTAAAATGATCAATATAAAACTGTAAGAGAAGTTGCGATGACAAGAGGTACCTATTGTATATCAACTAAAGCTTAAAATTGGCTAAGTTCACAACGTGCAAAAGTGAAAAAAAAATATTCTGAGAATTATGTCGAAATCACATGCACAACCTCATACCATGGCGAAAGCACACGCAAAGTTTCAAAATGATCGGTATAAAACTGCAAGAGGAGTTGCGATGACAAGAGGTACCTATCATATATCAATTGAAGGTATATCAATTGAAGGTTAAAAATGACTAAGTTCACAATGTGGAAAAAGTAAAAAAAAATGATCCGACGATAAAGTCCAAACCACATGCGCATCCTCATACCATAGCAAAAACACACGCAAAGTTTCAAAATGATCGGTATAAAACTGCAAGAGGAGTTGCGATGACAAGCGGTACCTATCATATATCAATTGAAGGTTAAAAATGACTAAGTTCACAATGTGGAAAAAGTGAAAAAAAATGATCCGACGATAAAGTCCAAACCACATGCGCATCCTCATACCATAGGTAAAGCACACGCAAAGTTTCAAAATGATCGGTATAAAACTGCAAGAGGAGTTGCGATGACAAGAGGTACCTATCATATATCAATCGAAGGTTAAAAATGACTAAGTTCACAATGTGGAAAAAGTGACAAAAATTTATCCGAAGATAAAGTCCAAACCACATGCGCATCCTCATACCATAGCGAAAGCACACGCAAAGTTTCAAAATAATCGGTATGAAACTGTAGGAGGAGTTGCGATGACAAGAGGTACCTATCGTATATCAAATGAAGCTTAAAAATGGCTAAGTTCATAATGTGCAAAAAGTGGAAAAAAATATTCTGAAAATTATGTCGAAACCACATGCACATCCTCATACCATGGTGAAAGCACATGCAAAGTTTCAAAATGATCGGTATAAAACTGCAAGAGGAGTTGCGATGACAAGAGGTACGTATCGCATACCTAAAAATGACTAAGTTCACAATATGGAAAAAGTGACAAAAATTGATTCGAAGATTAAGTCCAAACCACATGCGCATCCTCAGACCATGGCGAAAGCACATGCAAAGTTTCCAAATGATCGGTCTAAAAGTGTAGGAGGAGTTGCGATGACAAGACATCCAGTGTAAAATGTTGACGGACGGACGGACGGACGGACGAACGGACGGACGAACGGACGAACGGACGGACGGACGGACGGACGGAAACTTGCACGCCTATGTCTTCCTGCTAAAGCAGGTGCGACAACAAACCGCGACAGAAGAACCGTCATGGAACGGTCAGCGGAAACGAATTCCACTGGGGGGAGTAAATCGATTTTACGTGGCCACAATCCTCGCCCTTACTTCCGTCGCGATTTAGACAAATAATTTGTTCAGTCCGCATGGTGGCCTCCTAACTCATCAGTGCAACATCTCCGTGAAAACAAAAAATCAAACAACCACAGAGATGTAACAATGGTGAGGACTCGACAGCAAGAAACAACTGAAATGCCGGAGCAAAAGAAAACCAACAGTTAGACTCCGATGGGCCCGACCAGAGAGAGTATCAGGCACCAACCAACGTTACATTGAATTACATCGCTCTAATTCTCAGTAAGCCTTTACGCTGGAACCCTAATATATCTGAGGCCTGACCCACTCGCGTGCAATTTAAGAGGAAAGCATAGTTGTCAACCGTGATTGGGTTAAGTACCATCCATGCAGTCTGTCGTATAACATTTATGTTTTACCCAATCTTTTTATATCGAAGAATGATTTTACGAAATTGGGTGCTAAAATAATTGCGGTTATATATTTTTCTGAATTTATATACTAAGTCACCATAAAATTCTGGTTCCGATAGACCTTCTTGCAGAAGAGATTTAAGTCCAATATTGAATTTTGAAATTAAATCAGAATGACGTCTATAAAATTTTTAAAAGGCTTTGCGTAGTTTATGGTACCGATAACCCTGATTAAGAAGTTTAGCCATTAACAATTTATTACGAGTGTTGTATACACACTCTGGCTAATCGAATTAATTGCGAAATATAAACGCCATAGGATGGCGCACGAGGAACATCACCATCCAAAAAGAAAATTTGCAACCAAAAACAAAAATCATCGCATTTATCAAAAATTTTGCAAGAAACAAACCCATCTACAATAGACAGATGTAAATCTGAAAATGAGGCCTCAGTATCAGAAGAATTTGCTTTATTTAACTGAAGTTCTGGGGGGTAAATTTGACTGATCAAACCATCGAAATAGGTATTATCAATATTTAATAAATCATCCAAATATCTAGAAGTGGAACTAAAAGCATCAATGATTTCAGACTGGTAATAGTGGGATGGTCTCTTTGTCGGAATAAATTGCAATTACTATTTATAGGAAATAATTTGGGTCTGGCAAAACCGGTCTCAATAGCGGAGTGGTACTAATATAGGGATGGTCTTTAAGTGGAATTCTATTGAATAGGTAAAGGCCACCGAGTCGAGGCAATTGCCTTGTCAGGAGCTCAGGGAGACGTAGCTGATTATAAGACCACTCTCCAGACTTCTTAAAAGCCGTCATATCAGCGGGGTAGTCCTAATTATGGAATTGCTGAATAAAATATTGGTGGCAAGACCGATTCAAATTCTTTTTTATGTGCATTATGCCTATTTTATTGCTTCTTGATGGAATGTAGTAACTATTTCTATTTTTGACTTTACTGATCCTCAGTTTATTATAACTGCAATGTTCTATTTTCCTTATTAATTATAGGCAAAAAAACAACAACATTAATTATAACAGTATGAACTTAAATATTATTTTTGTTGCAAATATCTGAAGAAAACAGAGCTGCATATTGCCAAAAATCATTAAAACTAGTTATTCAATTAGCCTAGACAGTGATACTCATAACACTTCTTGTTAAAACAACATATGTATTAGGACAGGTAAACTGCTGTTTTTCACATCTTTTGGGATATGTGTGAAATTACCAAGAGCTGTTGTAATGGTGAAGAATCCAGCGTAAAGTGGACTGAGAGATACAAATTAAATTGACCTGACCAAAAAGTGGTCACAATAGCGAACAGTAATGACAGATTTGGTCTTGCGGTCTTAATACTGAATAGCGGGATGGTCTCTTTATCGGAATGAATTGCAATTTTCTATATATAGGAAATAATTTGGGTATGGCAAAAATCGTCTTAATAGCGGAGTGGTCCTAATATAGGGGTGGTCTTTAAGTGGAATTCTACAGTATAGATAAAGGTCACCGAGTCGAGGCAATGGTTCAAAAGATATGACAAAGCAGGTCAAAGGTCAAAATCAAAGATAAAAATAATTGTATGGTGGAAATTCCTTGTGATAAGGAACATACATGTCAAATATGAAGGTTCTATCTCAAATGGTTCAAACGTTATGATAAAGCAGGTCACATGTCACGGTCAGGGTCACTGATCATTTTATGTATGAATAGGAAGCCCTTGTCACAAGGAACCTATATGCTAAATATGAGGCTCTTTCTGAACTGCTTCAGAAGTTATGACACCTGCACAGTAGGTCAAAGGGTAAAGATCATAGGTCAAAAATTTTGTGTGCTTGGGAAGACCTTGTCACAAGAAACATACGTGCCAAATATGAAGACTATCTCAAACGGTTCAAAAGTTATGACAAAATAACCTACTGATCTACGCTTTGATTCGACATGATCCATATTCAAACTTAACCCAGATATAATTCTCAAGATGATCATTCTGAGCATGATTTATGATAACCGTGGCCTCTACAGTCTTCACAAGGTTTTTCTATAATTTGATCTACTGACCTTATATTTGAGCCAACGCGATCCATATTCGAACTTGACCGAGATATTGTCAAGATGATCATAGATTCTGAGCAAGCTGTATGATGATTGGACCAAAACTGTGGCCTCTAGAGTTTTCACAATGTTTTCTATAATTTGACCTCCTGATCTACTTTTTGAACCGACATGACCAATATTCCAACTTGACCCAGATATTGTCAAGTGGATCATTCTGAGCAAAGGAGCAGTCTCTATAAGGCTGTTTTCATGGCCACAACCGATTTCCTTTAAACTTTGTAGCTTCAAATTGGTACATATTGACTGTCTAATGGTGAATTTTTAGACTCTCTGGTCCACTGGTTTTTGCTGTATACACTATTAAAGTGGGTGGGGTAATGTCACCCCATCAAGGGTATACCAACAAAAATGCTATTATTTTTGTTCAAAGTGCATGACTGGAGGCAATATTTGCCGTATGCGTACTACCCTTTTAGGCATAACAGCCGGTGATAACAGTCTTATAAATATCAAACAAGAGAAGAGTTTATACGCGCTTGTAAGTTGTACCTAAATATCAGTAATTTTTATTCCCCAACTTTACGAAAAACCACAACACCTTTACAGTTTTCAACTTATTTCAAAGATCTTTCATAAATATAATGTTGATGTAATAGTCATTCTAGGTATATGTCAGAATTATTGTTAGTTCATAAAACTTAAAGAGTTACCTGCCCCTGAAATTGGATATACCCATTTTTTTAATCGGAGTGCATTTATCCGTTTGTAGTACTCACAACTTCATTTGAAAGTGAATAAACCGATTCCATGCAAATATTATTAAATAGATGTGGACAAGGAAGTCATTTAATTTAATAGTGCATGCTAGTATTTCCTTTTTTTTTTTGGTTATTTATGAACTCTTAATTTTCAGGTGCAAATGGACCATTTGTCAACTGTCAAACATTTTTGACCACCAAAGCAGGCTTTGCTCATGTTGTGGAACCTCATTTTAGACTGATACTGTGCTTAAATATAAGCCTGTATGGTCTCACGACATGTTTAAGAATTTATTAATTTACTGATCTTCCTCTGAATCGCTAGATGTACTCCATGTGTCAACAGCAGCATCATAAACAAAATCAATATGTTCCCGGCTTGGTTTTGCTTCACTATTTTCTGTTTTGTTCCGGTAATATCCCAAATACCAGAGAACAGAAGCCACATGTGCGCAACATCCCACGGTACGAGCTCCACTTCTGCACCCACAATACCATCCAGTGATTGGGTTCAGTCCTTGTGTATATTCAACCCACATGTTATATGTTTTATTAGACGTGTGGCGAGAACGTATCTGTGCTTTGAGAACACCATCTTCTTCTTTGTGTGCCATTATCTCATATGATCCATTGTGTTCATCTGTGTAGGATTTGGCTTGTCTCAGCTGGTAAATACCCAGTTTCAAATCCCTGAGTTCATCCTCAGTCATCTTTGGGAAGTTCTCAAGTTTCTCATCATCGATCTTTTTCCAAATGACCCGTTTTTTATCCCAGCCATTTTTGTCGGGCCTGTTATTAGCATGGCGCGATATAGGCGCCCGGTTTTCCATCCGTTCGTTCGTCAAGGCGTCAATATTTGCGACCACCCTAGCATTCCCTCTAATGGTCAAGTTTATTTCTCAAGAACTATAAGAGCTTCATTAATGATATTTGGTACACACTTGTATCTGGGGATGACAACTTACATGCAAGCATCCATATTTGACCTTGACCTACATTTCATGGTTCGCTGACTTTGTAAAATATTGCGACCCCCCCCCCTAGCGTTCACCCTAATGGCAGGTTATTTCTCAAGAACTATAAGTGCTTCATTAATGATATGTGGTACAAACTTGTATCTGTGGATTGCAACTTGAATGCAAGCATCCATATTTGACCTTGACCTACATTTCATGGTTCACTGACTTTGTAAAATATTGCGACCACCCTTTCGTTCACCCTAATGGTCAAGTTTATTTCTCAAGATTTATAAGAGCTTCATTAATGATATTTGGTGCAAACTTGAATCTGGGGATGGCAACTTAAATGAAAGCATCCATATTTGACCTTGACCTAAATTTCATGGTTCACTGACTTTGTAAAATATTGTGACCACCCTAGCGTTCACCCTAATGGTTAAGTTCATTTCTCAAGAATTATTAGAGCTTCATTAATGATACTTAGTACAAGCTTGCATTTGAGAATGGGATCTTTTGAACAAGAATCTATGTTTGACCTTGACCTACATATCATGGTTCGATGACTTTGCGCCCCACAGGCGCGACATAGCTTTCGGCGGAATTCTTGTCACAACCTTATCCTGCAGCTTATTTGGAGTTTTTGCTAGGGCCATCATTCTTCTAGCAATTACTTTGCATGAATCTTTGCTTGTTACCAAAGGTAGTCTAAATGCATTGCACAATGAGCAAACAATCTTTACATAGTCGCCAACATATGGTATTTGACTATTGGGCATTGTGTTGCTAAGGGCTTTCCACTTTTTAATTCTCCCATTAGCTGATTCGACAACCCATCTCACCTTTGTAACTAGCCTTGACTCATTCGCCTCTTCAGTCATATGTTGCTTTTGAGATTTGTTTAGAAAGTGAGGCATATGAGAATTGATTCCAAAACCCTTTAGTATATCTATAGCATCCCTGAAGCCGCGGTCTACAACGAGAACCTCGTCTTCTTCAAACCAGTCAGTAATATTTTCAGCATTAGTCTTTAACATGTGTTCGGTAATCTTAGCATCTGTGTTTTTCCAATCTGCAAGATATGGTCCCATCACAGTAAAAATGTAACCATCAGTGGCCACAAGCATCATAGGTTTCAGCAAAGGCCGTCCTTTATGTACGGAATAAGATCTTCTCTGAAATGAGTAGTTTCCACTCTTCTCAATAAATATGTACGTTCCATCAGCCACTGCGATTTCAACATCAGAATTTGAATCCCCAAATAGGACATTTGCAAAAGTTTATGTATGATTCAGGGATGTTAGAGAAATACTAAAGGGTTATGAAATCAATTCTCATATGCTTCACTTCCTAACCAAATCTCAGAAGCAATATACGACTGAAGAGGCGAATGATTCAAGGCTTCTACACGGTGAGATAGGTCGTCGAATGAGCTAATGGGAGAATAACAAGTGGAAGGCCTTAGCAACAAAATATCCAATAGTAAAATACCATATGTTGGCGACTATGTAAGAATTGTTTGCTCGTTTTGCAATGTGTTTAGACCGCAAGGACTGAACCCAATCACTGGATGGTACTGTTGGTGAAGAAGTGGTGCTCGTATCGTAGGATTTTGTGCTCCTGTGCTTGCTAGCAAGCACTAATAAATCAAATGACTTCGTTGTCCACATCTATTTAATTATATATGTATGGAATCGGTTTATTCACTTCCAAATGAAGTTGTGAGTACTACAAACGGATAAATGCACTCTGGTTTAAAACAATGGGTAAAATCCTATTTCAGGGGCAGGTAACTCTTTAAGTTTTATGAACTAACATAATTCTGACATATACCTAGAACGACTATTACATCAACATTATATTTATGAAAGATCTTTGAAATAAGTTGAAAACTGTAAAGGTGTTGTGGTTTTTCGTAAAGTTGGGGAATAAAAATTACTAATATTTGGGTACAACTTACAAGGGCATATAAACTCTTCTCTTGTTTGATATTTATAAGACTGTTATCACCGGCTGTTATGCCTAAAAGGGTTGTAAGCATACGGCAAACATCGCCTCCAGTCATGCACTTTGAAAAAAAATAATAGCATTTTTGTTGGTATACCCTTGATGGGGTGACATTACCCCACCCACTTTAATAGTGTATACAGCAAAAACCAGTGGACCAAAGAGTCTAAAAATTCACCATTAGGCAGTCAATATGTACCAATTTGAAGCTACAAAGTTTAAAGGAAATCGGTTGTGGCCATGAAAACAGCCTTATAGAGACTGCTCCTTTGATGATATGGCCTCGAATGTGTTCAGAATGTTTTTCTATGATTTGACCTACTGACCTACTTTTTGACCGACATGACCCATATTCCATATTCGAAATGGACCTAGATATTGTCAAAAAGATCATTCTGAGCAAGTAAGATGAAAATCGGACCAAAACTGTGACCGCTAGTGTGTTCACGCGGTTTTTCAATGATATGATATACTGACCTACTTTATGACCCAACACGACCAGTATTTGAACCCCTGCAGACAAGGCCGCTAACAACGTCGTCGTTGTGTGACGGCTCCATTATGTTAACACGCTTAAGCAGGAGCTTGGTGGTACTAAGGCCTATGAACTTCAGACTTTAGCTGAAGAGAGAGCTATAGTAGATAAACATGTTTGTCTTTCAGCCACCAAGTTTGCTGTGTGTGTTACCGAAGGCCAAGACAAGCTTCCTACGCTATACTGGTTACGAAAACTTCATAAAATACCTTAAAAAGCACGGCTGATTGCAAATTCTAGCTCTTGCACTACCAATGAACTTTCTAAATTATTAACTTCCTGCCTTACTGCTATAAAAACGCATGTGATTAAATATTGTGAGAAAGTCTTTGAAAGATCAGGAAGAAATTCTGTTTCGGTCTATAAAAAATTCGAATGAGGTTTTAAATAAATTGAAATCCAGACATGTTCGTGCTTCAAGTCTGTCTACTTACGATTTTTCCATTCTTTACACTACACTTCCTCATAATCTTATAAAAGAAAAGCTTAATGATTTAATTGAATGGGCTTTTCACAGAGAAGATTCTCTCTATCTTGCATGTAATGTCAGAAATGCATTTTTCACTTCTAAAGAGCATAAGAATTATACACATTGGTCATGTCAGAAAGTGTGTGATGCCCTCACCTTTCTACTTGACAATATTTATATTAGATTCGGTACTAAGTTATTTTGACAAATTGTGGGCATTCCGATGGGTACGAATTGCGCACCTCTTGTGGCTGATCTATTCTTGTATTGATATGAAAGAGACTTCATGTTGTCGCCTTCCATTGATAACCAATCTGAAATTATTGAAGCTTTTAGCTCCACTTCTAGATATTTAGATGATTTATTAAATATTGATAATACCTATTTCGATGGTTTGATCTGTCAGATTTACCCCCCAGAACTCCAGTTAAATACAGCAAATTCTTCTGATACCGACGCCCCGTTTTTGTATTTACATCTATCTATTGTAGATGGGTTTGTTTCATGCAAAATTTATGATAAATGCGATGACTTTGATTTTGAGATTGTAAATTTTCCTTTTTTGGATGGCGATGTTCCTCGTGAACCATCCTATGGCGTTTATATTTCGCAATTAATTCGATTTGCTAGAGTGTGTAGTCATGTAACTAACTTCAACAGTCGTAATAAATTATTAACGGCTAAACTTCTTAATCAGGGTTATCGGTTCCATAAACTACGCAAAGCATTTTCAAAATTTTATAGACGCCATTCTGATTTAATTTCAAAATTCAATATTGGACTTAAATCTCTTTTGCAACAAGGTCTATCGGAACCCGAATTTTATGGTGACTTAGTATGTAAATTCAGAAAAGTATATAACCGCAATGACTTCAGCACCCAATTTCGTAAAATCATTCTTCGATATAAAAAGATTGGGCACAACATGGGTGTTATACGACAGACTGCATGCATGGTAGTTAACCCAATCACGGTTGGTAACTTTGCTTCCCTCTTTAATTGCACGCCGGTGGGTCAGGCCTCAGATTCTATGACGGCTCCAACGTAAAGGCTTATTGAGAATTAGAGAGATCTAATTCAAGGTAATGATGGTTGGTGCCTGATGCTCTGTCTCTGGTTGGGCCCATCGGAGTCTAACTGTTGGTTTTCTTTTGCTCCAGCATTTCAGTGGTTTCTTGCTGTCGAGTCCTCACCGTGATCTCACCTCTGTGGTTCTTTGATTTTTTGTGTTCACGGAGATGTTGCACTGATGAGTTAGGAGGCCTTCATGCGGACTGAACAAATTATTTGTCTAAATCGCGACGGAAGTAAGGGCGAGGATTGTGGCCACGTAAAACCGATTTAAGCCCCCCAGTGGAAATCTTTCCACTGACCGTTCCAAGGCGGTTCTTCTGTGGCGATTTATTTATGTTGTTGTCTGTTACTTACTGTGTGTATCACTTGTGTGTTTTAATTTTGGATGGCCATATGGCCATTTTGTGGGAAAGTAACTGTCATTATGGCCTTCCTTTGTTTAAGTTTCCATTATGGTCTGGTCGCTTAATGTTTGTATTTCTTTCCCTTTCGTGTCTTTGAAAGTTAATTGTTTCGATTCCTGATCTTTGTTTTACTTTAGATATTGTCAACATGGTCATTCTTAGTAAGTTTGATGATAATCAGACTAAAACTGTGGCCTCTGGTGTGTTCACAAGGTTTATAATTTGACCTACTGATCTACTTTTGACCCGATATGACCCATATTCAAACCTGACCGACATATTGTCAAGATGATCATTCTGAGCTAGAACGATAATGATTCGACCAAAACTGTGGCCTCTAGTGTGTTCACAATAGTTTTCTATTATCTGACCTACGTTTTGACCCGACATGGCCCATATTCGAATCTGACTGATATATTTTCAAACTGATCATTCTGAGCAATTTTGATGATGATCGGACCAAAACTGTGGCCTCTAGTGTGTTCACACGGTTTTTCTTTGATTTGACTCTCTGACCTACCTTTTGACCCGAAATGACCCATATTCGAACATGGCCCAGGTATTGTCAAGATGATCACTTTGTGCAAGTTTGCTGAAGATTGGACCAAATCTGTAGCCTCTATAGGGTTCACAAGGTTGTTCTAAGATTTGAACGACTGACCTTCTTTTTGACCCGACATGACGCATATTCGAACTTGACCGATATATTGCCATGATGATTATTCTGACCAAGTGTGAAGATGATTGGATCAAACCTGTGACCTCTAGAGTGTTCACAAGAAAAGTTTACGCACGCACGACGAACGACGACGCTGGACATCTTACGGTTACAAAAACTCATCATGACCTTCGGTCAGGTGAGCTAAACAAGAGGCCCTCTTGGGCCTGTCGCTCCACCGGCTAACTTCAAACAATTGTCATATTTATTACATTAACCAATTATATACTAGTGGACTCTTCTATTGCTATATGTTGGACCAGTCCATTTGTCATATAAGGGGTGTCAGGCCTATTTTTTCTATTTTTGATGGAAAATTCTGTTAGCAAATAGTGCAGGCCCTGATCAGACATGGTGTTCTGTGGGGTCTGATCTGGGCCAGCACTGTTTGCCACGGTACCCATTTAGGGTTTTCCCGCATGCAATGGGTAAAAAAGAAACAAGTGATCCACCCAAGGAATGTCCATTCTATATTTTTTGGACCCCAGAGCCATGGTTGGCAGAATTTATGTGAGTGACCATTTGGCATTGCTCCGTTCTAAATATCTAAAGCTCTGGGCCTTATGGTTTCAGAGAAGAAGACTTTTTTTTTAAGTTTTTCCTATTATAAGTCTATGGGAACTAATATGCCTCTGGGCGTGACCAATTTTTTACCCCAGGGGCACTGTTGGCAGGATTTATTTGAGTGACCACTTGACGTTGCTGCATACTTAATATCTAAGCTCTGGGCACTGATGGTTTCAGAGAAGATTTTTGTCAGTTTTTCCCAGTATAAGTCTATGGGAGCTTATGGGCCTCAGGGTGTGGCCAATTTGGACCCCAGGGGCATAGTTGGCAGGATTTATGCAGTTGAATACTTCAAGTTGCTACATACTAAGCCTTTGACCTTATGGTTTCAGAGGAGAAAAGTTTCAAGATTTTGTCATTATTAGTCTATGGGAGCTACTAAGCACCGGGGCTTTGCCAATTTGGACTCAAGAGTCATAGTTCGCAGGACTTAGTAGTTGACCACATAACTTTGCTACATACTACATGTAAATGTCTTAGCTTTAGGCTTTATGGTTTCAGAGAAGAAGTTTCTCCATTTATTGGTCTGTGGAAGCTAATGAGCCAAAGGTGGTGGCCATGGCGGCCATGTTTTTTGTCTGATCAAAATTTCTTCAATTAATCTGACAATGGTAGACACAAGGAACATTCATGAAAATTAAGAACGAAATCCATTTAGCGGTTTTGGAGAAGATTAAAAAAAAAAGATCCCTTTATGAGTCTATGGAAGCTAATTAGCCAATGGGCTTGTCCATGGTGGCCATGTTTTTTGTCTGATCAAAATTGCTTCAAGGAATCTGACAGAGGTCCACCCAAGGAACATTCATGCAAAGTAAGAATGAAATCCATTAAGTTGAGCGGTTTTGGAGGAGAAGGTTTTTAAAACTTTTCCCCATATAAGTCTTTGAAAGCTAATGAGCCAAGGGGCATGGCCATGGCAGTCATGTGGGGCATGGCCATGGTGGCCATGTTTTTTGTCTGATCCGAATTTCTTCAAGGAATCTGACAGAGGTCCACCCAAGGAACATTCATGCAAAATAAGAATAAAATCCATTGAGCGGTTTTGGAGAAGATTTTTAAATATTTTTTTTTGGTGTCGATGCCATTTTTTCTGCATGTAACAAAACTCTTTGAAGGAATTCAGAAGAGGACTATGTGAGAAACATTCCTGTGAAGTTTGGTTACAATCGACCAAGTAGTTAAGGAGGAAATGTTTAAAGAAAAAAGTTAACGCACGGATGCACAACCGCACAGACGCACAACAGGGCCATAACATATAACATAAGACCCGCTGGTCTTTGGCCAGTGGAGCTAAAAAATGAACAGATTTATGTTTTTATTTATTTATTTATTTTTTCCTTTCCTCCGTCGGATTCAGTATGCCTCCCTTTTCAACTAAGCCCTTTTAACCCTGAGGGATCTGGAGAACTGTTGACACTGTAGTATAATTAGGTCTAATAAATCAATCTCCCTCAGTATTTTGAATTTATTTTGAAACATCAAGTCGTAAAAATAGAGTTTGTGTTGAAAACATCAGTTCTATCACCAGTGTGATGGGCAAGTGAAATTTCTGATGTTTTGAATTTTAGAATGACAATTTGTAGGTGGACCTCTATAGATATGTGATAGTCAGCAAAATTGGAGGAGATTAATTCAGATACAGGAAGGTACTTTTAAATAAATAAATAAATAAATAAATAAATAAATAAATAAATAAATAAACAAGAACTTTTGAAGAAAAGAAGACTTTTTTTAAAATACACTACATGTTATATAGTGAAAATAAACCCCGCCCACTGCAGCCATGTTTTTTGTCGGATCAAAATTTCTTCAAGGAATCTGACAGAGGTCCACCCAAGGAACATGCATGCCAAATAACTATGAAATAAAACAAGAACTTTTGCAGAAAATATTTTCAGCATTACACTATATGTTATATAGTGAAAATAAGCCTCGCCCATGGCGGCCATGTGTTTTTGTAAGATCATTTTGTTTCAAGGAATCTGACAACAGTCCACCCAAGGACAATTCATGCAAATTACAATGAAATCCCACAAGTACTTTTGCAGAAGAAGATTCTTTAGCATTACATTATATGTTAAATAGTGAAAATAAGCCCCGCCCATGGCGGCCATGTTTTTTGTCGGATCAAAATTTCTTCAAGGAATCTAAAAGAGGTCCACCCAAGGAACATTCATGCATAATAAAAACAAGGCATCCCATGCGATACAAATCCCCTCGCACTAGACAACTTCGTGTGTGGAAAACACTGAAATGGCAATAGTCCAACTTGCTTGAGATATTATCATATGCAACATTTGTGTAAAGTTTGTTTAAAAATCCTCCAATAATTGTACATTCTAGAGTGATGACGTTTCTCTAAAAATAGCCATAGTGACCTTGACTTGAGGCCATGACCACGAAAGTAGATCTTGCGCAAGATATTATCATAAGCATCTTATGTGTGAAGTTATATTAAAATCTGCTAATAAATGTAGGCGGTAGAGCGATGACAAAGTTTTTCTAAAGATAGCCACAGTGACCTTGACTTTGAGGTCATGACCTTGAAAGTCGAAGTAAGTCGAGACATTATCATAAGAAACATTTGTGTGAAGTTCTATTACAATCCATCATTAAATGTAGGCGCTAGAGCGATGAGAAAGTTTTTCTAAATATAGCCACAGTGACCTTGACCTTGAAAGTCTAAATAGCTCGATATTGTCATAAGGAACATTTGTGTGAAGTTATATTGAAATTGGTGAAAAAATGTAAGCACTAGAGCAATGACAAAGTTTTTCTAAAAATAGCCACAGTGACCTTGACATTGAAAGTCAAACTCGCTCGAGGTATTGTCATAAGGAACATTTGTGTGAAGTTATATTGAAATGGGTGAAGAAATGTAAGCGCTAGAGCCATGACAAAGTTTTTCTAAAAATAGCCACAGTGACCTTGACCTTGAAAGTCGAACTCACTAGAGATATTGTTATAAGGAACATTTGTGTGAAGTAATATTGAAATTGGTGAAAAAAATGTAAGCGCTAGAGCAATGACAAAGTTTTTCTAAAAATAGCCACAGTGACCTTGACCTTGAAAGTCGAACTCGTTCGAGGTATTGTCATAAGCAACATTTGTGTGAAGTTATATTGAAATCAGTGAAGAAATGTAGGTGCTAGAGCGATGTCAAAGTTTTCTAAAAATAGCCATAGTGACCTTGACCTTGAAAGTCGAAATGGCGAAATATTGTCTTAAGGAACATTTGTGTGAAGTTATATTGAAATCGATGAAGAAATGTAAGCGTTAGAGGGATGACGAAGTTTTTCTAAAAATAGACACAGTGACCTTGACCTTGAAAGTGGAACTCGCTAGAGATAGTGTCATAATGAACATTTGTATGAAGTTATATTGAAATTGGTGAAGAAATGTAAGCGCTAGAGCGATGACAAAGTTTTTCTAAAAAATAGTAAAAGTGACCTTGACCTTGAGGCCTTGACCTTGATAGTCGAACCCGCTTGAGATATTGTCATAAGGAACATTTGTGTGAAGTTATATTGAAATCAGAGAAGAAATATAGGCGATAGAGCGATGACAATGTTTTTTCTAAAAATAGCCACAGTGACCTTGACCTTGACCTTGAGGCCATGACTTGGAAAGTCGAACTCGCTGGAGATATTTTTATAAGGAACATTTGTGTGAAGTTATATTGAAATTGGTGAAGAAATGTAAGCGCTAGAGCGATGACAATGTTTTTCTAAAAATAGCCACAGTAACCTTGACCTTGAGGTCATGACCTTGAAAGTCAAACTCGCTCGAGATATTTTTATAAGGATCATTTGTTTGAAGTTATATTGAAATTGGGGGAGAAATGTAGGCGCTATAGCCATGACAAAGTTTTTAAAAAAAATAGCCAGAGTGACCTTGACCTTGAGGTCATGACCTTGAAAGTCGATCTTGCTCCAGATATTGTCGTAAGGAACGTTCGTGTGAAGTAATATTAAAATCAGTCAAGAAATGTAGGCGCTAGAGCGATGACAAAAGTACGTAAGTATGTGGCGGTAGAGCGATAACAAAAGTATGTACGTACTTGGCGCTAGAGCGATGACAAAAGTACGTACGTACGGGACAAATGCTAT
Organism: Lucinisca nassula; assembly: GCA_963580285.1. Taxonomy (NCBI): domain Eukaryota; kingdom Metazoa; phylum Mollusca; class Bivalvia; order Lucinida; family Lucinidae; genus Lucinisca; species Lucinisca nassula. The sequence continues at coordinate 23,240,363 of OY757023.1, forward strand.
ATCCCCCCCTCACAACTATGTTGTGCGAGGGGATAATGAAATCCAACAGGTAGGTTTGGAGGAGAAGATTTTTAAAGATTTTTAATTTTTTGTGTGGTTTTGTTGCCATGGCAACCAGAGTTCTGGGTGTAACAAAATTCTTTGAAGGAATTTAGAAGAGGACTAAGTAAGGAACATTCCTGTGAAGTTTGGTTACAATCGGCCCAGTAGTTTAGGAGGAGGAGATGTTTTAGCATTACACTATACGTTAAATAGGGAAAATAAGCCCCGCCCATGGCGGCAATGTTTTTTGTCGGATCAAAATTTCTTCAAGGAATCTGAAAGAGGTCAACCCAAGGAACAGTCATGCAAAATAAAAATGAAATCCAACAGGTGGTTTTGGAGGAGAAGATTGTTAAAGATTTTTAATTTTTTGTGGTTTTGTTGCCATGGCAACCAGAGTTCTGGGTGTAACAAAATTCTTTGAAGGAATTTAGAAGAGGACTATGTAAGGAACATTCCTGTTTGGTTACAATTGGCCCAGTAGTTTAGGAGGAGAAGATGTTTAAAGAAAAAGTTAACGCACGGACGCATGAACGCACGACGGACACAGGGCCATGACAATAGCCCCGCTGGCCTTCGGCCAGTGGAGCTAAAAACCTCTGCCAGCCAGCTCATGAGGAAAGGAAACTCATTGCACACGTGACCAGCAAAGGCTCAGAACAGTCTATAAGCCAACGCTTGCCTTCTTTTGCGGACCGTCTTTCATAAGTATCCATATATTATTTAATTTATTGGAGGTGAGGAATGGCTTCGCTGAGCATTTCATCCTTTTTACTCAACGAGTTTAATAAATCTAATAACACATGATGTTTGTGTGTGAATTCGGGTTTAACGTCGCTTTCAACAATTTTTTAGTCATATCACGACGGTGTCTGGTTGCGACAGGGAGCTCAATGCTCACTTTTATAGTGCTGCCTCACTGAAGAATCATGTCCAAGACACATTCCATGATACCACACCCAGTCACATTATCCTGACACTGGGTCGACCAGTCCTAGCTCTACCCCGTAAATCTGAGTGTCAAGCGAGGAGCAGCTAGTACCATTTTTAACGACTTTGGTATGTCGCGGCCCGGGAGCGAACCCGTGACCGCCCGTTCCCCGGAGTGGACACTCTACCAACACATGAGCACGAATGCAAGATTCTATTTTTCATATGACATTTAAAATAATTGTTTTACACCATTAGTATATGTGACATCGTGAAGGACGTCATACAAGTAACGTTTCGGGAAAATTTGCATATTTAATCCACCACCGGGTGACCGAATTTATTACATGGTGCTATTAGATTCTCAGACGCGACGGCATATGATAAAGACCATAATGTAGCTTCATGCACAAAGCCGTGCTTTAAATCCTATTACATTGCAGCACACTGCATTTAAACACACAAATCTGAGACCTTCTTGGGTCTTATAAAGACAAAACCTCTATTAGTACTGAAGTCCACGTGACTATCACTGATTTGTGGGAAATCCATGTAACTTATTAATAGAATTTTATTGCAGTGAGGTCAGCGTGTTGCGAAAAAGGATTATTTGTAGAATTTGGGCTGGAAACATGGGTTGGGCTTGGCAAACAGTGTAGACCAGATCATACGCCGCAGAACGTCGTGTCTGATCAGGAACTACAGTTTGCTTACAGTCAAGAATTCAAGGGTGAAACGACGAAAAATCGGCAGTGTCTGATCAGGGTCTACACGTTTGTTTACAGTACATGGCTTTAAGGGTTAAACGAAATAGTCTAAGTCCCTGTACAGGACTATTTTCCCAATCTACACTCAGAGACAATCAACCCACCAATACTCTCAGTGCTTTGACCTAATAGATTGTTGTATGACGAAAACATGCCTATATACTTTTGACCCCCTTGAACCCCACTTTTATATAGTAAAACTGGTGTGTCCGGGGGAATACCTTATTTTTTTTATTTCTGCTCTAAAATATAGATTTGGGGTACTCGTTAGAACCGCCTCGATCAGGCGGTTCTAACGAGTGCCCACAATCTACATTTGGAGCAGAAATATGAAAAATATTACGATTTTTCATATTAAAATATTCATGTTTTCGGCGATAAATGTGGCAATGTATTTGTATAGGCGTGTTTGCGTAATGTATTTGTACCTGATGACACATATAGCAAATCCAGTTGTATGCTGGAGGATCCCCAGGAGTGTCGATTGTATCAATAGCATTTCGAAGGTCAACCTTAGCTTGTCTGTACCATCTGCGTGCTTCTACATAGTCCTGATATATCATGGCTCTTGCTGCAGAATGACAATTTGCCGCTGAAGCTCTCGCATAATATGAGCTATTAGAACTGTTGGATCCATACCCAGCATAGAAGTTTTGTGCTGTTTCTTGGTGTGAATGACTTCTTTGATCCATTCTCTCACAAAACCTATAATATTGTGACGAAGTGAAGTCTGGGTATGCCCTGCTTTGCGTAGACTGACCATCAACATCATCATCGTCATCCAGTGATCTGCCATTTTCAAGCTTGATAATGCACTCCCGTAAATAAATGAACACGTCTTTACAAAATGCCTCATTGCCTAGGTTTTTGTCTGGGTGCCATCTTCGTAATAGCCTTCCAATAACACGCCTGCGATCGGCTTCCTGTGGAAGTTTCCAAGCTTCAAGTAACTGAAATCTTATAGAATATTTTTCTTTGGTCATGGTTTGTGTTGATACTGATGGCTTAGCACTCTCAGTATTCACCAGCTCTGTCCTGGATTCTCCAGATGGTGGGCGGATAAATTTGTACAGTTTAAATGTTGGTACCACGATGTGCTCATGTCCTATGTCAATTTCGTACATCTCAGTAACAATGGAAGAAGTCTCATCGGAGGTACACTTCTGCAAAATTCTGACATAAATGTATACAGGATTGTATGCATCAGGAACTTCTTGGTCATCATATAGCATTTCATCTTCAAGCTCAAATGCAACAGATTTATACTCCTGAATCCTGAATCCCGATATTTCACAGTTGAGAAGATGATGCAGTTCTACAGGTACATAAGTACCTGGTGGAGGAAAGACAGAAACAAGTATGTCTTGTGGTAAGTCATAGGCATCAATGTTCATTCTGTCCAACATTAGGCTTATCCCTGTTGGATTGTTCACCATATGTATCAGGCGATGTGCTTCGATAAAGTTTTCTTTCAAACCCTTTCTGGTTATATGAATTATAAACCTCAGAAGCTGGTCATCTATTGCACGGAGCCAGTCTTGTTGGAAAATTGAATATTTTTGAAAGTAAATCCACCAGCGACCGTCTTGGTTGTGATAATAACAATTCCGAGTCTCAGACGATGTCTCAATTCTATTCTCTTGTACGTATAAGTATGTTTTTAATCCAGTGACACACCGCACTTGGAGGTCTTGAAGCTGTGTAGAAATAATTTCTTCATCCTCTGCTGAAAAGGTTTCTGAACTTCTAGTTCGTGCATGCCTTAGCAGCCGGAGCACACCCTGTATGAAATCTGTAGACTGGAAGAAACATTGAAGTTGTAGTGCTTCTTGGCTGTCTGACTCTTCTCTCATCTCTGACATGTCAATTTCCTCCCGTATAATCTGAGTCAAAAACATTGGTCGTATTTCATTGGGTAACCGCCTAATGTCAGATATTTTGTGACGTAGCTCTAGCTCCTTGAAGCCAATAAAATACTGAAGGTTCACTGAGCCAGCAATCCTATTTTCTTGGTGAGCATTATCGGACACTGTAACTGATGCTGAATCTAACAACTGTTTTCTCCTAGTTGGTAAGTATAAAATAGAACCTCTTGGCGGTGCACCCATCAATGCACCCGGGATTACTTGTTTAAACAAGTTATCAACTGCACATGATATGGCTGACCATTCAGACAAATATTCATCACTTAATATTCTGTCACCAACATCTCTTTTCAAGTGAGACAGAACATCAAGGTAAAGAGTGTATGATGGTCTGTCTGCCGCTCCCAGATATAAGAAGAGATCCCTGAATTTTCCAAATACTGTGGGTACTTTAACAAGGTACGGCACTATTTCTTGTTCTTGCAAGATAGTAATAACAGTCTGATGTGCTGGAATTAATGTCTGCAGGTCCAGGAGGAAAACGATTGGGGTATGGTACAGCCTTCTTTTGGTCAAGTCACTGGACAATGAATTCTGCAAAAGGTAAGTGTATATTGTTTCCATGAAGGACAATAACCAAGTACATAATGTTTCTCTCTGTCTCCTCTGAGTAAGGCAGTCTTTCAATGAATCACATACATTTTGACAATGGCAAATAACTCTGTCCAATGGTGGTTTCTGATATATACCAAGTACAGATTCTTTCTGTTTGATGCATTTTCTATTAAAATATAAGGAAAATGAATGTGGGTCTGCCTCTGCTGGGAGAAGTGGCAAGGTTGTCCATGTCAGTTTTGCATGTCGGTATGAAATTGAACCGTTAAAACATATCAATGTTTGATCCTCTGTACATGGTGCATGAACTTCAGATAACCATCCTGAACATTGGTGTGGAACAATAAACTTAATATTGGAAATTTCTGCATATACCTTATCATTCCACATCAATTTATTCATCATCAAAAACTCTACCAAAGCACTAGATTTCTCTTTTATATCTTTTGTAAGACCGTGAATGCCTTCATGGGCTGCTTGCTTTGCAAATTCAATGAATTTAACATCTGATATATCTGTTATCATGCCAATTAAATCAAAAAATGGTCCCCATTGTTGAGACTGGAATTCCACTGGAAGAAATTCATCAGTACTACAAAACAGTCTGAAAATTTCTATTCTAGGGCTGAAAAACTCAGAAGCCTTCCTCCGTTCATCGTTTATTTGCACGATTGGCAATCCTCTCAAAATATCAATAAGCTTTGTCTGATCTGCATCATACTTTTGTCCAACTCCCTTTTGCAAAAGACTGTCTCGGATATACTCTAGATGCTTATTTGTTGCATCCAAAGGTAGAAACTCCCATGTTGGCAGCAAATAGTCAAGATAAATCTGAATTGTATCAGAGAAAGAAAACTCCAGGAAAGAATACAGATTTTTCAATGCTTCATTTTCCTGAAGCAAAATTCGTCTTGTGCTGGCTGCCCATTCTCTAATGCCAGCATGGGGCATCCCACATGGTAGAACAATTACCGTCATGTTTTCGTTCTCCACAGAAACATATGTTCTGTCATGACTCAGAAATATTGGCAGTAACTTCAGTGATTCACGGATCTTCTTGACTTCAGCATTGTTATCCATCTGCATTCTTGCTAAATTTTCAGAGAAGAAGTGAAGAACTGCAAAGGAGTCAGAGTCGTCCAACTTGGTTGTTCGGAATACATTTCGATAGTATTTTAGACAAATCAAGAAAGCCATTGGATTTTGTGATGATGCAAGACATGGTGCAATCAGTCTGAAAGCCTCATATGGCAGGCAATATCCATTCAATCTTGGCAATCGTAGTTTCTGTAGGACAGCTTCTAAAGAATGGAAACTCGTAAACGAGTCCATATCCAGAATAGTATTGATTCCACTTATTCTTGCTAGGACATTTTCTTCATTACCTTTGAATCCAGGGAGAAGGCACCAGTTTTGTAATGGGTGCATATAAGCCTCAAAATTTGCAAACTCTGTGTCATTACGAAATGTTTTGAACCCATGAACAATTAACTCCCACAGATCGTGTATCCAAGTCTTCCCTATAACTTCTGAGGAAGGCTCAAATTTGATCATGTCACCGTGTGTGTACTGCAACCTGTTAACTTCTGACATCAAGAGTTCTTCCAATTCTGCTGTACTTATTTCATACTTCATTGCAGTCTCCTCTGTTATATTTAACCTTCTAACTGAACTCACAAGTTTTCTATGCACAAACTTTTGTGCAGACGCTCCAAAAAGGTTACAAAACCTTGTGCAAAAGATCATCTGGTCTCTGTCAAAGCAGCGCAGAATACCGTCATTTGTAACCAAAAGTGGTAGTCCGGCCAATTCATTTTTTAATGCCTCACCTTCACCACAGAAATCCATTATTCGCCCCACATTGTGCACATTTTGAAACCTTGTTTCACTAACCAAAGAGGGTAGGGGTCCTATGTGAATTCTGTCCACATATGCTGAGGAGTGAGATTTGAGAAATTGTACAGTAATGTCTGGATCCAAATATTTGATTTCACAGCCACTGTCTGACATGGAATCCACAATTTCTGTTGTAAGACTGATGAGTTTGAGACCAAGAGCTTTTAGTAAATCATACAACGACTGATTCAATTTATCATCAAGCGGTGTGCAGTAGACAGGAAAGCGATGACCTTCTGGCTGAAAGCAGCTCCAACTTATCTTGTAGGCAGTTTCAAGTTTATCCATGCTGACAGAATGAGTGGGTGTGCATATAGGAAACAGTCTCTCTTGCTCACTGACAACTGTTTCAAATATTCGTTTTACAAGTAGTTTTTCATTATTGTCAAGGACTGTTTTCGCAATTGGAAAATATCTGTTGAAGAGTGTTATACATGCAAATAAATCTTCATTTGTGTAACCCCTTGACTTATCATTCTCAAATATGATTGACTTCAGCTGTTTTAGTGCTTCAACATAACTGTGTGCCACTGTATCCGATAGGAGTAGAAAATTCCAAGCTGATTTGTATCCTTCTTCTTCTACCCATAAGCTCCTTCTTGCTTCATGACCAAGTACAAAATGTCCATTTATATGCATTGGTAGGCTAGATTTCGTTGGCAACGGTAAGAAACAATACATCTGTCCACCTTCTGGTGGTTCAGCACCTCGTCCACCTTCTGGTAGTTCAGCAACTCTATTTAATATACACTCAATGATATTTCTCACCACTGAATGCTGTAAATTCTTTTCATGCATTTTAACAGCTACACCACCAATAGGCAGCATGCCAAGCTTGTAATTTTTAAAGGCCGTCCTAACTTCTTCTGACACATTATGCTCACTGATTCCTAGCTGCTGTACAATAATCCATGTTTGTTTTTTGCCTTTACTATCACTTGACTGCAACGGATACGTAACTTGCAAAGGTGGTGATAATACTGCGCAGTTCCTTGTATCTTTAATTTGCTTTGCTGTTTCCTTGCAATGGAAAGAAAAGCGGCTGCGTTGAGCCAAATCATTTTCATTAAGTTCAACAGACACAGAGTATTCTGTTATCAATTCCCCACTTGATATATCAGATACTGTCACTTTAGTAATGCTTCGGAGGAAAAGTAAAAAACCTGACATTTCTGATTTTAGAGTAGCAAAAATTGTGTTAAGGTCTTCTTTTGTCACATTCTTAGCCAATTCTGATGTTGCTTGTCTGAGAGGAAACCGAAATACTGTTCCAATGTTTCTACCACTAAATACATTGTTTTCATTATACCCTGAAATGATATCTGGGAAGGCATTTCGGACATATTTCAGATCACATCTCAATCCACAAGTCTCTTCACAAAATTTCTGAAGAGGATCAAATAAACAAAGGGTTTCTCCTCCCTCAATTTCAGGGCCTTTTGTGATAAAAGAGGGCAGGTCAGTAAGATTATACACAGCATTAAATCCTACTCCATACTGTCCTGTTTTTGCAGGATCTAAATGCTTACTACCAACTCCAAGCTTCGTGAGTCCTTTCAAATCTGTTTGTGAAAATGGACTATCATTATACACAAGCAGGGATGGCCCTTGGAAATCTTCATAGGACTGATCAAATATTTTCACACAACTATGGGTTCGAAAGTCTTTGATAAAATGTATTTCAGATGCATTTGCGTCATCCGCATTTTGTATTAATTCTTTCATTATTCCTATATCACAGGGGTAGCCGTCCAAAAGACCCTTTAACCTTGTCACAAGCTCCTCTTTTTGTTCATAGGGTAATCCTATAGAACAGTCTTGCATGTATTTCCTCCGTTTTGTTGAGATGCCTATCATTTCAGCAACAGTTCTTGAGATATCACTGTGAACAAATTTCATTGACCTTGAAGCTTCCTTAAATCCAATGTCATCGAGACACAATGTGTTGGTAGGTCTAAGAATTGTATCTATGTCAGGAGCTACTATATTTTCTTCTCCTAAACTGGTTATATCTTGAAATCGCAGTTCATGTCTGAGCATCAGATCCGATAGTAGCTCTAGCAGCTGACGAATGAGCAGGAATTCATTTGATGGCAGCTTGGTACTATCAAATTCAAGTCTTTTTCTCTTCAGAACATCCACAACATCTTGAACATCAAAGTGATCTTTAATTCCAATTCTTTGTAGGAATTTTTTGTATCTCCCAATCTTATTTCTGCCGACTTCATACAGCTCTGGAACACAATTATAACCGACAGAAAATGCAACTTTTGAAACAGGTAAAAGCTTGGATTCTATAAGTATAATCGGTTTGGCTATCAAACGTGGCAGGACTCTTCCAAAGTTGTCTGAATCCAAAACATCCCTTTCATTCAAATACTTGTATATTTTATCTAACACATCTTCTTCGACACGCTTCTGAAAATCATCTTTTGGAACATCTTTTGAACTGCAAACGGTCAGCATCTGCTCAACAACCATTGGAAGTGTTACATGTGATTCTTCTTTCACACCCATTTTAACAAACAGCTGGTGATTAAATCGCGAATATGGTAACTCAGAAGATTCCAGAAGGAGCTCAGTGCAGGCTACAAGATCTTTACAGTCATCGAAGAAAAGTTTACAAGCCTTTTCAAAAACAATGACTTCATCCCCTTGCTGTTTGTCAAATTGTCCATCTGAATGCCATATGAATGGCCAATGACCAGGTTTCTTCAGGACAGGCAAAAATTTGATATTACCAAGATGCTGCAAAGTGTTTTCATCTAAATCCCGGCACGAATCTAAGTAGGTAAATAGATGTTTACACCTGTCAAATGCTAGGCTGTAAAGTCCATCTGATGCTATTTTCTGTATTGTCATGGCCAGATCAAAAAGCAACTCAGAGGACAAAGTGTCTTTCATCATACCAAGGGATAATAGATTTCGTATTACAGCGGAGGTGCAGAAAGACTTCACTGGAAATCGTTCATCTTCGTCTTGAAACAGTTTTGAAACTTGGCTTTCAGGATACACCAATTCACAAGGTTTTCTCAATCTACCATTAGGACTAGTTGGAATGCATTCAGTTTCTCTCAGAAGTGTATCTATAACGGAAGTAGTAGCATGATCTAAGCAATACAACAGAAGCTTATTTCTGCTGTCTAAACGGTCTTCTACCTCTAACCAATAACTGTCCCCAATATGTGGCAGGAAATACTTCATGTAAAATTGCTCCTCGTCAACCATGGTAGCCTTTTCTTTCCAGCCTCTGCTAGCCTCTAATGCATACAAATATGTTGATGGCAAATTAACCACGCCCAGTCTTGAATCTGAACGGAATTCGTGAAGGACTAATAGAGCAGTTGTAACAATTTCAGCATTCTGTGACATTTTTCTGTTTAAAAAAATACATTGACTTACCCCTTGCCAACTGCCATGACTTTCAAACACTGAGCTCTCGGACTGGATAATGCTCTCATAGAAACCCCGTTCAAAACTTGCTGCCACTTGTGTGCTGTTTATAGGCCAAAGCTGATAGAACTTATAGTCCTGAGATAGCACCTCAAACTTCAATGTTTTAAACTGGTGCATCTGCACTAGAAGATTTATGAATGATCTGGATATTGTGTCAGATATAAGAGCTTCATTCCACTTCGTGTCATATGAGTACTTATCATCCTCTGTGTTTGTTTGCAGTCCTCGTCTGTTTGATGTGACAGCAAAACTGCCATTGACATGAAACTCCAATTCAGTCTGAATGGGCAAAGGAAGATAACAAAAGATGTGACCAGTCTTGTAGAAACCGAATGTGACGTTTTGCAGTGTTTGAGGAGAAATGCAACCACTATGACTTTTGACAAGCACTGCAATACTACCTAAAGGCAAAGCCCCAGTAACATTTGTAGAGTAAGAAAGCTCCAAGGCGTTGGAGGTCCCTGTTGCCCAGGATACTAACCAAAGTGTTTCAAAGACATTAGCACCCACGTCAGATACAATTTTTATGTATTTTTCACAAAAAACACTTATCTTTACCTTTTGAATCATTGTGAATGGATGTGAATGCAACATTTTCTTTATCTTCAATTCAGAGCAGGTTTCAAGGACTGTTTTGGTTAAAGCTTGGGACTCACATTCTTTGGAAACAGTGATAAGGAGCTCGGCTGATTCAGGAGATACCCCAGATGGCGGAATATGAAACAATTTTATTTCCTTCACATTCTGTGTAAACAACAACATGTTACCACATGCCTCAATGAACTGTTTCAGTAACCCCAGCATTTCTTCTCTAGTGTATGAAGTACCTTTGATCTCACTTACAGCAGCCTGTTGTTGTGTTCTGAGAGGGAGTCGAAATAATGTACCAGGATAAAAGGGATCCTTCTGAGACAGATCACAACCAAACACATTTTGAAATGGTTTGAACTGGTTACACATTTTCTTCATTAGTCTTTTGTTTTTCATTGTTTTCAGGTTTATTTTTAGTCCTGGGCTTTTACCAGGAATGGCTTTGTTCAAAAATTTTGTATGTGGATCAAAAACCACCATATTCTGTCCAGATACAAAACTTGGAACATCCGTTAGATTATAAACTGCACAGAATCCTAAGCCAAATTTTCCTATCTTTCTTGTATCACTTTCTTTTGTTGCTCCGCTCAGCTTCGTAATATTTTTCAAATCACCATCAGAAAAAAGGGCATTATTGTAAGCCCACAATGCTGGTCCTTGACAGTCAGCCATTCCTTCATCTAACAGCTGTGTCCTTGCATCTGTATTTTCCCTTTCATCATATAAGAAGTAAACAGTAGTTGCACGAGCATCATCAGCATTCTGAATAATTTCTTTGGGTACAGCTAACCCATCTACATAGCCTTCTTTCAAAATATTGTGCAATCTTCTGGTTAAAGGCTCTTCTTGCCCCCATTCTTCTAACCCTTCAGCATCTGACATTAACTGCTTCTTAAGTGATTTCACTCCTAGGCCTTCTGCGACTCTTAATGGTACATCAGCATGAACATATATGATTTTTTCCTCCTCCTGGTCATCTTCCGTGAGTTGTTTCAACCACTCAGCATCACAGAATGTGCACTCAGTGTAAGGTTTTAATTGCAGAACTCTATCATCACCAGTGTGTACAGGAAAAAGCAGCTTGTTTCCAAATTTTTCTGGGCTGAGGTTTTCCTGGAATAATTTATTCAGTATCTGCAACACAAGGTTAAGATCCATTTGAACTTCACTTTCATTAGTCATTTGTTGTGTTGTATGTTTTTCAGAAACTAAATCCAAGACTGTGATGAGAACTGACACATCTTGCCTCTGATGACAACTAATTTTATGAAAGAAAGCTTTCAAACACTCTAATTCAGTTGGTATTGTATACATATATGGCCTGAGATCTAAGTCTTCTCTTTCTTTTTCCAGTATTATTTGATTCGGTTTACAGAATCCATCTCCAAACCACATACTGTTTCCTTGAAGAAGTCTTTGAAAATCAGGACAATTAACTACCTCCACAGTTTTGACTGCCATGGCTCTATAGACATATGATACCAATGGTAACAACAGTGATTTGTTTGTGCTAGTATAAGCGGATATAAGGTTTTTCAACTGTTTTGTTAAAACTGTTGCGTCTGGTTGTGCATTCCAGTTGAAGTAGTGGTCAAGGTTTGCAGAATTAAACTTGATTAAAGGGACTACTGACCCAACAGTACTGGAAAATACCATACTTCTAAGCTCAATTGGTGAGCATAAAGAGAACTCTGTCCCTTTCCACAGTACATCTTTTGGATAGCCGTCTGGTCTTTCTTGCTTGTGTGGTAAACACCTTAAATCTGAAATAGACCTGTGTAGCTGAGAACCTGTCAATGGTACATAAGAACACAAAATATCATTTCTCTCCTCGAGTATGTGCAGCAACGCTTTTGCCTTCTGTTCAGTACAGGTTCGATCTTGTCCATCTCTGCACATTTTATCCAATGTCTTTGCTGTAGTATACAAAGAGTCTGCTGTTACAGTCACCTTTGTTCTTAATCCTAAGTTTTTCAAGGCACTCAAGTTTGGTTCTGATGCAAACTCATTGACAGGAAATTTATTTTCACCAGCAAACAATGACTTCAAACTGGTATTCCTTGGATCATACAGGTCAGATGGTTTCTGTCTACCCAAACCATTGGAAACAAATGCGATCTCTTGGGCAAGGCTCAGGATGTTAGGATTTGATTGGAACTTGTAAATATGTTTTAGGAACCATAGCATGAATACTTGAACACTGTCATTGTTATATGAACCACTCTTCATTGCTTTTAGCAGACGAATAACCAACTGCTCTTCATTGATTTCAGTAGCGCCTAACTTCTTTGCCAGCAACAGGCCTTGGTGAGAGTTTGAAACAAGCAAATGTTCTGGAAAATGCACTGGAAAATCGATATTGTGACTCACAATGCATTTGTATTTCTTGACCGAAGTCAGTGTAAAATTTATGTCTGTGGTTGAAGCTTTCAGGCTGAACAGGTTTAACTGCTGCAAGAATACTATGGTATTGTTCGTCAAAGAAGAGCTGATTTTATCAAGCAGGACAATCAAAGCCTCTGCATCAGTTGTCTTGCAGGTACTGTTGAATGAGCTTACACACTGTGAGTGTCGGCTATATAGTCTTTCAAACATTCGTACAAGACTTGGTCCATTTGAATTGAAAACACATGAAATTTTTCCTGTGTCAAACCAACCAGGGAGTGATGGCAGCATTTTTACTGATAATTGCTCTAAGGCTATGCCCGTTTTGTCTGATAGTTCTTCTGCCTCTCTGTCAGATTTTACAAGGAATGTATGAAGCATACTGTACAAATGGACTTCTCCATCCATCCATGTGCCATCATCCCATTTACCTTGCACCAAACATGGAATGAGTGGTAAATTTTCAAAGTAAGACAAGGTGTTTGGATAAAATTGGAAGAGGTATACCCACAATTTTTCCAGCCAAGTTCCAAAACGCTTTTTCGTTGACAGTTGCAATTTGATTGGCTCCATGTGGCCAAAATTCTTTTGAATAGTTGCTTGTAGAAGGCTGGCCATATCCCCAACCATCAATGTCCGTATCTGGTAGATTCCTAAAATCAAACAAGAACACTAAGGGAACTAGATAGACATTGCTTCCATTAAATTTCATTGAATTACATTTCATCTAGAAGACAACACATCGAATGCGACATTTGGTCAACTTGCTGCATACGACTACGACATTTCATCGAAGCCTCTTCAAAGTACGTCAGACAGGTTGAAATGTACTTGAAATGTCAGAATCATAATATTTCCCAAAAACTGGATACATTATTTACATATTTTGTATCTAAATTCTTAATGGAATATCGTACCTGACAACTGTTTTTACCAATCACTATGTTCGATGAAATATTACAGCAACCAAATGTTGCATTTGATCAGGCAGGGTATCGGACAAAATGTCATGCACCTGTAGACATTTAGGGGATGCTACCCACTAAAAATAATGTGTTGTCATCTTTCAATAGGAGTCAACACTTAAAAGACTTTGACTCCCAGTACATCAACCATAGTGCAGTTTATATTTTACTTTTGGCGTCCTTTGAGATCAACTTGAATATTCTGAGATTTCAGAAATAAATTATTGGTTTAGACTCATATTCTAGACAGGTTTTTAATTATTTGGACCCCATTTTGATTTATATCAGTCTTTGAATCGACTGCCTTTGTAAATTCACAAAATTGCAGTATGTTTCCTCTGGCTTTCTTTGCCGGATCATTACAGGGTCACTGATGAGGCTTTATTAGCCGAAACTAGGTAGTATGACCCATCTTCTTTCTTATGAATGTTTTCATTGCTCTTAAAGGAACTCATTTTTGATTTTTATTTGCCTTCACTGCAGCTGGTGTTGTGCCGTGTGGCGGCCGTAAAACGTCTCCCCGTACATCAACCATAGTGCAGTTTATATTTTACTTTTTGCGTCCTTTGAGATCAACGTGAATATTCTGAGATTTCAGAAATAAATTATTGGTTTAGACTCATATTCTAGACAGGTTTTTAATTATTTGGACCCCATTTTGATTTATATCAGTCTTTGAATCGACTGCCTTTGTAAATTCACAAAATTGCAGTATGTTTCCTCTGGCTTTCTTTGCCGGATCATTACAGGGTCACTATTGAGGCTTTATTAGCCGAAACTACGTAGTATGGCCCATCTTCTTTCTTATGAATGTTTTCATTGCTCTTAAAGGAACTCATTTTTGATTTTTATTTGCTCCAAAGTAGCAAGAGTAGACCCCATTTTCAGAAAAGTTCATTTGATATAGTTCGAGTACATGGTATAGTTAAAATATGCCAAGTACAGTAGTATCCCCATGGGTCTACAGATTATACTAACATAGCGCGCCTATATAGGCAATGGAAAATAACTGTGTTTTATTCTACAACAAATCACGACAAGGAAGAGCGTGACGAGTGACGTCATTAAAAACTGCCAATTTATGACGTCGCTAGTCGATGTCCTTGACGTTGGACAGTGTAACGTCATTTTCTTGCATCCAAAACGCTAGAAAAGGTTATACATGCATGTGGCATGTGTTTCCGTCAATAATTTTAGCGGGATTTCTTCTAACAATGGCGAAACTTTGTGATATTTTGAAGGAAACAACAGCAAAATTGCCGATTTTCAGCCTGTTAGAATCGAAATAGATTAGTTCCAGTTTGTGATTTGTTGAGGAATCAATCACAGTTTGTCGGTCAGTTGTTAGTATACAAATCACGCGCGCATGTACTTTACAACTGACCTCCAAACTGTGATTTATTTCTCAACAAATCACAGCTACAGCTTATCTATTTCTTAAACGAATGGTCCGGTTAGATAAAAAGTAGAAGTAAAACAAAGATCAGGAATCGATACAATTAACTTACTCCACCCATCAAAGACACCAAAGGGAAAGAAACACAAACATTAAGCGACCAGACCATAATGGAAACCTAAACAAAGGAAGGCCATAAGGACAGTTACTTTCCCACAAAATGGCCATATGGCCATCCAAAATAAAAAGACACAAGTGATACACAAAGTAAGTAACAAACAACACCATAAATAAACCGCCACAGAAGAACCGCCTTGGAACGGTCAGTGGAATGATTTCCACTGGGGGGCTTAAATCGATTTTACGTGGCCACAATCCTCTTCCTTACTTCCGTCGCGATTTAGACAAATAATTTGTTCAGTCCGCATGAAGGTCTCCTAACTCATCAGTGCAACATCTCCGTGAACACAAAAAAATCAAAGAACCACAGAGGTGAGACAACGGTGAGGACTCGACAGCAAGAAACCACTGAAATGCTGGAGCAAAAGAAAACCAACAGTTAGACTCCGATGAGCCCGACCAGAGACAGAGCATCAGGCACCAACCAACATTACCAACAATTAGATCTCTCTAATTCTCAATAAGCCTTTACGTTGGAGCCGTCATAGAATCTGAGGCCTGACCCACCGGCGTGCAATTAAAGAGGGAAGCAAAGTTGCCAACCGTGATTGGGTTAACTACCATGCATGCAGACTGTCGTATAACATCCATGTTGTACCCAGTCTTTTTATATCGAAGAATGATTTTACGAAATTGGGTGCTGAAGTCATTGCGGTTATATATTTTTCTGAATTTATATACTAAGTCACCATAAAATTCGGGTTCCGATAGACCTTGTTGCAGAAGAGATTTAAGTCCAATATTGAATTTTGAAATTAAATCAGAATGGCGTCTATAAAATTTTGAAAAGGCTTTGCGTAGTTTTGGTACTGATAACCCTGATTAAGAAGTTTAGCTGTTAATAATTTATTACGAGTGTTGAAGTCAGTTACATGACTACACACTCTAGCAAATCGAATTAACTGCGAAATATAAACGCCATAGGATGGCGCACGAGGAACATCACCATCCAAAAAAGGAAAATTTACAATCTCAAAATCAAAGTCATTGTGTTTATTATAAATTTTGCACGAAACAAACCCATCTACAATAGATAGATGTAAATCCAAAAACGGTGCCTCGGTATCAGGAGAACTTGCTTCATTTGACTGAAGTTCTGGGGGTCTGACTGATCAAACCATCGAAATAGGTATTATCAATATTTAATAAATCATCTAAATATCTAGAAGTGGAGCTAATAAGCTTCAATAATTTCAGATTGGTTATCAATGGAAAGCGACATCGTGAATTCTCTTTCATAACAATACAAGAACAGATCAGCCACAAGAGGTGCGCAATTCGTACCCATCGGAATACCCACAATTTGTCTAAATAACTTAGTACCGAATCTAATATAAATATTGTCAAGTAGAAAGGTGAGGGCATCACACACTTTCTGACTTGACCAAAGTGTATAATTCTTATGCTCTTTAGAAGTGAAAAATGCTTTTCTGACATAACAAGCAAGATAGAGAGAATCTTCCCTGTGAAAAGCCCATTCAGTTAAATCATTAAGCTTTTCTTTTATAAGATAAACCGCTAAGAGGATCTAAGCCTGCCCAGGCAAAGTGGTGCGAGTCCATGCTTATAAACCCTAGTTTCATTGGGCGGCAGGGCTTGTGATGTCATTTCATCTCAATGTCGGGTAGAAGTCCCACAAAATTGGAAGCAACGTCTCCAAAAGGACCTTTACAGTGTTAACCTCAAATAAAACAAACTAATCCATTTCAGCTTATTTGAATCGCTCTGGAACACAACTCCTGGATGAAATTATCACATGCGCGAGAGAAAGAGGCAGTGACTTTTACACCACGGTTACCCAATTACACCTGGATGAAGTGGGGCAGTTGCATTACATGTCTTGCTTGCCCAGGGACACACCTCGCCTCCACTGGCCGGATTCGTCAGGAGCTCATTTTGACAATACAGAGTTGACTTGTATGTCACTATTTTGGCACCTTGAGGACATTGAGGGTCAGGTCCTAGTGCACCAGACGGAAATGAACCAGCTCAATGTAACTTACAATGCCTCATAGTGACAACGGGGGGGGGGGGTTCAATAGTTCTGAAGCTAGCCTTCGAGGTCAATTTCAAAGTCGGTCAAAGGTCAAAGTAAAGGTCTCAAGTCTAAATTAGCTACAAAGAACCTACATGCAAAATATGAAGGCTCTACCTCAAACGGTTCAAAAGGTATGATGAAGTAGGTCACAGGTCAAGGTTAAGGTGACATAGGTCACATGTCAAATACCTGTATGGGTGGGAATTTAAGCACTGGTCACAAGGAACCTATATGCCACATGTGATGGTTCCATCTCAAATGGTTCAAAAGTTATCAAATGTTAAAGAAGGTCACAAGTCAATGTCTCAGGTCAAAATTTCTTGTATGAGTGAGAAGCTCTTGTCACAAGAAATCTAAGAAGGCTCTATCTCAATGGTTAAAAATTATGACCAATGTTATATTTTTCTATAAAATTGGTCACATGTCAAGATCAAAATGTTTTGTTGGAGGAACCTACATTCCAAATATAAAGGCTCTATTTCAAATGGTTCAATAGTTATGACCAATGTTATTTTTTCTTTAAATTAGGTCTCAAGTCAAGGTCAAGGTCCCAGGTCAAATATTTATATAAAATGATTGTCAAGATGATATTATGAGCAAGTTTAATGAGGAAAGGACAGAAACTTTGCCCTCTAGAGAATTCACGAAGTTTTTTTTATGATTTGACCTACTGATCTACTTTCTGATCTGACATGACCAATATGTGAACTTGACTCATTCTGTGGTATCTGATCGGGGTCTACACTGTTTGCTGAGCCCAAACCATGATTCCAGCCCAGATTCTACAGATAGATAACCACTTTATGCAACTTGCTTACCTCATTCGTATAAAATTAACACTGCTATTTTCTATAAAATGTTTACTAGATTTCAAGTGGACTTTAGCACCTCAGAAATTCTACGCTTAGTAATTTGGGGTCAATTGACAACCAATCAAGCCAAAATTAAAGACTCAATTTTATTGTGTCTTCACAAACATGTACTAAATCGTACAGTACTTCGTTTGATTTGAGGTTTACCGTCCCTGTAAACACTGTAAAGGTCATTTTGGAGATGCTGCTTCCAATTTTGTGGGACTTTAACCTTCTTGTCCTTTGGGATCAATGATTCCATTGTGGAATTTTGAAAATATCTAAGGGTCACTGATGAGGCCTAATTCGCCGAAACTATCTAGTCTGGCCCAGAAAACATGTACACTCCATATTTTTCACTTCTGCGGTGTATTCCTTGCTTCAAAAGGATAACCCTTTTATAGAACATATTTTACCCAACATTGAGACATTCCAACCCTGAAGCTCAATGAAACCAATAGGATTTATATGCATGGATGGTCTAAATCTTACTTTGCAAGACCGATTAGGTCCTCTTGTTTGTTTGATTGATTTGAAGTTTAACGTCCCCATCAACACTGTATAAGTAATTTTGGAGACATTGCTTCCAATTTTGTGGAACTTTTACCCGACATTGAGATGAAATGACATTTCAAGCCCTGTCCCCCAATGAAACCAATAGGGTTTATAAGCATGGCTGGTCCGACCCACACTGCTTTGCCTGGGCAGGCTTAGATCCTCTAAGCAGTCTACCACTAATCCATTTCAGCTCTGTGTGGAAGCATCAAGCAGCCCATCTATTTCTTTAAGCACCGATAGGTGGGGAGGAAACTGTTTGCCTATATGCAAAAATATTTTTTGAAAAGTTTACAAAAAGATTCAGCAGACAACATAAGCAGAGGACATATTCAGATGCAGTTTTTCTCTCGGCGTCTGAAGGGTAAACTATGTTCTAAAGTCCTGGGGTCAGTTTTCAAAACTAACGACGTCATTAGTTAATGTATCGTTAAATCTTTGATCATTTATTATGGCAAATCGTCTGCTGAGTGCAATAACGGTGTAACTGACATTTTGGCCAAAATAGTTTTTTTGCATAAATGGGTGCCTTAGGACTTGAGACACTTGGTAAATAAGTTCTACAGCTGGATTCTGCCTCAATCATGATTTATTTCAGCATTTTGGATTTTTTTTTTGTCGGTTACACCGTTTTTGCTCTGACTTTTAGAAAAAAAAGTTGGCGCAAAAACAGTGTAAGTGCTCTTACCCCATATTTGCATAAAGTTTTTTAATACCTCAAAAAAATTGAATCCTGCTGCTTGATATTTCAGAATAAGCATATAAGTACCATGCAGAATGTATAAAATGTGAACTATTACCTACCAAGTGTCTTTAATTTACTGCTTTACCATGTAAAAGGCAAAGAAATAAAGTTTGTACATTTACACCATTTTAGTGCTGGATGCACTTACACCGTTTTTGCACCAAAAACACTCGGCGCAGAAATGGTGTATCAACCCTTAAATGCTAAATATTTCTTTTCAAATGTCATTAATTCAACAATAAACATCACACACAAATGAAAGAAATCGCCATGCTGTTAAGAAACCAGCTTATAGCATGGTTTTCTATGCCATTCTTTAATAAAACAGTTTTTTGTCTCTCCTGAAAAGTTGCCATTTTGCACTTACAATGTTATTGCACTCAGCAGACGAAATATGCTAATATTTTTGCTGAAAAAATGTGAGCAGCTTTTGCAAATGCAAAAGCTGCTCACATTTTTTCAGCAAAAATACCAAACTTTTAGATATTGAACTTGCTACAACTCTTAACAATATGACCACTAACGAGCCCGTTAAGCTAACGATGCTTTGAACAACTGGCCCCTGAAGTCCGTAAAAGGTTAACTAGGGTTCTGTATGCTGTCTTATGGTTGTTTACCCGTGTCTGAAGCTTTGTGAAAATATCTCATACAGTATCCGAGCTATAGAGGGAGTTCTGCAGCTGACACAAATGGCTATGTCCAATTTTCAAAGCGCAATAACTCCACCTGTATATTTTGAAATACTTGGTGCTATTGAGTCATGCAAATTCACAAAATGAATGACAAACAGTTAAGATACTGGACACATTATGCTAACACATCCGTGTGAAAAAGTGCATTTTTCATATCTCAAAAAAAAAGGTAATTTTCTGATGAACATTTGTGACGTTTTTCTTAATTTATACTCCAAACATTGGTTTGGGTGCTCGTTTGAACCGCCTCATTGAGGCGGTTCTAACAAGTACCCACAACCTATGTCTTGAAGCAGAAATAAGGAAAATTATGTTTACCCCCGTATACCCTAGTTTTCTCTATATAAAGTGGGGTTTCCATTGTGGAATTTGGAACTATTTGAGGGTCACTGATGAGGTCTAATTGGCCGAAACTAGCTAGTCTGGCCCAGAAAACATGCACACTCCATATTTTTCAGTTCTGTGGTGTATTCCTTGCTTCCAAAGGATAATCCTTTTATAGAACATATTTAGGGGGGTCTTTATTTCACAGACTTGTTCACGTGATGAAATGGCTTCTGAAGAAGCCATCTGATCAGGATCTACACTGTTTGCAAAGGTAGGGATTGTTGTTGCCTTCAGAAGGATAAGGGTTATTAAGCAAACAGAAAAGACCCTTATTAGTCCCCACATTCTGTGGCATCTGACCAGGGTCTTTGTTCATTGTTTAATGCTCTGGCTATTTTATTTCTTATTTTACAAGATAACAGGATTGGAAATTTCATGCAAATTGTCTCCTATGGAGATAAAAGGCTGTTTTCACGGAAAATAAGGAAAATACCAAGAATTTGTTATCTGCTGAAATAGAGCAAGCAGCACATTGAAAATAGTCAACCTCAATGACTCCAACACCTTCTGGACCACCAAAATTTATGCTAGACAGGGGTAATTTGAGCCGCGGAGGGCTACTGCCAGGATGCAGTATGCAGACTGAACAAATTGTTTGTCTAAATCGCAACGGAGTTAAGGGCGAGGATTGTGGTCGTGTAAAATCGATTCAAGCCCCCCCCCCCCCACCAGTGGAATTTGTTTCACTGACACTTCCAAGGCGGTTCTTCTGTTGTGGTTTATTTTTGTTATGGTTTGTCTTTGAGTGCCTGTATCGCTTATACTTTTTTGTTTCTGACAACCATTTTGTGGGAATGTGATGTCCTTTCGGCTTTCCGCTATTGATGTTTCCATTGGGGTCTAGTTAATTATTGTTTGTGTTTCTTTCCCTTTGGTATCTCGGATGGGAGCTGTGGGTTAATTGTATCAATTCCTGATCGTTTCCTTCACTTCTATAATGGGGTTAATTGTGGGACAGCTTTTCAGCATTCTATAATAAAAATGCATGCTGTGTGTAATAATTAGAATCGCCTCCATGAGGCGATTCTAATGATTACACACTATGGCGATTCTAATGATTACACACAATGCATTTGCAACATAAAAGTAAAAAATCTCCTTTAATTATCCTGCACTGCTTCTTATGTAGAGGAATCCCCTAGGGTCTCAAAAACGGGTCCCACTCTGTGTATCACAATAAACAAGCCATCCATATTTGAGCTTTCAAAGTTCTACTTTATCAGACATGCAATACCAAAAGGTGTTTTGCTTTGTTTAAATTGAGGTTTAACATCCTCATCAACACTATTTAGGTCATTTTGGAGACACTGCTTCCAATTTTGTGGGACTTTTACTCAGACATTGAAATGAAATGACATCTCAAGCCCTGCGGCCCAATGAAACCAAAAAGCTTATATGCACTGGACGCTCTGACTCACACCACTTTGCGTGGGAAGGGTTAGTCCTTCTAAGTAGTTTACCAGTACTCATGTGCGGTTTTGTTTGTCTGTTTGCACTGGAGTTTAACTGCTTTGTCAACACTATTTAGGTCATTTTTGTGCCAGTCAGTTTACCTATCCACACCTTCCTGGGCAGGCTTATACGTAAGCGGTTTACCATTACAGTGCACATTCCTTCACCAGAAACTATGGCAAGCAATTTTACTATTTATTATGGAATGTAGATATCTGATATCCTAAAGTAGATATCTTATATCCAATATGAGATATCTTATTTAATTCTGCAATTCAGATATGTGACATGATATATAAGATATATTATATCTTAAATAAGATATCTTATATAACATATAAAATATCTTATATGGTAAATAAGATATCTGATTTGTCAATTAAGATATCTTATTTACTAAAACATATGATATCTTATATGCTAAATAAGATATATACTAAATAAGATATCTAATATAGCATATAAGATTTCTATATATCAGATATCTTATATATTATATATCTAATTTATATTGGTAAATAAGATATCTTAATTGGTATATCAGATATCTTATTTAACATATAAGATATCTTATATAGCATATAAGATATTTTATTTGACATATAAAATATCTTATTTACATTTGACAAATAAGATATTGTATATAAATTTGAAGGAAATGACAAATAACAGTCGCTCCCTCTCTTCCGGTTGATTCCATACCTATATGCACATTAGACTGCTTTACAGAGGACTGAAAAAATTGATTATGAACTGTATGGCACAAATGCTTTCTTGAAGTAAAACGGAGGGGTCCCAAACAGGTGAGAAAAGATAAAAGTCTACTTTTTTTGAGAGAGTGATGGAGAGATAATAAATCCAACATGCTTTTGTTTGTATAATTTAATAAACCTCCCTTACCAAAATTCTTCAGATAGTGGAAGTGTTAATTGAACTTCATACTCTGAGTTTATAATGCCAAGTGCTGCTCGCTGCATGTATTTTGACAAAAAAGCAAAGACTCTCACCTATGGAACAGGATTTAGGTAAAAACTCAATTATGCAACACTGAGATTGCAATATGTAATTTTGATATTCTGTTATGCTATATTCAGTTACAATTGTGCAAAATATTCCGCTTCTGCTTCTTCTAGTTCTCATTATTCTCGTTAAGTGGCGCTGTGATAGTTTTTCCGTAAACGTCCGCCTGTATTCGGAAGATACCAAAAAGAATCTGCAAGCGTATTGGTGACACGGAGGAGTGAAAGAAACGAGAGAACTATATTTTGGCATAAAACGGACGATTTGGGGACATTACACCCTTCCCGATAAAATCATTTACACATAATTTTTATTTTATATGTCAGACCAGGAATCAGCTTTGCTGTGTTTGTTTTGTGTCCAAGTTTTATCTAAATATATCGCAAATGTGTTCAGGCCATTGCACCTCTAAAATATAAATTTGTTGTAAATACTTATAATAATTTTGTATGGCACAGAAAGGCTCCTGTCCAATGTCGTGTAGACCTTGGTGAGACTGCTCCTTTATGATCACCTGAAGCAAACATAGTTACAACTCTCTTTTGTGAAAATGCTTTCAATTGAGAAACGACTTACGTTCCCTCTAACATTTATTTCTGATTTAGGGCATATCCAACGGAATTCTAAAACTAGGCATTTTGGTTCTGTTGTTTGATTTGATGTTTAACGTCACCTTCAACACAGTATAGATCATTTTGGAGACGTTGCTTCCACTTTTGTGGGACTTTTATCCCACACTGAGATGAAATGACATCTCCAAGCCCTGTCGCCCAATGAAACCAATAGGGTTTGTAAGCACCGCTTTGGCTCGGTAGACTTAGATCCTCTAAGCGGTTTACCAGTACTGGTGTGCGGGTCGGTTTCAGTTCATGCAGCCCATCTATTTCTTCAAGCCCCGATGGCCGGGGGTCTGATTCTTTTGTCACATGTTTATATAGATGTTCGTAACTGTTTGTGTTAAATGCATTCATTAATTTATAAGAAAATAGAAAACTATCTGGCTTTTTATACTAGATTTTTGGCTTCAAGTGACAAAACCCAAAGGTTTCCACTTTTTAGCTCACCGTCACGTAGTGACGAGGTGAGCTTTTGGGATCACTTTTCGTCCGTCGTCCGTCGTCAGTCCGTGCGTCCGTAAACAATTTCTTCAAACGACATCTCCTCCTAAACCACTGATCGGATTTTGACCAAACTTCACAGGAATGATCCTTAGGTGGTCCCCTTTCAAAGTTGTTCAAATGGTTCCGGTTCGTTGCACATCTAGGTCATGGGAGCCAAAAATAGATTTTTTTTTCAACAAAAACTTAAAAAATCTTCTTCTCTGAAACCACAAGGCCCAGGTCTTTGATATTTGGTATGAAGCTTCATCTAGTGGAACCCTACCAAGATTGTTCAAATTATAGTGCTGGGACCAAAAATGCCCCCGCTCCGGGGCCCTTTGGTTTTACATGGGCTTATATAGGGAAAATCTTTAAAAATCTTCTTCTCTGAAACCGTAAGGCCCAGGTCTTTGATATTTGGTATGAAGCTTCATCTAGTGGACCCCTACCAAGATTGTCCAAATTATAGTGCTGGGGCCAAAAATGCCCCCGCTCTGGGGCCCTTTGGTTTTACATGGGCTTGTATAGGGAAAATCTGTAAAAATCTTCTTCTCTGAAACCGCAAAGCCCAGTTCTTTGATATTTGGTATGAAGCTTCATCTAGTGGACCCCTACCAAGATTGTTCAAATTATAGTGCTGGGGCCAAAAATGCCCCCGCTCCAGGGCCCTTTGGTTTTACATGGGCTTGTATAGGGAAGAGCTTTAAAAATCTTCTTCTCTGAAACCGTAAGGCCCAGGTCTTTGATATTTGGTATGAAGCTTCATCTAGGGGAACCTTACCAAGATTGTTCAAATTATAGTGCTGGGGCCAAAAATGCCCCCGTCCCGGGGCCCTTTGGTTTTACATGGGCTTAAATAGAAAAAATCTTTAAAAATCTTCTTCTCTGAAACCGCAATGCCTAGGTCTTTGATATTTGGTATGAAGCTTCACCTAGTGGACCCCTACCAAGATTGTTCATATTATAGCCCTGGGGCCAAAAATGCCCCCGCCCCGGGGCCCTTTGGTTTTACATGGGCTTATATATGGAAAATCTTGAAAAATCTTCTTCTCTGAAACCCGCTAGGCCCAGGTCTTTGATATTTGGTATGAGGCTTCATCTTGTGGACCCCTACGAAGATTGTTCAAATTATAGTGCTGGGGCCAAAAATGCCCCCACCCCGGGGCCCTTTGATTTTTCATAGGCTTATATAGGGAAAATCTTTAAAAAAATTTCTTCTCTGAAACCGTAAGGGCCATGTTTTTGATATTTGGTATGAAGCTTCATCTAGTGGACCCCTACCAAGATTGTTCAAATTATATTGCTGGGTACAAAAATGCCCCCGCCCCGGGGCCTTTTGGTTTTACATGGGCATATATAGGGAAAATCTTTAAAAATCTTCTTCTCTGAAACCGCAAGGCCCAGGTCTTTGATATTTGGTATGAAGCTATACCTAGTGGACCCCTACCAAGATTGTTCAAATTATAGTTCTGGGGCCAAAAATGCACATGCCCGAGACCCTTTGGTTTTACATAGGCTTATATAGGGAAATCTTAAAAAATCTTCTTCTCTGAAACAACATGTCCCAGGTCTTTGATATTTGGTATGAAGCTTCACCTAGTGGACCCCTATCAAGATTGTTCAAATTATAGCCCACGGGCCAAAAATGCTCCCGCTCCAGGGCCATTTGGTTTTACATAGACTTATATGGGGAAAATCTTGAAAAAATTTTGTCTCTGAATTCACAAGGCCTAGGTCTTTGATATTTGGTATGAAGCTTCATCTAGTGGACCTCTACCAAAATGTTCAATTATAGCCCTGAGACCAAAAATGCCCCAGCCTTGGGGCCCTTTGGTTTTACATAGACTTATATAGGGAAAATCTTTAAAAACCTTCTTCTCTGAAACCACAAGGCCTAGGTCTTTGACATTTGGTATGAAGCTTAATCTTGTGGACCTCTACCAAGATTGTTCAAATTATAGCCCTGAGGCCAAAAATGCCCCCGCTCCAGGGCCCTTTGGTATTACATAGACTTATATATAGGGAAAATCTTGAAAAAGCTTCTTCTCTGAAACCAGATAGCCCTGGTCTTTGATATTTGGTATGAAGCTTCATCTAGTGGATCTCTACCAAGATTGTTCAAATTATAGCCCTGAGACCTAAAACGCCCCTGTCTCGGGGGGCCCTTTGGTTTTACATAGACTTATATAGGGAAAATCTTTAAAAATCTTCTTCTGTGAAACCACAAGGCCTAGGTCTTTGATATTTGGTGTGAAATTTCATCTAGTGGACCTCTATCAAGATTATTTAATTTATAGTCCTGGGGCCAAAAATGCCCCCGCCCCTACCCTTTGGTTTTGCATAGACTTATATAGGTAAATCTTTAAAAATCTTCTTCTCTGAAACCACAAGAACCATGTCTTTGATATTTGGTATGGAACCTCATCTAGTGGACCTCTACCAAGATTGTTCAAATTATAGCCCCTGCCCTGGGGCCCTTTGGTTTTACATAGACTTATATATAGAGATAATCTTTGGAAATCTTCTTCTCTGAAACAGCAAGACCTAGGTCTTTGATATTTGGTGTGAAGCTTCATCTAGTGGACCTCTATCAAGATTGTTTAAATTATAGCTCTGAGGCCAAAAATGTCCCCGCCCCGGGGCCATTTGGTTTTACATAGGCTATGTAGGGAATATCTTTAAAAATGGTCTCTGAAACCCCAAGGCCCAGGTCTTTGATATTTGGTGTGTAGCTTCATCTAGTGGACCTTTGCCAAGATTGTTCAAATTATAGGCTTTGTTGATATTTGGTATGAAGCTTCACCTTTTTAGACCTCCCTCAACATTATGCACATTGTAGCCCTGGGGTCAATAATGGCCTTCCCAGAGGCCCACTTGTAACTCTATCATATGGGTCAGGTGAGCGATCCAGGGCCATCATGGCCCTCTTGTTTGAGAAAAACACAACGTGCAGCAAATTCTTTCATACCGGAGTGCAGGTGGAAAACCCGCTCCTGCTACAATGTAACATATCAAGCGCTGGAAGCCTCTGTGGTGTAGTGGTTATGCTACTCGCCTCATTAACCAGGGATCGCAGGATCGACCCCGGCTTCTCCAGAATTTCGGATGAGTCTTTAAACCCAGGTCCCATCTCCATATGACCTTAGCTGTTGTTGAGACGTAAAACTAAAAACGCACTCACATACCAAGCGCATCCCACCATAAAATAACATCTTTATAATTCTTACCCCCCCCCCCCCACCCCCCCACCCCAAACACACACACACTTGATCCCCACTTTTATAGGGTAAAACTGGGATTGACAGGACTAAACATTATTTTTCTCATTTCTACTCCAAAATATAGATTGTGGGTACTCGTTAAAACCGCATCGAAGAGGCGCTTCTAACGTGTACCCAAAATGTATATTTTAAGCAACAGTCAGAAAAATATCATCACGACTTTTCATCTTTCAATTTTTGTTGTTGTATTTTTCGGCGGTAAAATGTACAAATCTAATGCATCAAAAACATTTTTTTTTTTTTCTAGATTCTGTAAACTTTAATAATTAATAATAAGTAAATAAATAAATAATGTCGTTAAGTTCCGCCAGGTAAACCTGGGTACGCTGTACGCGGTCTAACTGTAATAAAACAAGAAGAAAAACTTTGGTGTAGACCTAATACATGGAAATACATGAAAGTACAAAATGGTTTGGATTCAGCCACTCCATTTGCCAAATCGTTACATGTAGAACTTGAAGAAATATGTAGTAGGCTGGTTAAGAAGATTTATGGACATCTCGGCCCCTAACAAACTCGGCCCCTGGCAAACTCGGCCCCTGACAAACTCGGCCCCTAGCAAACTCGGCCCCCATTCAACACCGTCCCTAAAAACTCAGTCCGGCCTAGCAGCATTTAGGTCCTAAATACTATGTTTTTGTTTCCGATAATCAATTTGGAAGGTGGATAGATAGTTTCACAGAAAGTTTGAGCAAATTTATCGTTTTAATACGAAACCTTATCCACGATAAAAGATCACGGAAACCGATGCTGTAATTGGGACGGTATTACAATTAAGTGAAATCACGAAAACATGCCTATATAATTTGACCACCTGCAACCACACTTTTATACAGAAAAACTTGGCTTTACAAGGGTTTATATTATTTTTTATTTTTTTCTTCTCAAAAACATAGATTGTTGGTTCTTGTAAGAACCGCGTCGTCGATGCAATCTGTTTGCTCAAAAACATAGATTGTTGGTACTTGTTATAATCGCCTTGTCAATGGGTTCTAGCGAGTACCCACAATCTATGTTTATAGCAGAAATAAGAAAAATATGTTTATGTTTCATCTGAAAATTTTCATATTTGGGGGGCGAAAAATCATCACGAAAACACGCCTATATAATGTTGACCCCCTTGAACTGGGGTTTACGAGGGTAAACCTTATTTATCCAAATTCTGCTATAAAATATAGATTGTGGGTACTCGTTAGAACCGCCTCGAAGCGGTTCTAACGAGTCCCACCAATCTATAAGTCCCCAAAATCTATATTTTGAGCAGAAATAAGAAAAAATATCACAATTTTTCATTTTAGACTAGGCGTGTTTTTGTGATATTGACATTTCCCGTGTAAAAACAAATGTAAACCTATAGAAAACAATATAGTTCATGATGTACATAGTTCTCCACTATCTGATTTTGCGTTGGCGATGTTCATTACGAAAACACTCCTATACAAATACTTTATCAATTGTTTGGCCAGAAAAGGAAATTTGAAGATGAATTATTGTGATATGTTTCTTATTTTTGCTCGAAACATAGATTACGAGGGCTCGATAGGACCGCCTCGATGCTACTATCGAGTACTCACAATCTGTTTTGAGCAGATATAAGAAAAATAATGTTTACCCCTGTATACACCAGTTTTAAGAAAAAAACTTAATTTTTCTGCCGTTCATGAAAGTATGAATGACACCGTAGCCATAACGGACTTATACGGACACGACCTTTCTCAGCTGTGCTGATAATCAAGGGAATTAACGCGTACAACACAGAAAATAAACGGTAATCTCCTCAAGGCCTCAACTACCTAGCCAAGGTTACCTGGGTGACATCTGATCCAAAGAAAAAGGAAAATAGAAAAAAGTGGGTAGGGTATTTCATTTTCAAAAAGGACCAAATAATTTTCATTTTTATTTTACAAAATTTATATGTACGTGTTCACAATAAATTTCCTGGCACAGAAAAGAAATAACAATTTACAAAAAAGTTATGAAAATAAATTCATCAGTTTTTGACGCTTCATTCAGTAGTTTTACTATATATTCTATACTTTAATTTCGCCCCCGCCCATCGGGGCTTGAGGAAAGAGATGGGCTGCATGATGCTTCCACGCAGAGCTGAAACCGACCCGCACACGAGTACTGGTAAACCGCTTAGAGGATCTAAGCCTGCCCAGGCAACGCGGTGCGAGTCGGCCCGTACATGCTTATAAACCCTATTGGTGTCATTGGGCGGCAGGGCTTGAGATGTCATTTCATCTCAATGTTGGGTTAAAGGTCCAACAAAATTGGTAGCAATGTCTCCAAAATGACCTTTACAGGGACGTTAAACCTCAAATCAAACAAAACAAACAAACTACACATTTAGAGTGTGCTTCCAAATATATGTAAAAAGGACCAAAAAGTTGTTCATAAAAGTTCATTGTGAATATTAAAAAAAAAAAAGAATGAAAAATCATGAGTCGCTGGCACAGAAAAGATATTTTTATTAGTTGTTATTTTATGGGGAAATAATTATCAAGTTCCTATATAAATCCATGTATTAACTTTAACTAACTGCAGTAAGTTCGACATGGCTAGCAAAATTTACATGAACCCCCTTAAGGTCAAGTTTCTTTGCAGGCGAACTGCTGCTTTCATACTTTCATGAACAGCAGAAAAATAAAGTTCATCTCTTAAATGCAGCACATGTAAGACAAAACAAACAATGCACATGTTTCATGTAAACATATCAGCATAGTGCGTACACACCAATAAAAGTTCATAAAATGTTATGTTTCGACATTGAATAAAACTGACACAACATTTTGCGTGCTTGTAGGTTGATACAGAGTCGGTAGAAAACTTTTTAGCACATTGATTTCCATCCAGTACACTTTCAAAGCGTTGCTAGCACAGTATATCATCATGAAATCATGCCTGTATAACCATGCCCTGTAAAACTGGGGTTAACTTCGGTTTAGATTATGTATATTGTATCAACATCAAAACAGTTTGTGGGTTTTGTTAGAACTACCTCCTTCGCTAAGACTATCAAACAATGGAAAACAGTTAAGATCCTGATCAGGTGGCTCATTAAGAAAACTCGCCTATTCAAATATATTGGAAAAATTGCCAAAAATGAAAATAATTAGGCATATGTACATTAAAATATGTGTAATAGTTTGATAATAAGTCAATTCCAACATTAATATATACGTATTCTAATTTTGGGGGCCGAGTTTGTCAGGGGCCGAGTTTGTAGGGGCCGAGTTTGCTAGGGGCCGAGTTTGTCAGGGGCCGAGTTTGTTAGGGGCCGAGATGTCCTGTCACCGTTAAGACAGACACGACACTAGCTCAGCAAGGTTTTGCTGGCTGAAGACAGACGGACGGATGGACGGACGGACGAACTGACAGACGACCAGCTAATATATTCGCGTTGTGATTCTGTTGGATGAAAGCTATCCTGCCCCAGTCTAACTTATGAAGACAGACAGACGGACATATGAATAGGACAGCTGTCATTGTGACCACAGGTGCGTTTCTATGGTTGCGGGTCGGGGCTGAGAATGAGTAAGTACTGTTCATGTTAATGGATGAAGTATTTACATCAGAATTACAATGGGAATTGGGGAACTAGTTGTTGTTTTCCAAATTCCCCGTGTGGTCAGCTGGTGAGGTCCCAGGGAACGAATCCCCGTTGCCGGTGAACAGAGAGACAAACTGGTTTTGAAGGTAAACGGGCGCCATAAGCACATAGGGGTTACCCCACCGCTCGGCGATACGCTGTGCGGACAGATACATACTTCTATAATATCCAAACATTTGAGTTTTGAGTGTTGCAATTAGTAAATAATATCTTTATAAGTAACACCTCAGAAGGATCAGATTTATGAAAATTGTATGAATTAATCAATTTTAACAATAATTGCTCATTTCAAATCCACGGATTCGGCACAGACTAATCCCTCATGGTAATTTATTTTAGTAAATGTTCAACGATAGAGTATTTTCCGCTTCGTCAAACAAGTATTAACTTTTAAATAAAAATCCTGTTTCTCATAAATAAGGAACCGCGCTGTAAAATTTATTTTAAAGATGCAAACGTACACATTATTGTAAATATCCGAATTATTGAATAGCTGGATAAAATTTATCGCTGCTGGCTTGAATTTGGCCCCTGGAAAAGCGAATGCGATCTTCTCAAACGGACGCTTGTCATCGGAAAAAATACGGCAAATCCACGGACATTACCGAACGTTACCGTCACCTCAATGACTGGTACCCCGTCTAACCACAGCAGAATCGAAACTGAATAATGCAAAATAGGACGTCCAACTGCCATATTTAAATACAAAGGTCTCAAATTAGAATGTGCATGTTGCATATTCGAATAAAGTAGTAAGATATGGAAAGGTTCATAATGCAAAGTGCGGTTTCAACAATTCATATTGTAATTGCACATTGCATAATTGAGTTTTTACCTTAATACTGTTCCATACTCACCAGACTGTGCATATATTTAGTCTGGTTTTTGCCCCTACTTTTCGCATAATTAGTTCAATATTCTTTTGTCCTTTTTTTTTCTTTACCAAATGTAATCTTTCTTCTTATATATGGCAGGTTGTGTAATCTGAAAATAGCTGAACATTTAGGCCCTGATCTAATCAGGGCCTGCACTGTTTGCCAGTGTACCCGTTTTGGGGGTTCTGGTGGAAAATTGGTTATGAAATGTTAGGCATAAATGGGGTAGTTATTTCAAAATTGGCAGTTTGGGGGAGACTTCATTTTATTTTTTGGTAAAATATATTAGATATCTTATTTGTCAAATAATATATCTTATATATTTAGGTAAATAAGATATCTTATATATTATATAAGTATCTTATATGCTATATAAGATATCTAAGATATTAAATAAGATATCTGATACAGGGTATGATATCTTATTTACCGAAATATATAAGATATCTGATATGCTAAATAAGATATCTAATATACCAATTAAGATATGCTCAATAAGATATCTAATATACCAAATAAGATATCTAATACAACATATAAGATATCTTATATAATATTTCAGATATCTTGCATATCATATAAGCTATCTTATTTCCAACTTTAAATAAGATATCTTATATAATTTAAAAGATATATAAGCTATCACATTACCATCTTTAAGTAAGATATCTTATGTAATAAATAATTTATATAATATAAAAGATATCTCATATGTTAGATAAGATGTTGTATATGCTACATTAGATATCCTTGACCCCCGCCCATCAGGGCTTGAAGAAATAGATGGGCTGCATGTCTGCATCATGCTTCCACGCAGAGCTGAAACCAACCGCACACAAGTACTGAGGATCTATGCCTGCCCAGGCAAAGGGATGCGAGTGGGCCCGTCCATGTTTATAAACCCTATTGGTATCATTTTGTGACTGGGCTTGAGATGTCATTTTGTCTCAATGTGGGGTAAACGTCCCACAAACTTGGAAGTAACGTCTCCAAAATGACCTATACAGTGTTTATGGGGACCTTAAACCTCAAATCAAACATTAGATATCTTACTTAGTATATCTGATATCTTATATACTTTGGTAAATTAAATATCTTGATTAACGATCGGCTCGATATGAGTGAAATAATCTTGAAAGGGCCGTAAAACCCAAACCAAAAAAAAAAAAAAAAAAAAAAAATTAAATATCTTATATCCTATATTAGATATATTATATCCTGTATAAGACATCTAATATAGCATCTAAGATATCTTATATAACATATCAGATATCTTATATGCTATATATCTTATATATAGATAGTTTAAATAATAAATAAGATATCTACATTCCATAATAAATAGTAAAATAGCTTGCCATAGGAAACTGACAACTGCCCTTCTAGAATCGGCGGAAGGTAGAGAATGACCTTAGAAAAATTTTCATGATCAATCTCCATGAAAGAAAGTTGCTGACCCCGGCAGATATTGAACCCGCGTCCTCCTGATCACCAGTCAGACGCGCATCCGGCTGAGCTACCGAGGCCGGCTACTCATGTGTGGTCAGATTCAGCTCTGCATGGAAGCATCATGCAGCCCAATCTACTTCTTCAAGCCCCAATGGGCGGGGGCAACCAAAAGGTGCGTTTTAACTTTTAATATTGAACTTGTTAGACAAAACAGTCGAAAGTCTGTATTCAGAACCATTTTCCAAGCTATAGATACAACAGTGCTGTCTGTACTTTGATTTCAAACTGTTCAAATCAAATAATGCAAGATTCTATTTAAAACACATTCACATTTTTTAACGAAAATGTCAATATTCCATCATTAGTAAATGTGACACCGTACATGTAACATTACAGGGCGTATATTTCTAATTTGCATATTTAATCCACCAGTGGATTATCAAATTTATTACATGGGGTTATTACACTCTCAGACACGATGTCATATTATAACCCTTTTTGTACCAAATGGAATCTCCCACCTTCTATATAGCACAATAATGAATATATGAATAAATTACAAATGCATTCAAAATTTAGGGTGTTAAGTTGTGTTTTCTTCAAATTTTATTTGGAAAATGACTGAAGGCCCTGATCAGACGCTGCATTCTCCAGATCTGTGGCATCTGACCAGGGCCTATAGTCATTTTCCAAATAAAATTTGTTTTCAATTGCAATGAAACAGCCTATAGTCAACATTATTTAGTCCGTATCAGCTTACCTCACTACAATTTGCCTTGGAAGGCTTACATATAAGCAGTTAAGCAGTATATGTGCATATTCTTTGTCAGAAACTGACAACCACCCTTCTTGATTCAGATGAAGGTAGAGGATAACCAAAGAATATACCATAACGGTAACATACCCATGCGACATAGTGCATTTTTTCACATCTTCAAAATGGGCATTTTTGTGATAAAAATCCGTGATATTTTTCTTGTATATACTGCAGACATAGGTTGTGGGCCATTGAGCATGTTGAGGCAGTTCTAAGGAGTACCTGTCTTGAAGCAGAAACAAGAAAAATAATGTATACCCCCGTAAACCTCAGTTTTCTCTATATAAAGTGGGGTATAGAGGGGTCTTCATTTTATGGACTTGTTCAAGTGATGTGCATGATAAATCTCCACAAAACAGTGTGGCAGACCAGTGCACTGCCTATTCTGATTAATTAACTGCTCAAGTCGAAGTCTGCCAAAGAACAGTGCATGTGGTTCGGTAAAATGACCTAAAATTATGTTTGAATGGGCCATAAAACAAAACAAGAGGGCCCAAAGGGCCCTGGTTTGCTCACCTGTGTGTCACTGTCTCGAGTATATATGTGTGGAAAGTCCTTGCAACAAGGAACATACATGCCAAATATAAAGGCTCTATCTCAAATAGTTCAAAAGTTATGATAAAGTAAGTCACATGTCAATGTCAAAGTCACAAATCATTTTTGTATGAATAGGAAGCCCTTGTCACAAGGAAACTACATGCATAATTTGAAGGCCCTATCTCAAATGCTTCAAAATTATGACAAAGTAGGTCAAAGGTCAAGGTCATGACAAAATTTTTGTATGGGTGGGAAAACCTTTTCACAAGGAACATACATGCCAAATATGAAGGCACTATCTCAAATGGTTCAAAAATTATAATAAAATAGGTCAAATGTCAAGGTAAAGGTCACAGATCATTTTATGTATGAATAGGAAGCCCTTGTCGCAAGGAACCTACATGACAAATATGAAGGCTGTATCTCAAACAGGATCGATCCCGGGCTTCTCCAGACTTTTGGATGAGTCTTTAAACCAAGGTCCCGTCTCCGTATGACCTTAGCTGTTGGTGGGACGTAAAACTAAAACTCACTCACTCACTACTGTATCTCAAATGCTTCAAAAGTTATGACAAAGTAGGTCAATGTTCAAGGTCATGGGTCAAAAGTTTTGAATGGTTGAGAAAACCTTGTCACAAGGAACATACATGCCAAATATGAAGGCTCTATCTCATATGGTTCAAAAGTTATGATAAAGTAGGTCACAGGTCAAGGTCACAGGTCAAATCTTTATATGAGCGGGAAGCCCTTGTCACAAGGAACCTACATGCCAAATTGAAATATGAAGGCTCAATCTCAAACGGATCAAAAGTTATGACAAAATAACCTACTGATCTACTTTTTGATTTGACATGACCCATATTAGAACTTAACTGAGATATTGTCCAGATGATCATTCTGAGCAAGTTTTATGATGATTTGACTAAAACTGTCGCCTCTTAGAGTGTTCAAACGTTTTTCTATGATTTGACCTGCTGACCTACTTTTTGACCCGACATGACCCATATTCAAACTTGACCCAGATAATGTCAAGATGATCATTCTGAGCAAGTTGATGATCGGACCAAAACTGGGGCTTCTAGTGTGTTCACAAGGTTTTTCAACAATCTGACTTACTGACCTACTTATTGACCAGACATGACCCATATACAAAATTAATCAAGATATTGTCAAATGATCATTTTGGGCAAGTTTGATGATGATCGGACCAAAACTGTGGCCTCTAGTGTGTTCAGAGGGGTTTTCTATGATTTGACCTACTGACCTACTGTTTGACCCGACATGACCCATATTCGAATGTGACTGAGATATGGTCAAGATGATAATTCTGGGCAAGTTTGATGATGATTGGACCAAAACTGTGCCTCTAGTGTGTTCACAAGGTTTTTCTATGATTTGACCTACTGACCTACTTTTTGACCCGACATGACCCGTATCAAAATTGACCGAGATATTGTCAAGATGATCATTCTGGGCAAGTTTGATGATGATCGGCCCTAAACGGTGGCCTCTAGTGTGTTCAGAAGGTTTTTCTATGATTTAACCTACTGACCTAATTTTTGACCCAACAACACCCAGGTTCCAACTTGATCGAGATATTGTCAAGACTATCATTCTGAGTAAGTCTGATGATGATCGGACCAAAACTGTGGCCTCTAGTGTGTTCACAAGGTTTTTCTCTCATTTGACCTACTTTTTGACCCAACATGACCCATATTCGAATCTGACCGAGACATTGTCAAGATGATCTTTTGGAGCAAGTTTGGTGATGACTGGACCTTGGACCAAAACTGTGACCTCTAGTGTATTCAAATGGTTTTTCTATGATTTGACCTAAGGACCTACTTTGTGACCCAACATGACCCATATTCGAAGGTGACCAAGATATTATCAAGATGATAATTCTGAGCAAGTTTGATGATGATTGGACCAAACCTGTGGCCTCTAGTGTGTTCAGAATGTTTTTCTATGATTTGACCTGCTGACCTACTTTTTTACCCAACACGCCCATATTCGAATTTGACTGAGATATTATCAATATGATTATTCTGGGCAAGTTTGATGATGATTGGACCAAAACTGTGGCCTCTATTGTGTTCACAAGGTTTTTCTCCGATTTGATCTAGTGACCTACTTTTTGACCCAACATGACCCATATTCTAACTTGACCGAGATATTGCCAAGATAATCATTCTGAGCAAGTTTGATGATTATCGGACCAACACTGTGGCCTCTAGTGTATTCACAAGGTTTTTCTATGATTTGACCTACAGACCTACTTGATGACCCGACATGACCCATATTCGAACTTGCCACAGATATTGTCAAGATGAAAATTCTGAGCAAGTTTGATGATGATCGGACCAAAACTGTGGCCTCTAGAGTGTTCACAAGGTTTTTCTATGATTTGACCTATTGACCTACTTTTTGACCCGACATGACCTATATTCAAACATGGCCGAGATATTGTCAAGATGATCATTCTGAGCAAGTTTGATGATGATTGGCCCAAAACTGTGACCTCTAGTGTGTTCACAAGAGAAGTTTACGCACGCATGGACGACGGACAAAAAGTGATCCCAAAAGCTCACCTCGTCACTACGTGACAGGTGAGCTAAAAAAGGTCAGGCAAGTATCAGCAACTGTGTCACCAAGACCGACAAAAACATTTCTTTACAAAATATCTTGAAATAGCAAATTATTCGAAACAAGGCATTCTTTTTTTCAGAGCAACCACTCAACCCCATTTTATGTTTGTTTGAAATTTTATATGACATTTAGTTCAGTTCCCATGACAACCAATAATATTAACCCATTTTGTACTAGAAACCCCAAAACTTGAAAACGGGTACCCAGGAAAATAGTGCAGGCCCAGATCAGACACCGCAGAACGCGGCGTCTGATCAGGGCCTCCACTGTTTGCTAAAAGTTCAGTCATTTTCCAAATCAATTTTGAAGAAAACACAACCTGACACCCCTAAATTTTGAAATGGACTCCTGCTATATACATGGAGGAAGATTAAATTTGGTACAAAAAGAGTTAAACTGGCACAAAGAGACCTTTTTTACCTTTGTCTTAACCTTTAGCCTGCTGTTGGCGAAAACCCCTATTTTTGCAAACAGTGTAGATCCAGATCAGATGGCTTCTGAAGAAGCCATCTGATCAGGATCTACACTATTCGACATTCAGTTTATGGATATAGAGAAATGAATAACATCAAGAATTCTGATTGGTTAAAAATCAGAAATGGGTGTGGCTAAATTAAATATTCAGCAGGGTAAGGGTTAAACACTCACCAGAATTAGCAAGCTGTTGCATAACCTCCGCTAGATGTTTTGAGATATTTGTGGAAACAAATCTATCCTCCAACCCTGGAAAGAGGGCAACCTCTTCCTTAGTACAGAAGTATATTGGAAGTGTTCCTGAGGCCGTGTTCTGGAATGTTATGAAGGCACCATTTTCTAGGGGCAGCAATGTCAGGCCCTGAAGAAGTCCAATGTCCCTATCTCTTGTAATATATTCAAGAAGTCTCAGTTTTTCACTTTGGCTGACAGCTTGTTGATAAATATTTTCAGATTTGATGATTTTGCAAAGTTCTGCTGGGGATATATTCTTTGGTGAAGTAATCTTCGTCAAAATGTCCCAAACATGAGCCGGTATCTTTGTACATTCCACATTTTTATGCAATTTCAGAAGCTCTATCACACTATTCTGCTGTTCGAATGATACGTTTTGGTTGTCAAACATAGTGTACAGAGGCTGATGTGGAGGAACCCATTTGGAATGGTTTGGAACATATATGAAGTCAGCAACCAACAGCTTTTCATATAGTGTTTTTACACATCCTTCCCATTTGCCATCAACTGCTGAATCATCTGGTAAACACTGATATACTGCCGCTACCGCTTCGTCGGTGTTGTTTTCGTGAGCACTGATTCTAATCATTTCTTTTATCAGCATTAAATAAACATCTGGCAGTACTTCATTCACTAAACACTCATTCCATTCAATGGCTTTGTCACGATGCATGTGTAAAGTCTCTTGGTCTGCAGAGGCCCATTTCAGATGTCGCCTATTCTGACTTAGTGCAAAGAAACCGTTAAAATGAACAGGTAAACCTGTAAGGCTTTTCTTCTCTTGCGGCAAAGGAAGAAAACAAAAGACATGACCCTTGACTGGCTTCTCATTATCTGTCAGTGGAACTGCAGCACCCACATACGGCATATATGAAAGGTCTTTATCGCCTACCAGCTGCTTTAATTTCTCCGACATTTTTCCACCTTTAAAGACATTTATAACAAGCCACGAGGTTTGCTTTTCATCACATTCCGAGGAGTGTAAGGTTCTGTAGCATGTTTTAAATGTGGGTTGGGCAACACAAACAATGTCATCTTGAGGAATTTTTCCACATGTGGCCTTAACGTTTTCTAGGAACTTTTTTCTGTCTACCTTTTTACTCTTGCCAAAGTCTTGCAGTTCAACTGAAAATAATGGTTGTCCACCGGGTAAATCATATTCAGTTTTGGTTCCTCTACAGTATAACTCAATTCTATACAAGGATTTCAAAAACAGCAAAGAATGCGTGGCTTCCGACTGAAATGATTTGAACAGGTCCATAACTTTGCTTTGATCATAACAGGTATCTGACAGAACTTTGTTTCGATCGCACGTTTCGGAAGGTACATTGTTTCTATCGTAGATCACAACTGTGTCTGAAGAACTTTCCCGCAAGGGAAACCAGAATATAGTTCCCCTATAAGTTCCACTATGTAGGCTTTCATCAGAAAATCCAAATGTGTCACCTAAGGCTGCTAGTAGTTCATCTACTTTCATCCTTCTGCATTTTCTCAAGTCCTTTAGCTTCATTGTGATACAAACTTTGTCTGGAATTTTCTCATGCGGGTTCATTAATAGAATTCTACTTCCGCTGATAATACATGGATTATCTGAAAAATAAACATTCATGTTTAGCCAATTTTGTACCGGAACACACACCCCCCCCCCCCCCCCCACGGGTAATTGGCAAAAAGTGTTGGCCAAGATCAGACACCGCATTCTGCGGCATCAGATCAGGGCCTACATTATTTACAAAAAGTTCAGCCAATTTCCAAATAAATTTTGGAAAACAAGAGGGCCAAGATGGCCCAGTATCGCTCACCTGTCACCAGATGATCATAAGCAATGTTTAGAAAGCAAGAGTTGGCATAAGATGCTAGACATACGAGTCAGTGGTTCGCTGCTGACTTGTATGTCACTATTTGGACACCCTGTGGACACTGATAGTCAGGCCCTAGTGCATCAGTAGGAGATGAAGAGGCTCAGTCTTACAAACAATACAAGCCCCAGCCCATAGGGGCTTGAAGAAATATATGGGCTGCATGATGCTTCCACGCAGAGCTGAATCCGGCCCGTACACTAGTACTGGTAAACCGCTTAGAGGATCTAAGCCTGTCCAGGAACCGCGGTACGAGGCGGACTGTCCATGCTAATAAACCCTATTGGTTTCATTGGGTGACAGGGCTTGAGATGTCATTTCATCTCAATGTCGGGTAAAAGTCCCACAAAATTGGAAGCATTGTCTCCAAAATGACCTTTACAGTGTTGACGGGGACGTTAAACCTCAAATCAAACAAACAAAACAAACAAACTTACTAACAATACAATACCTGGACCTTCTGGTGAACGAGAAGATTTTTAAAGGCTTTCCCTATATAAGTCTATGTAAACCGGTGGGGCTCGGTGTGGGGGATTTTTTGTCCCCAGGGCTATAATTTGGACAATCTTGGTAGAGGTCAGCTAGATGAAGCTTCATACCAAATGCCAAATATACCTGGGCCTTCTGGTTTCAAACTAAGATTATTATAGGGTTTCCTTATATAAGTCCATGTAAAGCAAGTGGGCCCCGAAGAGGGGCCATTTTTGGCCAAAGGGCTATAATATGAACAATCTTGGTTGAGGTCAACTAGATACAACTTCCTCCCAAATGTCAAAGACCTGGGGCCTTCTGGTTTCAGACAAAAAGATTTTTCCTGTATAAGTCTAAGTAAAAGCAGTGGGGCCCGGGGCCAATTTTGGCCCAAGTACTATAATTTGACAAACTTGGTAGAGGTCCACCAGACAAGGCTTCATACCAAATATCAAAGACCTAGGCCTTCTGGTTTCAGACAGGAGGATTTTTAATGGTTTTCCCTATAAAAGTATATATGTAAAACCGGTGGGCCTTGGTGCCGGGACATTTTTCGCCCCAGGGCTATAATTTAAACAAACTTGGAAGAGGCCCACTAGATACAACTTCATACCAAATTTCAAACACCTGGGCCATCTGGTTTCAGACAAGAAGATTTTCAAAGGTTTTCCCCATATAATGTTAAGGGCTATAATTTGAACAATCTTGGTAGAGGTCAACTAGATGAATCTTCATACCAAATATCAAAGACCTGGGCCTTGCGGTTTCGGAGAAGAATACTTTTAAAGGTTTTCCCTATATAAGTCTATGTAAAACTGGTGGGCCTTTGCGCGGGGTCATTTTTGGCCCCAGGGCTATAATTTGAACAATCTTGGTAGAGGTCCACTAGTTACAACTTCATACCAAATATCAAATACCTGAGCCATCTGGTTTCAGACAAGAACATTTTTAAGTGTGCTCCCTTAGTATAAGTCTATGTAAAACTGGTGGGCCCCGGCACAGGGGCATTTTTGGTCCCAGGGTTATAATTTGAAAGATCTTGGTACAGGCCCACAAGATGAAGCTTCATACCAAATATCAAAGACCTGGGCCTTGCGGAATATATTTTTAGCTCCTGTGACCTAGATTTGAAACGGACCGGAACCATTTGAACAATTTTGAAAGGGGACCACCACAGGATCATTCCTGTGAAGTTTGGTCAAAATCCTATTAGTGGTATAGGAGGAGATGTCGTTTGAAGAAATTGTTTAGACGCACACACGGACGGACGCACACACGGACGACAGAAGATGGATGAAAAGTGATCACAGAAGCTCACCTTGTCACTGCCTAACAGGTGAGCTAACACTATGTGACAGGTGGGCTAAAAACACAACTTGACAGTCACACCCCTGACTTTTGAAATGGAGTCCTGCTATATATGAGGAAGATTCCATTGGTACAAAATGGGTTAACCACAAATAAATGTACCAACACTACTTTTGATGTCAATAGGAAAATCAGTGTTAGCTAATCAAATTACTATTTTGTAAATAGTGTGGGCCCAGATCAGACTGCTCCTATAGGAGCAGTCTGAACAGGGTCCCCACTGTTTGCCTGTATGCCAAAATATGTTTGCTAGAAGACGCTAGAATATGTTTGAAAGGTTTGCAAGAACAACAAACAACATAAACAAGACGACATTTTCAGATGCAGTTTTTTCATGGCATCTTAAGGGTTAAAGGCTTTTTTTTTTGTATCTTTGGGTTTATTGTTTATCAAGTCACCAAAGTTAACAAGAGAGCCCAGAGGGCCCTGAATCGCTCACCTGAAAATCAGTGTCTCTAGTACATTCTTGGTCCATGGGCTATAATTTGAACAAACTTGGTAGCGGTCCACTAGATGAAGCTTCATAGCAAATATCAAAGACCTGGGCCTTCTGGTTTTAGACAAGAAGATTTTTAAAGGTTTTCTCTATATAAGCCTATGTACAACTAGTGGGCTCTGGTGTGGGGACATTTTTGGCGCCAGGGCTATAATTTGAACAATATCATTAGAGGTCCACTAGATGCAGCTTCACGCCAAGCATCAAAGACCTGGGCCTTCAGGTTTCAGACAAGAAGATTTTTAAAGCTCTAACGGCTGTTACTGCAAAACCGAATGTCAGATTCATGCAAAATTCAAACTCTTCTGAGGTTTCAGGCTTGTGCTCGTTTACTGTAGTTTAAAAAAGATCAGATTAGAAACGTCTGAGAAAAGGTGGAGACACTATTTTTCCCTAACCTTTATGTTCAAGGGCAGGTAATTGGAAAGCCTTTTGTCTCATGCGGCCCAAATTCGAACTAAACATAGACTGTAAGCTCCCTCTGGTTATCGGGAAATTTGATGAAGGTAGGTTAGAAATAGCCAAAGCAAAGTTGGAGACATCGTTTTCCCATTGTAAGTCTATGGGAAAATTTTTCACCCTCAACGGCATGTAACTGGAAATAAGGTGGTCAGATTCAAGCCAAAATCGACTCATTAGAGATTTTATGCTTATCCTCGTTTACCAAAAGTAACAAAAAAATCAGATCAAAAACGGTTGCGAAAACTGGATACACCATTTTTTGCTAATATTTATGCTCAAGGGCAGGTAACTCAGAAGTCATTTGACCTGCGTGACCTAAAAATTCAAACTCAACATAGACCGTATGCCCCTCCCGGTTATCTGCAAGTTTGATGAAGATCTGATTTGAAATGGTCAAGAAAAGCTGGAGATGTTGTTTTCCCATTGTAAGTCTATGGGAAAATCTTTCACACTCAAGATGTAACTGGAAAACCACTGGTCAGATTCAAGTCAATTTCAAACTCGCTCGAGATTTTATGCTTGTCCTCTTTACCAAAAGTTACAAAATGATCCAATCAAAAACGGCTGAGAAAAGCTGGAGACACCATTTTTCACTTACATTTATGCTAAAGGGCAGGTAACTCAGAAGCTGATTGTCCAGTGCAGCCCAAATTTGAACTCAACGTAGACTGTGATTTTATGCTTGTCCTCTTTACCAAAAGTTACAAAATGATCCAATCAAAAACGGTTGAGAAAAGCGGGAGACACCATTTTTCACTTACATTTATGCTAAAGGGCAGGTAACTCAGAAGCTGATTGTCCAGTGCAGTCCAAATTTGAACTCAACGTAGACTGTCAGCCCCCCCCCCCCCCCCCCCACCCCAGATCAGAAATGGCGGAGAAAAAGTGGAGACGTCGTGTCCCCATTATAAGTCTACGGGAAAATTTTTCACGCTCAAGGGGATGTAACTGGAAAACCACTGGTCAGATTCAAGCCAAATTCCAACTCGACCAAGATTGTATGCTTGATTGTTTATGAAAAGTTACAAACAGATCAGATCATAAACGGCTGAGAAAAGCTGGAGACACCATTTTTCACTTATATTTTTGCTCAAGGGCAGGTAACTACAAAGCTGTTTCTTCCATGCATCCCAAATATGAACTCAACGTAGACTGTAAGCCCCTCCTGGTTATCTGCAAGTTTGATGAAGATCGGATCAGAAATGGCGGAGAAAAAGTGGAGAC
This sequence comes from Lucinisca nassula, assembly GCA_963580285.1. Lineage (NCBI taxonomy): Eukaryota > Metazoa > Mollusca > Bivalvia > Lucinida > Lucinidae > Lucinisca > Lucinisca nassula. The sequence goes on from OY757023.1 coordinate 23,284,100, forward strand.
GTCGTTTTCCCCATTATAAGTCTACCGGAAAATGTTTCAAGCTCAAGGGGATGTAACTGGAAAACCACTGGTCAGATTCAAACCAAATTGGAACCCGTCCGAGATTTTATACCTGTCCTCGTTTATGAAAAGTTACAAAAAGATCAGATAATAAACGGCTGAGAAAAGCTGGAGACACCATTTTTCACTTATATTTATGCTCAAGGGCAGGTAACTCAGAAGCTGTTTGTCCCCTGCAGCCCAAATTCGAACTCGACATAGACTAAGCCCCTCCTGGTTATCTGCAAGTTTGATGAAGATCGGATCAGAAATGGCCGAGAAAAAGTGGAGAAGTTGTTTTCCCCATTATAAGTCTATGGAACATTTTTGTTTCCATGGCAACCAGATTTCCAATCTGAGCAGCCCAAAAACCTTATGGAGCCTTTCCCCCTACATGATGATGCTTCTCATGAAATTTGATCAAGATTGGCCATGGGGCGTGAGAGATATACTTATTTGAAATTGTTTACGGATGCATGCAGGGACACACGGACGACGGACAAAATGTGATCACAAAAGCTCACCTTGTCACTATGTGACAGGTAAGCTAAAAAGCACAGTAGCTTTTCAATGCAAGTCCATGTGACTATCAATGATTTGTAGGAAATCCAGTTAACAGTTATTTATAGGAAATTTTGTTTTTTTTGTTTGTATTAAGAGTTTAACAGCCCAGTCAACACTATTTTAGGTCATTTTTTAGCTATACAGCTTACCTACCCACACTTTCCTGGGCAGGCTTATATGTAAGTGGTTAACCAGTACAATGCACATTCTTTCCCAGAAACTGACAACTACCCTCTTGAATCAGCGGAAGGGAGTGAGATTTCATGATCAATCTCCATGAAAGAAAGTTGCTGACCGCGGCAGGTATCAAACCCGCGTCCTCCTAATCACCAGTCAAACGCTGTTCCAACTGGGCTACCGAGGCCGGCAATTTATAGGAAATAGACACAGTATTATTATCGTTGTGAGGTCAGTGTTTTGCATAAGAGGATTATGTATCTATAGAATTACGACTGGTCTCGTGTGTTGGGTTCCGCAAACAGTGTAGACCTAGGTCAGAATCAGACTGTGTCAGAATCCATTTATTGTTTACGTTTCATGAGATATACGGTAACGGTCCAAAGTATCGGGACAGATAGGCCTAAGCAAACAGTGAAGACCCGGATCAGACTGCTCCTTCAGGAGCAGTCTGATCAGGGTCTACACTGTTTGCCATTCCATCTGTACCTTTTGGTCTCCTTCCTGGATCATGAAACAAATGTGTTAAAATTTCAGGAGATTTACACTAAGTATTCAAGGTGTCCAAATTTTTAGGTTTCTTATGGTAGTGCTTCGAGCAGGCTATTTGCCAATGCTAATGGGTTCCAAACCGACAACAATGTAATTATGCCCCCCTCCCCTTGGTGGTAGTGGTGGTGGTGGGAGAGGGGGGCATAATCATGCATCTGGCTGGTGAGGATATGTTATTTAAAGATATTTCTTTTTATGTGTTTAATGGAGCTTAACCATTATAACAGTTCTGGAACAAGGCAATCTCAGAGGAACATTTCTATGAAATCTGGCTGGCCATTGACTTGAGAGAATTTTAACCCTCATCCTGCTGCATAAATTAATTGAGCCACTCCCATTGCAGATTATCAGCCAATCAAATTTCTTAATATATTTGTTCAATTCAAAAACTGCATTATAAACAGTGTAGATCCTGATCAGATGGCTTCTTCAGAAGCCAGCTGATCTGGATCTACACTATTTGCGAAGGTAGGGGTTGTTGTGAACGTCAGAATGAGGGTTAACTTCAAAGACTTTTTGTTTTTAGCTCAGGCAGCCATTTTGTTCAATGGGTTGGAACTAGTGTTAGCAATTTCATTACAGAGCTGTAACAAGAAAATATGCCGGCCTCAGTAGCTCAGTCGGATGCCCCTCTGACTGGTGATCAGGAGGTCGCGGGTTTGATACCTGCGGGGGTCGGCAACATTCTTTCGTGGAGATTGATCATGAAATCTTTTCTACGGTCATTCTCTCCCTTCCGCTGATTCAAAAAGGGTAGTTGTCAAGTTTCTGTCGACAGAATGTGCACTGTATTGGTTAACTGTTTACGTATAAGCTTGCCCAGAAAAAGTGTGGATACTGGTAAACTGACCATCTCAAAAATGACCTAAATAGTGTTGACTGGGCCGTTTAACAAAACAAGAAAGTGACTGTGAGAAATATCTAAAACTCGAAAACTGGTTTAAGAGATTGTGACATTTGATGAAACTGTTGATTTGTTTGTTTGATTTGATGTTTAAGGTCGCCGTCAACACTGTAATGGTCATTTTGGAGACGTTGCTTCCAATTTTGTGGGACTTTTACCCAACAATGAGATGAAATGACATCTCAAGCCCTGCCGCACAATGAAACCAACAGGGTTTATAAGCATGGACAGGCCGACTCGCACCGCTTTGCTTGCTCAGGCTTAGATCCTCTAAGCGGTTTACCAGTACTAGTGTGCGGATCAGATTCAGCTCTGCGTGGAAGCATCATGCAGCCCATATATTTCTTCAAGCCCCTATGGGTGGGGGCCAGATGAAACTGTTGATGACATAATAGATGACAAACAACAGACAATGAACACAGTGTGCAGACAAAATAAAGGTGAAATTTTGATGAACCGGCTGATATCTTAGCTCCTTGCTGCCTTCATGTCAAGGTGTACATTTTTAGGCACACGGCTCAGATAAAGATCTCACCTGTGATATGGAATACAGATTTGAAACCAAGCCCAAAACGTCCGACCTTGAGAGGATCTTCTTCTTTAACACTGCTGTAGATCATCTTGATACCCCGCCAGTCGTCCTCACTGAACACCTCATTGTTGTGGAAACATAGAGCAGGGGCCTAAAAACCATTACGAAAACACACCTATACAAATGCATTGTAAACTTTACTGCCGAAAAAACGAAAAATTTCCGGTGAAAAAATGTGTTATTGTTCTTATTTCTGCTCAAAACATAGATTGTGGGTACTCGTTAGAACCGCCTCATCGACGCGGTTCTAACCGCCTCATCAAGCCGGTTCTAACAAATACCCACAATCTATATTTTAGAGCAGAGATGAGACAAGAGGGCCCTATATCGCTCACCTGTGTACCAAAAAATCATTAGTGTAGGAGACCACTTGACATTGCTAGATACTAAATATCTAAGCTCAGGCAAAGCGGTGCCCATGCTTATAAACCCTTCTGGTTTCATTGGGCAACAGGGCTTGAGATGTAATTTCATCTCAATGTCAGGTAAAAGTCCCACTAAATTGGAAGAGATATCTCCAAAATGACCTATACAGTGTTGACAGGGATGTAAAACCTCAAATCAAACAAAATCTGTGCCTTATGGTATTGGAGAAAAAGATTTTTTTCAAGTTTTTTTCCAGTATAAGTCTATAGGAGCTAATGAGCCCTGGGCTTGGCCAATTTTGACCCAAAGGGCACGGTTGACAGGATTTATGTAGGCGACCATTTTGTGTTGCTATATACTAAATATCTAAGGTCTGTACTTCATTGTTTCAAAGAATTTTGAAGCTTTTTTCCATTATAAGTTTGTTGGAGTTAAGGGGCCACAGGATTTGGACCCCAGGGGCATGATTGGCAGGATTCATGTAGGCGACCACTCGACATTGCTACATGCTAAATACCTAAGCTCTGGGACTTATGGTTTCAGAGAAGATTTTTAAAGATTTTTTCCCCCATTTTAAGTTTTTTTGTTTTTGTTTTTTTCATTATAAGGGCCCTGTGGTTTCAGAGGAGAAGATTTTTGAAGTTTCTCCAATTGTAAGTCTATGGAAGCTAAAGACCCCTGGGGTGTGGCCAATTTGGATCCCAGGGGCATAACTGGCAGGATTTATGTAGGTGGCCACTTAACGTTGATACATACTAAAAATCTAAGCTCTGGGCCTTATGGTTTCATAGAAGAAGATTTTTTAAGTTTTTTTCCATTATAAGTCTATTGGAGGTGATGAGCTCGGGCGTGGCCAATTTTTACCCCAGGGGCAGGGTAAGCAGGATTTATGTAGCTGGCTATTTTAGGTTGCTAGACACTAAATATGTAAGTTCTGTGCTTCACAGTTTCTGAGAAGAAGATTTTTGAAGCTTTTTTCCATTATGAGTCTATGGGAGCTAAGGGGCCCCTGGGCATGGCCCATTTGGACCCCAGGGGCATGATTAGCAGGAAATATGTAGCCGACCACTTGCAGATTTATGTAGGTGACCACTTGTCATTGCTACATGCTAAATATCTAAGCTCTGGGCCCGGTGGTTTCAGAGAAGATGATTTTTGAAACTTTTTTCCATTTTGAGTCTATAGGAGCTAAAGGGCCCTGGGGCGTGGCCCGTTTGGACCCAAGGGGCATGATTGGCAGAAACTATGTATGTGACCACTTGCCGTTGCTACATGCTAAATATCTAAGCTCTAGGCCCTGTGGTTTCAGAGAAGAAGATTTTTGAAGCTTTTTTTCCATTATGAGTCTATAGGAGCTAACTGGCCCTGGGGCGTGGCCCTTTTGGTCCCCAGGGGCATGATTGCCAGGAATTATGTAGGTGACCACTTGCCGTTGATACGTGCTAAATATCTAAGCTCTGGGCCCTGTGGTTTCAGAGAAGAAGATTTTTGAAGCTTTTTTCCATTATGAGTCTATGGGACTGAAGGGGCCCCAGGGCATGGCCCATTTGGGGAACCCAGGGGCATGATTGGAAGGGATCATGTAGTTGACCAATTGGCGTTCCTACATGCTAAATATCTAAACTCTGTGCCCTGTAGTTTCAGAGAAGAAGATTTTTGAAGCTTTTTTTACAACTATGAGTCTGTGGGAGCTAAAGGGCCCCGGGGCATGGCCCTTTTGGAACCTAGGGGCATGATTGGCAGGATTTATGTAGGTGCATGACCACTTGCCCTTGCTACATGCCAAATATCTCAGCTCTGGGCCCTGTGGTTTCAGAGAAGAAGATTTTTGAAGCTTTTTTCCATTATGAGTCTATAGGAGCTAAAGGGCCCCGGGGCGTGGCCTGTTTGGACCCGAGGGGCATGATTGGCAGGAATTATGTATGTGACCACTTGCCGTTGCTACATGCTAAATATCTAAGCTCTGGGCCCTGTGGTTTCAGAGAAGAAGATTTTTGAAGATTTTTGTTCCATTATGAGTCTATGGGAGCGAAGGGGCCCCAGGGCGTCGCCCATTTGGAACCCAGGGGCATGATTGGCAGGAATTATGTAGGTGGCCACTGGCCATTGCTACATGCTAAATTTCTAAGCTCTTGGTCCTGTGGTTTAAGAGAAGAAGATTTTTGAAGCTACTTTTCCATTATGAGTCTATGGGAGCTAAGGGGCCCCGGGTGTGGCCAATTTGGACCCCAGGGGCATGATTGGCAGGAATTAAGTAGGTGACCACTTGTCGTTGCTACATGCCGAAATCGCAGCTCTGGGCCCTCTGGTTTCAGAGAAGAAGATTTTAGAAGCTTTTTTCCATTATGATTCTATAGGAGCTAAAGGGCCCCGGGGTGTGGCCCTTTTGGAACCCAGGGGCATGATTGGCAGGAATTATGTAGGTGACCACTTGCCCTTGCTATATGCTAAATATCTAAGCTCTGGGTCCTGTGGTTTCCGAGAAGAAGATTTTTGAAGCTTTTTGTTCCATTGTGAGTCTATGGGAGCAGGGGGGCCTGGCCAATGTGGACCCCAGGGGCATGATGCCAGGAATTATGTAGGTGACCACTGGCCGTTGATACCTGCTAAATATCTTAGCTCTGGGCCCTGTGGTTTCCGAGAAGAAGATTTTTGAAGCATTTTGTTCCATTATGAGTCTATGGGAGCGAAGGGGCCCCAGGGCGTCGCCCATTTGGAACCCAGGGGCATGATTGGCAGGAATTATGTAGGTGGCCACTGGCCGTTGCTACATGCTAAATATCTAAGCTCTGGGCCCTGTGGTTTCAGAGAAGAAGATTTTTGAATCTTTTTTCTTTTAGGAGTCTATGGGAGCTAAGGGGTTGGGGTGTGGCCAATTTGAACCCTAGGGGCGTGATTGGCAGGAATTATGTAGGTGACCACTTGCTGTTGCTACATGCAAAATATCGCAGCTCTGGGTCCTCTGGTTTGAGAGAAGAAGATTTTTGAAGCTTTTTTCCATTATGAGTCTATAGGAGCTAAAGGGCACGGGGGCGTGGCCCGTTTGGAACCCAGGGGCATGATTGGCAGGAATTATGTAGGTGACCACTTGGCCTTGCTATATTCTAAATATCTTAGCTCTGGGTCATGTGGTTTCCGAGAAGAAGATTTTTTAAGCTTTTTGTTCCATTGTGAGTCTATGGGAGCGAAGGGGCCCTGGGGCGTGGCCAATGTGGACCCCAGGGGCATGATTGGCAGGAATTATCTAGGTGACCACTGGCCGTTGCTACATGCTAAATATCTTAGCTCTGGGCCCTGTGGTTTCAGAGAAGAAGATATTTTGATTTTTTCCCATTGTAAGTCTATGGGAGCTGTATGTTGCCATAGCAACCAGAATTCCAATCTGATCAGTCCAAAAACCTTATGCAGCCTTTCCCCCTACCTGGTGATGCTTCTCATGAATTTTGATCAAGATTGACCATGGGGTATTAGAGATATACTTATTTGAAATTGTTTACGGACGCACGCACGGACGGGCCGACGCACGGAAGGACGCACCACGGACGACGGACAAAAAGTGACCACAAAAGCCCACCTTGTGAGCTAAAAAGTAACGTTTACCCCTCTAAATCCCAGTATTACTATATAGATGTGGGGTTGAAGGGGGTCAAAATTACAAAGGTGTGATTTCAAGATAACAGAATTTTATATCAATTTGTTCATGTATACCAGATAAAGAAACCCTGGACTTAACTATGGGATAGAATATAAGAATCCTTCAGCTCAGGTGAGCTAACAAGAGGGCCTTGATGGTCCTGGGTCACTCACCTGAGTCCAAGATGTTTCGAGACTTATGGAAAACAAAGGCAGAGGTAGATTTTTTCTTTAAACTTGACCAAAGGTCAAGGTCAAAATCAAAAGTAACAAGGTTTTTCTATGATTTGACGTATACCGGTACTGGCCTACTTTTTAGTCCAACATGACCCATATTCGAAACAGGCAGAGATATTGTCGTGATGATCATTCTGAAAAAGTTCAATGATGATTGGATCAAAACTGTGGCCTCTAGAGCGCTCACAATATTTTTATTTGATTTAACCTACAGACCTAGATTTTGACCCAACATGACCCATATTTGAACCTGACAGAGACATTATTGAGGTGATCATTCTAGACAAGTTTGATGATTACTGGACCAAAACTGTGGCCTCTAGAGCCCTCACAAGGTTTTCCTATGATTTAACCTACTGACCTATTTTTTTATCCAAAATTGCCCACATTCAAACTTGACCGAGATGTTGTCGTGATGATTATTCTGACCAAGTTTGATGATGATTTGACAAACACTGTGGCCTCTAGAGCACACACAAGGTTTTTCTATGATTTGACCAACTGACCTCCTTTTTGTCTGACATGACGCATATTCAAACTTGATTGAGAAATTGTCGTGATGATCATTCTGAGCAAGACTGATGATGATTGGAGGTTCACAAGGTTTTTCTATGCTTTGACCTACTGTCCTACTTTTTGACCCACATGACCCATTTTCGAATTTGATTGAGATGTTGTCATGATGATCATTCTGACCAAGTTTAATGATGATTGGACCAAAATTGTGGCCTCTAGAGTGCTCACAAGAATGACAACCATTTTCCCCATTGTAAATTAATGGGACCTTGTGGTTGCCATAGAAACCAAAGTGTTTATTTATTCTATTTCAATAAAAAGCTTATGTCATCAATCCTGGGCCTTATGGTTTCAGAGAAGAAGACTTTTTTTAAGTTTTTCATATTATAAGTCTATGGGAACTAATATGCCTCTGGGCGTGACCAATTTTTTTACCCCAGGGGCATTGTTGGCAGGATTTATTTGAGTGACCACTTGACGTTGCTGCATACTTAATATCTAAGCTCTGGGCACTGATGGTTTCAGAGAAGATTTTTGTCAGTTTTTCCCAGTATAAGTCTATGGGAGCTTATGGGCCTCAGGGTGTGGCCAATTAGGACCCCAGGGGCATAGTTGGCAGGATTTATGCAGTTGAATACTTCAAGTTGCTACATACTAAGCTCTTGGCCTTATGGTTTCAGAGGAGAAAAGTTTCAAGATTTTGTCATTATTAGTCTATGGGAGCTACTAAGCACCGGGGCGTTGCCAATTTGGACTCAAGAGTCATAGTTAGCAGGACTTAGTAGGTGACCACATAACTTTGCTACATACTACAGTTCAACCTGTATTAAGCAAGTGCCTAAGGGATAGTCAAAATATGCTTGCTTAAGACAGGTTCTTGCTTAATACAGGTGAAATTTAACACATCTGCCTTTCTTGGGAACTGAATGGCTGCTTGCTTAAGACAGGTTGCTTGCTTAATAGAGGTGGCCACTAAGACAGGTTTTACTGTAAATGTCTTAGCTTTAGGCTTTATGGTTTCAGAGAAGAAGTTTTTCTGTTTATTGGTCTATGGAAGCTAATGAGCCAAAGGTGGTGGCCATGGCGGCCATGTTTTTTGTCTGATCAAAATTTCTTCAATGAATCTGACAATGGTAGACACAAGGAACATTCATGAAAATTAAGAACGAAATCCATTTAGCGGTTTTGGAGGAGAAGATTAAAAAAAAAAAAAAGATCCCTTTATGAGTCTATGGAAGCTAATTAGCCAATGGGCCTGTCCATGGCGGCCATGTTTTTTGTCTGATCAAAATTGCTTCAAGGAATCTGACAGAGGTCCACCCAAGGAACATTCATGCAAAGTAAGAATGAAATCCATTAAGTTGAGCGGTTTTGGAGGAGAAGGTTTTAAAAACTTTTCCCCATATAAGTCTTTGAAAGCTAATGAGCCAAGGGGCATGGCCATGGCAGTCATGTGGGGCATGGCCATGGTGGCCATGTTTTTTGTCGGATCCGAATTTCTTCAAGGAATCTGACAGAGGTCCACCCAAGGAACATTCATGCAAAATAAGAATAAAAACCATTCAGCTGTTTTGGAGGAGAAGATTTTTAAATAATTTTTTTTTGTTTCGATGCCATTTTGTTCTGCATGTAACAAAATTCTTTGAAGGAATTCAGAAGAGGACTATGTGAGAAACATTCCTGTGAAGTTTGGTTACAATCAACCAAGTAGTTAAGGAAGAAATGTTTAAAGAAAAAAGTTAACACAAGGATGCACAACCGCACAGACACACAACAGACACAGGGCCATAACATATAACATAAGACCTGCCGGTCTTTGGCCAGTGGAGCAAAAAAATGAACAGATTTATGTTTTTATTTCTTTATTTATTTATTTTTTCCTTTCCTCCGTCAGATTCGGTATGCCTCCCTTTTCAACTAAGCCATTTTAACCCTCAGGGATCTGGAGAACTGTTGACACTGTAGTATAATCAGGTCTAATAAATCAATCTCCCTCAGTATTTTGAATTTATTTTGAAACATCAAGTCGTATAAATAGAGTTTGTGTTGAAAACATCAGTCCTATCACCAGTGGACCGGCCCCGATAGCTCAGTTGGTAGAGTGTCCGCTCCGGGGAATGGGAGGTCTCGGGTTCGTTTCCGGGCCGCGACATACCAAAGTCGTTAAAAATGGTACTAGCTGCTCCTCGTTTGGCACTCAGATTTACGGGGTAGAGCTAGGACTGGTCGATCCAGTGTCAGGATAATGTGACTGGGTGTGGTATCATGTAATGTGTCTGGGACATGATACTTCAGTGAGGCAGCACTATAAGCGTGAGCATTGAGCTCCCTGTCGCAACCAGACACCGTCGTGATATGACTGAAAAATTGTTGAAAGCGACGTTAAACCCGAATTCACACACACTCTATCACCAGTGTGATGGGCAAGTGAAATTTCTGATGTTTTGAATTTTAGAATGACAATTTGTAGGTGGACCTCTATAGATATGTGATAGTCAGCAAAATTGGAGGAGATTAATTCAGATACAGGAAGGGACTTTTAAATAAATAAATAAATAAATAAATAAACAAGAACTTTTGAAGAAGAGAAGACTTTTTTAACATTACACTACATGTTATATAGTGAAAATAAACCCCGCCCACTGCAGCCATGTTTTTTGTCGGATCAAAATTTCTTCAAGGAATCTGACATAGGTCCACCCAAGGAACATGCATGCCAAATAACTATGAAATAAAACAAGAACTTTTGCAGAAAATATTTTCAGCATTACACTACATGTATATGTTATATAGTGAAAATAAGCCTCGCCCATGGCGGCCATGTTTTTTTGTAAGATCAAATTTTTTTCAAGGAATCTGACAACAGTCCACCCAAGGACAAAATTCATGCAAATTACAATGAAATCCCACAAGTACTTTTGCAGAAGAAGATTTTTTAGCATTACATTATATGTTAAATAGTGAGAATAAGCCCCGCCCATGGCGGCCATGTTTTTTGTCGGATCAAAATTTCTTCAAGGAATCTAAAAGAGGTCCACCCAAGGAACATTCATGCAAAATAAAAACAAGGCATCACATGCGATACAAATCCCCTCGCACTAGACAACTTCGTGTGTGGAAAACACTGAAATGGCAAAAGTCCAACTTGCTTGAGATATTATCATATGCAACATTTGTGTAAAGTTTGTTTAAAAATCCTCCAATAAATGTACATTCTAGAGTGATGACGTTTCTCTAAAAATAGCCAATAGTTTTTCTAAAAATAGCCACAGTGACCTTGACCTTGAAAGTCAAACTTGCTCGAGGTATTGTCATAAGGAACATTTGTGTGAAGTTATATTGAAATGGGTGAAGAAATGTAAGCGCTAGAGCCATGACAAAGTTTTTCTAAAAATAGCCACAGTGACCTTGACCTTAAAAGTGGAACTCACTAGAGATATTGTTATAAGGAACATTTGTGTGAAGTAATATTGAAATTGGTGAAAAAATTTAAGTGCTAGAGCAATGACAAAGTTTTTCTAAAAATAGCCACAGTGACCTTGACCTTGAAAGTGGAAATGGCGAGGTATTGTCATAAGCAACATTTGTGTGAAGTTATATTGAAATCAGTGAAGAAATGTAGGCGCTAGAGCGATGACAAAGTTTTCTAAAAATAGCCATAGTGACCTTGACCTTGAAAGTGGAAATGGCGAGATATTGTCATAAGGAACATTTGTGTGAAGTTATATTGAAATTGATGAAGAAATGTAAGCGCTAGAGGGATGACGAAGTTTTTCTAAAAATAGACACAGTGACCTTGACCTTGAAAATGGAACTCGCTAGAGATATTGTCATAAGGAACATTTGTATGAAGTTATATTGAAATTGGTGAAGAAATGTAAGCGCTAGAGCGATGACAAAGTTTTTCTAAAAAAAGCCACAGTGACCTTGACCTTGAGGCCTTGACCTTGATAGTCGAACCCGCTTGAGATATTGTCATAAGGAACATTTGTGTGAAGTGATATTGAAATCAGTGGAGAAATATAGGCGATAGAGGGATGACAAAGTTTTTTCTAAAAATAGCCACAGTGACCTTGACCTTGAGGCCATGAGTTGAAAAGTCGAACTCGCTGGAGATATTTTTATAAGGAACATTTCTGTGAAGTTATATTGAAATTGGTGAAGAAATGTAGGCGCTAGAGCGATGAAAAAGTTTTTCTAAAAATAGCCACAGTGACCTTGACCTTGAGGTCATGACCTTGAAAGTCCAACTCGCTCAAGATATTGTCATAAGGAACATTTGTGTGAAGTTATATTGAAATCAGTGAAGAAATGTAGGAGCTAGAGCGATGACAAAGTTTTTCTAAAAATAGCCACTGTGACCTTGACCTTGAAGCCATGACCTTGAAAGTGGAACTCGCTCGAGATATTTTTATAAGGATCATTTGTGTGAAGTTATATTGAAATTGGTGAAGAAATGTAAGCGCTAGAGCGATGACAATGTTTTTCTAAAAATAGCCTCAGTGACCTTGACCTTGAGGTCATGACCTTGAAAGTCAAACTCGCTCGAGATTTTTTTATAAGGATCATTTGTTTGAAGTTATATTGAAATTGGGGGAGAAATGTAGGCGCTAGAGCCATGACAAAGTTTTTCAAAAAATAGCCAGAGTGACCTTGACCTTTAGGTCATGACCTTGAAAGTCGATCTTGCTCCAGATATTGTCGTAAGGAACGTTCGTGTGAAGTTATATTAAAATCGTCAAGAAATGTAGGCGCTAGAGTGATGACAAAAGTACCTACGTACGTACGTGGCGCTAGAGCGGTGACAAAAATATGTACGTACGTGGCGCTAGAGCGATGACAAAAGTACGTACGTACGTACGTACGTACGGGACAAATGCTATATCCCCCCTCACAACTATGTTGTGCGAGGGGATAATGAAATCCAACAGGTGGGTTTGGAGGAGAAGATTTTTAAAGATTTTTATTTTTTTGTGTGGTTTTGTTGCCATGGCAACCAGAGTTCTGGGTGTAACAAAATTCTTTGAAGGAATTTAGAAGAGGACTAAGTAAGGAACATTCCTGTGAAGTTTGGTTACAATTGGCCCAGTAGTTTAGGAGGAGAAGATGTTTTAGCATTACACTATATGTTAAATAGGGAAAATAAGCCCCACCCATGGCGGCCATGTTTTTTGTCGGATCAAAATTTCTTCAAGGAATCTGAAAGAGGTCCACCCAAGGAACATTCATGCAAAATAAAAATGAAATCCAACAGGTGGATTTGGAGGAGAAGATTTTTAAAGATTTTTAATTTTTTGTGTTGTTTTGTTGCCATGGCAACCAGAGTTCTGGGTGTAACAAAATTCTTTGAAGGAATTTAGAAGAGGACTAAGTAAGGAACATTCCTGTGAAGTTTGGTTACAATGGGCCCAATAGTTTAGGAGAAGATGTTTTAGCATTACACTATATGTTAAATAGGGAAAATAAGCCCCACCCATGGCGGCCATGTTTTTTGTCGGATCAAAATTTTTTCAAGGAATCTGAAAAAGGTCAACCCAAGGAACAGTCATGCAAAATAAAAATGAAATCCAACAGGTGGTTTTGGAGGAGAAGATTTTTAAATATTTTTAATTTGTTGTGTTGTTTTGTTGCCATGGCAACCAGAGTTCTGGGTGTAACAAAATTCTTTGAAGGAATTTAGAAGAGGACTATGTAAGGAACATTCCTGTGAAGTTTGGTTACAATTGGCCCAGTAGTTTAGGAGGAGAAGATGTTTAAAGAAAAAGTTAACGCACGGACGCACGACGGACACAGGGCCATGACAATAGCCCCGCTGGCCTTCGGCCAGTGGAGCTAAAAACAGCAACATAATTATGGCCCTTTGTCAGAATGTAGGTTTTGTGATGGTAAGTATGTGTGTGAAGTTTCATGAGAGTAGGATAAATACTTTTAAAATTTTGACTGAGTTTAAGTTGTTTGGTTATGGCCTGACAAACACACACCGAAAAGCAATATAGTTATGGCCCTTTGTCAGAATGTAGGTCTTGTGATAGTAAGTAAGTGTGAGCAGTTTCATGAGAGTAGGGCAAATACTTTTGAAGTTATGACCGAGGTTAAGTTTTTTGTATAAGGCGTGACAAACACACGGACAAAAGCAATATGGTTTGTCAGATTGTTAGTATGAGTGTGAAGTTTCATGGGATAGGGATAATACTTTTAAAGTTATAACCGGTTAAATGTTTTGGTTTAGATTTGAAACTGACTGACAAGGAGATTACTATAGGGCACCCAAAATACTGTGTGGGGGTGAGTAACTCCGTAAATACTGTTGGTAGGGTTATGCTTCTTGCATTCTGCAATTTCTCTCATAGCCCCCTATCAGTGTATCAAGTTTCACTAAATTACCTTTAAAACTTTTAGAGATATGCTCCGGACAAGCTTAATATAGCAAAAACTAAAAAGGGAAATAACTCTGTAATTACTTGTGATAGAGTTACAGTTCTTGCACTCTGCACTTCCTCTGATAGCCATCTATCAATGTATCAAGTTTCACTTAAATTCCTTCTATACTTTCAGAGATATGCTGCGGACAATCTTTTCATTGAAATAGTTAAGAAGGGAAGTAACTCCATAAATACTGGTGATAGGGTTATGGTTCTTGTATTTTACGATTCCCCTCATCACCCTCTATCAGTATATCAAGTTTCACTTAAATACCTTTAATACTTTTAGAGATATAGAGCGTGACAGACGGACGGTCGGACGGACGGACAAAGCGGGGACTATATGGCTCCCCCTTCGGGGAGCATAAAAATCATCTCCTCAGAAACCGTAAGCTCTAGGAGGTGGAGACTTTAAGAAAATATTCAACATATTTGCCTTTACAGATTTTGTGTTTTTTATGAAATTCGGCTCTTTAGTTTGGTTGCTATGGCAACTTAGATTTTCCATAGACATATAATGGGGAAAATTGAAAAATGGAATTAACTACCAAGCCTTTGCAGATATTTTGACAAAATTTTCATAGAAACGTTCCTTGAGTAAACTTCTCTCAGCCATATGCTTTTATGTCAACCTGTGGGTCCCCTAGGTTGTGCCAGGGCCATGCCCTGCCCCTCCACTTCATAAAATGCCTTATATCTCAGAAACCTTACAGATCCCCACCCCTAAACCATATATAGTCTTGTTCCTTAGGATAAGACACATTAATTGACACCAACCTGGGGGTTCCCCCGGATGTGCCGGGGACATGCCCCACCCCCTCCACTTCATTAAATGCCATTTATCTCAGAAACCATTCAGATCCACACCCCTAAACCATATATATTCTTGTTTCTTATGATAAGACGCACTCAATGACAGCAGCCTGGGGGTCCCTCGGATAGTGCCTGGGCCGCCATGCCCCACCCCCTCCATTTCATAAATGGCCCAATATCCCAGAAACCCTACAGATCCCCACCCCTAAACCATATATATTCTCGTTCTTTATGATAATTCACATTCAGTGACACCAACCTGGGAGACACCCAGGATTTGCCGGGGCCATGCCCAACCCCCTCCACTTCATAAAAGGCCAAATATTTCAGAAACCTTACAAATCCCCAACCCTAAACCATATTATATTCTTGTTCCTTATGAAAAGATGCATTAAGTGACACCAACTTGGGGTTTCCCCCAGATGTGCCGGGGACATGCCCCACCCCCTCCACTTTATAAAATGCCATTTATCACAGAAACCATTCAGATCCATATATATTCATGTTCCTTATGCTAAGACGCACTCAGTGACACCAACCTGGGGGTCCCCCGGGATGTGCCGGGCCATGCCCCATCCCCTCCACTTCATAAAAGGCCAAATATTCCAGAAACATTTCAGATCCCCACCCCTAAACCATATATATTCTTGTTCCTTATGATAAGACACATTCAGTGACACCAACCTAGGAGTCACCCAGGGCATGCCTGGGCCATGCTCCACCCCTCAACTTCACAAAAGACCATATATCTGAGAAACTGTTCAGAGCCCTACCCCTAAACCATAATATATTCTTGTTCCTTATGATAAGACGCAATCAGTGACACCAGCATGGGGGACTCCCGCGGTGCCACTGGCCATGTCCCACCCCTTTACTTCATTAAAATCCATATATCTCAGAAACTGTTCAGATCCCCACCCCTTAACCATATATGTTCTTCTTCCTTATGATAAGTCCCCACTTCATAATAGGCCATATATCTCAGAAACCATTCAAATCCCCACCCCATAATCACATATATTCTTGTTCATTTTTATTAGACACATTCAGTCACCCCCATCTTGGGGGGATCCGCAGGGGCCATTTCTCTCCCATCCACTTCATAAAAGGGCCTCATATCTCAGAAACCGTTCAGCATTCAGTGACAGCAATCTTGGGCTTTTCTGGAATCCACCATGCCCGAATCCCTCCACTGCTTAAAAAGCCTTACATCTCATGAGCCATACATATCCCCACCGCTAAACCATACTGTCTCTGTTCCTTTTGATAAGATGCATTTAGTGACACCAACCAGGGCTCCATTGGGTTCATGCCCCACCCTCTGTACTTTATAAAACACCTAATATTTCAGATACAGTCCACATGAGTGCTCATTTGGGTATGGGGTTTGTTTGTTGTTTGGGAGACTTTATAATTGGTAGATTAAAATCATATATCCTGTTAAAATACAATGTCATGGGCAGTGCCCACCTGAGCTCTGGTTTATGAAATTTGGCTCTTTGGTTCGTTTGCTATGGCAAGTTAAGAATTTCCATTGACTTATAAATGGGGAAAATTGAAAAATGACATTTATGCCTTTCAAGATATTTTGTCAAACTTACATAGAAATGTTCCTTTAATAATGTTCTTTTAGGCCTATTAGTTCCCACAGATGGGAAATTGTCAATTGTCATCTGTTGTCCTGTAACAACACATTCAAGCGACATCAGACCTCTGAAGCCACTAGGCTGAATGGGTCCAAATTCTATCTGTAGTATCCTTAGGCGCAGGGCATCCATGGTTAATTGAAATACATTGCTGCCAGTGGGCAGTGCCCCCTGAGCTCTGGTGAGCATAGTGGCCCATGGGCCTCTTGTTTAACTTCCCTATCAACACTATATAGATCATTTTGGAGATGTAACTTCCAGTTTTGTGGGACTTTTACACGAGACTGAGATGACATCTCAAGCCCTGCCGCCCTATGAAACCAATAGGGTTCGTATTATCCATGGGCGGTCCAACTCGCACCACTTTGCTTGGGCAGGCTATGATCCTCTAAGCGGTTTACCAGAACTCATGTGTGGTCGGTTTCAACTCTGCATGGAAACATCATGCAGCCAACCTATTTCTTCAAGCCCAGATGGGCGGGGCCGTGTCTTTTTTTATGTCTGCCAGTTACTTTAAAAGTAATTGTTGCAAAAAAGAGTGTGGATCCAGATCAGAAGCTCCTATAGGAACATTTTGATCACTGCTCCTCCAGGAGCAGTCTGATCAGTGTCCACAATGATTGCCTGTATTCAAAAATATGTTTGAAAAGTTTGCAAGAATTAATAATGCAGCAGACGACATTAGCAGACTACATTTTCAGACGCATTTTTTGAGGGCATGTTAAGGGATAATTAATAGCTTGAGTTTCGCACCTTGAAAAATTTTCTATATGGCAATTTCCTTGCTTTTTCTATATTGAGTCTACAACCGTCGTACAGGATCTTCATTTCTGTGGCTTCTGCATCCTCGGCATTTTGAACCAGCTCCTAAAACAGAAAAAGTAAGGAGGTCACTGATTGGTCATTCTAATGCACTTGCGCATGTAACATGACATCTGATTGGATAACATCAAAAGTTTGCATTTTCAACAGTATACAGTATTCAGATATTAAGACCACCTTTGGGGTGTTCAAAAGTGGTCTTCAAAAGTGGCCTTTAAGACCACGTTTGGACAGTCCCAAAGGTGGTCCATGACCAGAGGACACTGTGGGCAGAAAACACAAAGAAAGATTAAGTGCACCCTACAAAATAAGCTTTTTAAAGCAGAATTAGTCTTAATTTTAGGTGGTCTTAATAGCAGAATTTCACTGTTTTCTATGATATATTACTGTTGGGACCTGATGTCATCAAATAACGTCCTTTCCATTAGTTGGTATTTGGTGCGCCACTCACAGGGCTTGCCATTTTGAGTAAAAAGAACAATTTGGTAAACAAAACAAGTGAACAAGTGCAATAGAAAGGGCATAACTGCACTCCAAATTCTCATTTGGAGAGGTAAATCATCAGTTTTATGGTCGCAAATACCATTTTATGGCTCTGCTAGCGAGTCGCCGTTGTTGGCCTTGGTAGCTTGGTCAGTTGTGCATCTGACTGGTGACCAGGAGGACGGGGTTCGATACCTGCCAGGATTGGCACCATTCTTTCATGGAGATTGATCATGAAATCTTTTCTACGGTCATTCTCTCCCTTCTGCTGATTCAAGAAGGGCAGTTGTCAGTTTCTAGTGAAAGAATGTGCACTGTACTGGTTAATCGCTTACGTATAAGCCTGCCCAGGAAGTGTGGATGGATAAACTGACTGGCTCAAAATGACCTAAAATAGTGTTGACTGGGCCATTAACTCATTTTGTACCCAAAACCCCAAAACAGGTACCCTGGCAAACAGTGCAGGCCCAGATCAAATGCCGCAGAATGCAGTGTCTGATCAGGGCCTACACTGTTTGCTAAAAGTTCAGCCATTTTCCAAATCAGTTTTGAAGACATTGTTTCCAATTTGGACCCTAGGGGCAGGTTTGGTAGGATTAATGTAGGGGACCACTTGACATTGCTACATGCTTAATACGTAAGCTCAGGGCCTAGTGGTTTCAGAGAAGAAGATTTTTGAAGTTTGTTTTTTTCCATTGTAAGTCTATGGGGGCTAAGGGGCCCCGGGGCGTGGCCAGTTTAGACCCCAGGGGCATGATTGGCACAATTTATGTAGGGGACCACTTGACATTGCTACATGCTTAATATGTAAGCTCTGGGCCTAGTGGTTTCAGAGAATTTTTTTTATGTTTGTCCCATTGTAAGTCTATGGGAGCTATATGTTGCCATGGCAACACCAGTTTCAATCTGAATTACCCCAAAACATACTGCATCTTCTCCCCCAATCGGATAATGCTTCTCATGAAATTTAATCATGAATGGCCAAGTGGCTTTAAAGATATACTTATTTGAAAATGTGAACGGATGCCGGACCATTGGCATACCAATACCTCACATGAGCCTTCGGCTCAAGTGAGCTAATAATACTAGCGGTTTCAGAGAATAAGATTTTTAAGCTTTCTTTCCATTATAAGTCTATGGGGGCTAAGGGGCCCAAGGGCGTGGCCAGTTTAGACCCCAGGGGCATGATTGGCACAATTTATGTAGGGGACCACTTGACATTGCTACATGCTTCATATGCAAGCTCAGGGCCTATTGGTTTCAGAGAAGAAGATTTTTTTAGCTTTTTTCCATACAAGTCTATGGGGGCTAAGGGGCCCCAGGGCGTGGCTAGTTTAGATCCAAGGGGCATGATTGGCATAATTTATGTAGGGGACCACTCGACATTGCTACATGCTTAAAATGTAAGCTCTGGGCCTAGTTGTTTCAGAGAAGAAGATTTTTAAAGCTTTTTTTTTTTCATTTTAAGTCTATGGGAGCTAAGGGCCCCGGGGCGTGGCCAGTTTAGATCCCAGGGGCATGATTGGCACAATTTATGTAGAGGACCACTTGACATTGCTACATGCTTAATATGTAAGCTCTGTGCCTAGCGGTTTCAGAGAAGAAGATTTTTTAAGCTTTTTATTTCCATTATAAGTCTATATAGGGGTTAAGGGACCCATGGGCGTGGCCAGTTTAGACCCCAGGGGCATGATTGGCACAATTAATGTAGGGGACCACATGACATTGCTACATGGTTCATATGTAAGCTCTCGGCCTATTGGTTTTTTATAGTAAAGAAACAAACATGCTGTAAAATGAACTTTCCAACAATAAAACTCAAATGACAATTTTGAATACATAGAGGATCTTAAATGAGTGTTCATGTATTATTGAATTTATTAAACGAGTTGAGGAAAAGGGATAAAATGCGAGGCTTTGCTGAGCGTTTTATCCATTTTCCTCAAAGAGTTTAATAAATTCAATAATACATGAGCACGAATGTAAGATTCTATTTATCATATGATATTTAAAACACATTTTATTCACGATTGTTTACAAAAATATCAATATTCCGCCCTTAGTAAACGCGAGGTCGTCGTACATGTACAGTTATGGGACGTATCTAGCTAATTTGCATATTTTATCCACTAGTGGATTATCGAAAATATTACATGGCGTTATTTCACTCTCAGACGTGATGTCATATGATAAATTATCTTTTAGTGCAAGCTGGAAAATAGTCCTGAACAGGGATTAAGGCTGTTTCGTTTAACCCTAATGTTCCTGTACTAAAAGCAAACACTGTAGACCCTGAGCAAATTCTGCATTCTGCAATATCTTGCATTCTGCAGCATCTGACTTTCTGCAGCATCTGATCTGGGTCTACAGTATTTGTCTAACCAAACACGTATCCAATCTAATTTCTATAACCCTTTTTGTACCAGAAACCCCAAAACTTGTAATTGGCAAACAGTGCCGGCCCAGATCAGACGCCGCGATAGCGGCGTCTGATCAGAGCCTGCACTGTTTGCAAAAAAATTCAGCCATTTTCCAAATAAATTTTGAAGAAAACACAACCTAACACTCCTAAATTTTGAAATGGACTCCTGCTATTTATAAGAAGGAAGATTCCATTTGGTACCAAAAGTGATAAAATTACAGTTATTTTGTTCACAAAATTCCATATCACTACAAAATTGAAAAGGGAGGTACTGTAACAGTTATTGTCAAAACTTAACAGAATAAATTTTATTAACCCTTATTCCGCTGCATAAATTAATTTAGCCACACCCATTTCTGACTTTCCACCAAGCAAATTACTTGATATATTTGTTCAATTTGCAAACTGTATGGCCTGATCAGATGGCTTCTTCAGATCTGTATCTTTTTTTTTTTTGGTTTGGGTTTTACGGCCCTTCAGATCTGTATCTACACTGTTTGCAAAGGTGTGTGTGTGTGTGTGTGTGTGTGTGTGTGAATTCGGGTTTAACGTCGCTTTCAACAATTTTTCAGTCATATCACGACGGTGTCTGGTTGCGACAGGGAGCTCAATGCTCACGTTTATAGTGCTGCCTCACTGAAGTATCATGTCCCAGACACAATACATGATACCACACCCAGTCACATTATCCTGACACTGGATCGACCAGTCCTAGCTCTACCCCGTAAATCTGAGTGCCAAACGAAGAGCAGCTAGTACCATTTTTAACGACTTTGGTATGTCGCGGCCCGGGATCGAACCCGAGACCTCCCGTTCCCCGGAGCGGACACTCTACCAACTGAGCTATCGGGGCCGGTATTTGCAAAGGTAGAGGTTGTCATGAACAACAGCATGAGGGTCAAAGGTTAACCAGGTCATGTCTACACTGGTCCCAAACTGTGCCAATTACCACAGGTTCAAACAGTTTTTCCGATACTTTCCAGTTCCCCGGATACAGTATATTTGATAAAAAAAAAGAGAATGAAATTTGTCCTGCGTAATCCTTATAAATTTTAAAATGCCAAAAACTATTTGCATTTTAACCCTTTTTGTACCAAATGGAATCTTCCTCCTTATATATATAGCAGGAGACCATTTCAAAATTTAGGGGTGTCAGGTTGTGTTTTCTTCAAAATCTGTTTGAAAAATGGCTTAACTTTTTGCAAACAATGTAGGCCCTGATCAGACGCCGCGTTCTGCGGCGTCTGATCTGGGCCTGCAGTGTTTGCCAAGGTACCCGTTTAGGGGTTTCAAGTCTGAAATGGGTTGATACTTATAAGCAGGACAAACCACATTCTTTACTGATCAGAGCAGAAAAATTGCCTCAATAGTTGTTGGAATTTGAAATTTATAAGCAGGACAAACATCATCTTACTGATCTGATCGGCCCCCATCACAAAACAGATCAGTAAATGATGATGTTTGTCCTGCTTATAAATTCTATAATCATTAGCCCTCATTATTAGCTGTTGGTATTTTAAAATTTATAAACAGGACAAACAACATCCTTTACTGATCTGAGCAGAAAAAATGGAATCATTAGTTGTTGGCATATTAAAATTTATAAGCAGGACAAACAACTTTCTTCACTTATATGAGCAGACAAACAACATCATTAGTTGTTTGCAAATAGGTCAAACAGTATTCTTTACAGATCTGAGAAGAAAAACAACTATATTCTTTACAGATCTGAGCAGAAAAACTGCCTCGATCATAAGTTGTTGACATTTTGTTGGTTTGATTTGAGGTTTTACATCCCTGTCAACACTGTATAGGTCATTTTGGAGATGTTGCTTCCAATTTTGTTGGACCTTTACCAGACACTGAGGTGAAACTGTTGCCCAATGAAACCAATAGGGTTTATAAGCATGGAGGGTGCGACTTGCACCACTTTGCCTGGGCAGGCTTAGATCCTCTAAGCAGTTTACATGTACTAGTGTACGGTCGCTTTCAGCTCTGTGTGGAAGCATCATGCAGCCCATCTATTTCTTTTAGCTCCGATGGGCAGGGGCCGTATTAGTTGTTTTCTTTTTAAATATAAGCAGGAGAAACAACATCCTTTACTTATCTGAGCAGAAAAACTGCCTCATAAGTTGTTGACATAACAGGACAAACAACATTCTTTATGGTCTAGGCAGAAAAACATTGTTCATCAGTATCTTGTTTATGATGAGCATTACAAATGTTATTTACATGCTCAAGTGAATTTAGCACTAAAAAAGGTTCTAGCAACAGATAAGCTAGGTATATTTAGTGACAAAAAGGATAACAGTCCATACTCCATATAAGCAGTGGGATTTGAGGGAATTCATCTGAACCGCTCAGCCAATTAACCCATTTTGTACCAAATGGAATCTTCCTCCTTATATATAGCACGAGTCCATTTCAAATTTTAAGGGTGTCAGGTTGTGTTTTCTTCAAATGGCTGAACTTTTTGCAAACACAATGATCCAAAGTATAAAAACAGACAGGAATAACCAAGCAGTGTAGACCCAGATCAGACTGCTCCTGAAGGAGCAGTCTGATCAGGGTCTACACTGTTTGCCATTCCGTCTCCACCTTTGGACTCCTTGCAGGATCGTGAAACAAGTTTGCTAAAATTTTAGGAGAATTACAGCAAGTCTTCAAGGTGTTCGATTTTTAGGATTTTTATGGTTCCCACATTTAACCCTTATATTGCTGAATATTCATTTAAGCCACACCCATTTCTGTCTATCAACCAATCAAATTACTTGATGTAATTTATTGCTACAAATTCATAAACTGAATGCCAAACAGTGTAGATCCTGATCAGATGGCTTCTTCAGAAGCCATCTGATCTGGATCTACACTGTTTGCAAAGATAGGGGTTGTCGTGAACAGCAAGATAAGGGTTAACCCTAAAGCTGCTGAGAAAAACTGCATCTGAAAATGTTGTCTGCTGAATCTTTTGCAAACTTTTTAGAAATATTTTTTCATTCACACAAAAAATGGGGACCCAGATGGACCAGTCTGATCTGGGTCCACACTGTTTGCAAAAATGACTTTTAAAGTAACCGGCAGATGACAATGCAGAACACAATTGTCATGATTGGCGTTTTATGGGTTAATATCTGTTTTCATGGCATATGGGTCTACAAAGCTTACAATATGTTCTATAAAAGGGTTATCCTTTGGAAGCAAAGAATACACCACAGAACTAGAATATACCCTATGGAGTGTACATGTTTTCTGGGCCAGACTAGCTAGTTTCGGCCAATTAGGCATCATCAGTGACCCTCAGATATTTTCAAAATTCCACAATGGAATCGATGATCCCAAAGGACAAGAAAATATAAACTACACTATGATGTAGGGCAGGGAGACATTTTACGGCCACAACACATTCCCAGATACCAGCTGCAGTGAGTGATTTTAAATATGTTCTATAAAAGGGTTATCCTTTACAAACCTTTATAATCTGGCCATCGTCGGGATACTCTGCCAGAATTGTCTTCAGCTGTTTAATCAAGGGAGGTTGTTCCATTCCGGAGTACTCCTCCACCTCCAAATCACTGTCCTCCTCCTCTTCTGCTGTAAAAAAAAGTACAAGTGACATCACAAAGAACTCTTTTACCTGCAGACGACAAAGCAGACAACAATTGTCATGATTGGCATTTTATGGGTTAAAAAAAATACAAGTGACATCATAATTAAAATAGAGGCTCTTACATGATTGAGTGCTCAATGTATTATTGAATTTATTAAACAAGTTGAGGAAAAGGGATAAAATGCGAGGCTCTGCTGAGCATTTTATCCCTTTTCTTCAAGGAGTTTAATAAATTCAAAAATATCATGTATTATTGAATTTATTAAAGAATTTGAAGAAAAGGGATGAAATGAGAGTCTCTGTCGAGCATTTCATCCCTTTTCTTCAACGAGTTTAATAAATTCAATAATACATGAGCACGAATGCAAGATTCTATTTATCATATGACATTTAATACGCATTTTATTCACGATTGTTAACAGAAATGTCTATATCCCCCCATTAGTAAACGCGACGTCATTAAGAACGTCATGCGTGTAGCATTACGGAGCGTTTCTAACTAATTTGCATATTTAATTCAATAGTGGATTACGGAATTTATTACATGGTGTTATTACACTCTCAGATGTGACGTCAACATGCCCATAATTCTGACCTCCTTCACCCCCACATTTATACAGCAAAACTTGGGTTTGACTGATTGTTTTCTGTTTAACAGCATCATCAGTCAACCCATGTGGGTCATCTCCAAGAGAAAGGGAGTAAAGAGAAAGAAGAGGTAACAGGTAGCAGAGGAGATGAAAAAGAAGGAAGGGGAGAAAGAGAAAAATGAATGGAAATGTAGAAACAGAAAAATTAAAACATCTCCCCTTTCTGCCCTTACCTTCTGCAAGGACAGCAGGTCTTGCCCAACTATAAGCCAACGAATATCAGACAGACGCCCAGTGACACACGATGCAAGGACAGCAGGCATTGTCCAACTCCAGCCAATATCAGATGAATGCCCCAGTGACACAGGATACACATCACCTTTGCCTCACCCAGCCACCCCCAAAACTGGAGTTTACAGGGTTATACATTTAATATTTTCCTTAAATCTGCTTAGAAACATAGAATATGGGTACTTGTTAGAACTGTCTCACCGAGGCGGTTCTAACAAGTTCACACAATCTATGTTTTGAACAGAAAAATGATAAATATCAGAATTTTTTATCAGAAACGTGATTATCCTTGACCTTGTACAAAATGCCTGTAATGGTTATTTATACCTGTGCTATTCTTGTCACTGTGGCTTTAGAGAGCAGTGTAAACAGTTTGCTGTAAAACATTTTTTTTTTCAATTATTTGTTTATGTTGAGGTTTATATGGGTATGCCCCTATCAACACTATTTGGGTCTTTTTGGAGACACTGCTTCAGCAGATGAAGGACAATTTTGTGGGACTTTTACCCGCCATTGAAATTAAATGACATCTCAAGTCCTGTTCCCAAAGAAATCGCTTATGGTTTAATGAGTGGTCTTACTTGCACATGTTTTCCTGGGTGGGCCTTTTAACAGACATTCCAGGGATTTTCCTAGTGCATTTTTGGGGCCGGTAATTCGCTCTTATTTTTACCAATTTAGAGATAGATATTCCCAAATTGTTTAACAAATTTCCCAATTTCTGATGTTGTGCTACATTTTGATAAAAATTTCATGAAAACTGAACCAAAATTGACAAAGTTATAACTGATTTTAATTCCCAACTATAAATATTAGCAAGCTGTTGTTTTTCTTCAAACCCAGTGCCCCTGGACCCTGATTCTGAAGGATAGGAAAATCCCTGCATTCAATCGGAATCGGCCCTGTGCTGAAGCTCCATGCAGCTAGGGTTAGCTGTAAATAGAGGATCTTACATGAGTGTTCATGTATTATTGAATTTATTAAACAAGTTGAGGAAAATGGATAAAATGCGAGGCTCTGCCGAGCATTTTATCCCTTTACCTCAACGAGTTTAATAAATTCATGAGCATGAATGCAAGATTCTATTTATCATATGACATTTAAAACACATTTTATTCACGATTGTTTACAAAAATATCAATATTCCGCCATTAGTAAATGCGATGTCATTAAGGACGTCGTACATGTAACGTTCCGGGACGTATCTAGCTAATTTGCATATTTAATCCACTAGTGGATTATCGAAAATATTACATGGCGTTATTACACTCTCAGACACGATGGCTTATGATAAAATTTATTTTTTGTCTGTGTTGGGGTTTTACACTCCCGTCAACACTATGTAGGCCATTTCGGAGACGTGCTTCCAATTTTGTGAGACTTTTACCCGTCATTGAGATGAAATGACATCTCAAGCCTTACCACTCAAAGAAAGTCCTAGGGATAGTTAGACTCCCATAACTTTGCCTGGGCAGGCTTTGACCCTTTTAGTGGTATATCAGTACTCATGTACCATTGGTTTCAGCTCAACCCAACAGTACAATGCAGCCAAAAAAATATGGGCTGAAATCATATTCAGTAATTCTGGAACACTAGCAAACAGTTAAGACCCAGATCAGATGGCCCATTTTGCTCCATCTGATCAAACTATACACTATTTGCTTAAAATGCAGGACTATTTGGCTAAATCAAAACAGTCTTGTCCCCCTTTAACCCTTGTCCTGCTGAGCCCAGATATGTCTTATCTTTGAAACAATGTATATCCAGATCAGATGGCTTCTAAAGAAGCCATTTGATGAGGTTCTTCATTGTTTGTCATTCATTTTATGAATTTGTTGCAATGATTTGCATCAAGAAATCTGATTGGTTGATAAGCAGTGGTGGGTGTGGCATTCATAAACATTCAGCAGGTCAAGGGTTAAGGACCATTTTCCCAGCTTACACAGAGAAATAAGTGATCCACTAATGCTGACGGTGCTTTAACCCTTATCTTGCTGTTCAGAACAAGCCCTATCTTTGCAAACAGTGTAGATCCAGATCAGATGGCTTCTGAAGAAGCCTTATCTTGCTGTTTAAGACAAGCCCTATCTTTGCAAACAGTGTAGATCTAGATCAGATGGCTTCTGAAGAAGCCTTATCTTCCTGTTCACAACAAGCCCTATCTTTGCAAACAGTGTAGATCCAGATCAGATGGCTTCTGAATAGGCCTTATCTTGCTGTTCACGACAAGCCCTATCTTTGCAAACAGTGTAGATCCAGATCAGATGGCTTCTGAATAGGCCTTATCTTGCTGTTCACGACATTTCCTATCTTTGCAAACAGTGTAGATCCAGATCAGATGGCTTCTGAAGGAGCCTTATCTTGCTGTTCAATACAAGCCCTATCTTTGCAAACAGTGTAGATCCAGATCAGATGGCTTCTGAAGAAGCCTTATCTTGCTGTTCACAACAAGCCCTATCTTTGCAAACAGTGTAGATCCAGATAAGATGGCTTCTGAAGAAGCCTAATCTTGCTGTTCACGACAAGCCCTTTCTTTGCAAACAGTGTAGATCCAGATCAGATGGCTTCTGAAGAAGCCTTATCTTGCTGTTAACGACAAGCCCTATCTTTGCAAACAGTGTAGATCCAGATCAGATGGCTTCTGAAGAAGCGTTATCTTGCTGTTCACGACAAGCCTTATCTTTCCAAACAGTGTAGATCCAGATCAGATGGCTTTCAGAAGCCTTATCTTGCTGTTCACAACAAGCCCTATCTTTGCAAACAGTGTAGATCCAGATCAGATGGCTTCTGAAGAAGCCTTATCTTGCTGTTCACAACAAGCCCTATCTTTGCAAACAGTGTAGATCCAGATCAGATGGCTTCTGAAGAAGCCTTAATTTATCTTGCTGTTCACGACAAGGCCTATCTTTGCAAACAGTGTAGATCCAGATCATATGGCTTCTGAAGAAGCCTTATCTTGCTGTTCACGACAAGCCCTATCTTTGCAAACGGTGTAGATCCAGATCAGATGGCTTCTGAAGAAGCCTAATCTTCCTGTTCACGACAAGCCCTATCTTTGCAAACAGTGACGATCCAGATCAGATGGCTTCTGAAGAAGCCTAATCTTCCTTTTCACGTCAAGCCCTATCTTTGCAAACAGTGTAGATCTAGATCAGATGGCTTCTGAAGAAGCCTTATCCTGCTGTTCACGACAAGCCCCATCTTTGCAAACAGTGTAGATCCAGATCAGATGGCTTCTGAATAGGCCTTATCTTGCTGTTCATGACAAGCCCTATCTTTGCAAAACAGTGGTAGATCCAGATCAGATGGCTTCTGAAGAAGCCTTATCTTGCTGTTCAGGACAAGCCCTATCTTTGCAAACAGTGTAGATCCAGATCAGATGGCTTCTGAAGAAGCCTTATCTACCTGTTCACGACAAGCCCTATCTTTGCAAACAGTGTAGATCCAGATCAGATGGCTTCTGAAGAAGCCTTAATTTATCTTGCTGTTCACGACAAGCCCTATCTTTGCAAACAGTGTTGATGCAGATCAGCTGGCTTCTGAAGAAGCCTTATCTTGCTGTTCATGACAAGCCCTATCTTTGCAAACAGTGTAGATCCAGATCAGACGGCTGCTGGAGAAGCCTAATCTTGCTGTTCACGACAAGCCCTATCTTTGCAAACAGTGTAGATCCAGATAAGATGGCTTCTGAAGAAGCCTTATCTTGCTGTTCACGACAAGCCCTATCTTTGCAAACAGTGTAGATCCAGATCAGATGGCTTCTGAAGAAGCCTAATCTTCCTGTTCACGACAAGCCCTATCTTTGCAAACAGTGACGATCCAGATCAGATGGCTTCTGAAGAAGCCTAATCTTCCTTTTCACGTCAAGCCCTATCTTTGCAAACAGTGTAGATCTAGATCAGATGGCTTCTGAAGAAGCCTTATCCTGCTGTTCACGACAAGCCCTATCTTTGCAAACAGTGTAGATCCAGATCAGATGGCTTCTGAATAGGCCTGATCTTGCTGTTCATGACAAGCCCTATCTTTGCAAAACAGTGTAGATCCAGATCAGATGGCTTCTGAAGAAGCCTTATCTTGCTGTTCAGGACAAGCCCTATCTTTGCAAACAGTGTAGATCCAGATCAGATGGCTTCTGAAGAAGCCTTATCTACCTGTTCACGACAAGCCCTATCTTTGCAAACAGTGTAGATCCAGATCAGATGGCTTCTGAAGAAGCCTATTCTTGCTATTGATGACAAGCCCTATCTTTGCAAACAGTAAAGATCAAGATCAGATGGCTTCTGAAGAAGCCTTATCTTGCTGTTCACGGCAAGCCCTATCTTTGCAAACAGTGTAGATCCAGATCAGATGGCTTCTGAAGAAGCCTAATCTTCCTGTTCATGAGAAGCCCTATTTTTGCAAACAGTGTAGATCCAGATCAGATGGCTTGTGAAGAAGCCTAATCTTCCTTTTCACATCAAGCCCTATCTTTGCAAACAGTGTAGATCTAGATCAGATGCTTCCTGTTCACGACAAGCCCTATCTTTGCAAACAGTGTAGATCCAGATCAGATGGCTTCTGAATAGGCCTTATCTTGCTGTTCACGACAAGCCCTATCTTTGCAATACAGGGTAGATCCAGATCAGATGGCTTCTGAAGAAGCCTTATCTTGCTGTTCACGACAAGCCCTATCTTTGCAAACAGTTTAGATCCAGGTCAGATGGCTTCTGAAGAAGCCTTATCTTGCTGTTCATGACAAGCCCTATCTTTGCAAACAGTTTAGATCCAGATCAGATGGCTTCTGAAGAAGCCTTATCTTGCTGTTCACGACAAGCCCTATCTTTGCAAACAGTGTAGATCGAGATCGGATGGCTTCTGAAGAAGCCTTATCTTGCTGTTCACGACAAGCCCTATCTTTGCAAACAGTGTAGATCCAGATTGGATGGCTTCTGAAGAAGCCTTATCTTGCTGTTCACGACAAGCCCTATCTTTGCAAACAGTGAAGATCCAGATCAGATGGCTTCTGAAGAAGCCTTATCTTGCTGTTCATGACAAGCCCTATCTTTGCAAACAGGGTAGATCCAGATCAGATGGCTTCTGAAGAAGCCTTATCTTGCTGTTCACGACAAGCCCTATCTTTGCAAACAGTGTAGATCCAGATCAGATGGCTTCTGAAGAAGCCTTATCTGGCTGTTCACGACAAGCCCTATCTTTGCAAACAGTGTAGATCCAGATAAGATGGCTTCTGAAGAAGCCTTATCTACCTGTTCACAACAAGCCCTATCTTTGCAAACAATGTAGATCAAGATCAGATGGCTTCTGAAGAAGCCTTATCTTGCTGTTCTCGACAAGCCCTATCTTTGTAAACAGTGTAGATCCAGATCAGATGGCTTCTGAAGAAGCCTTATCTTGCTGTTCACGACAAGCCCTATCTTTGCAAACAGTGTAGATCCAGATCAGATGGCTTCTGAAGAAGCCTTAATTTATCTTGCTGTTTACGACAAGCCCTATCTTTGCAAACAGTGTAGATCCAGATCAGATGGCTTCTGAAGAAGCCTTATCTTGCTGTTCAAGACAAGCCCTATCTTTGCAAACAGTGTAGATCCAGATCAGATGGCTTCTGAAGAAGCCTTATCTTGCTGTTCACGACAAGCCCTATCTTTGCAAACAGTGTAGATCCAGATCAGATGGCTTCTGAAGAAGCCTTATCTTCCTGTTCACGACAAGCCCTATCTTTGCAAACAGTGTAGATCCAGATCAGATGGCTTCTGAAGAAGCCTAATCTTCCTTTTCACGTCAAGCCCTATCTTTGCAAACAGTGTAGATCTAGATCAGATGGCTTCTGAAGAAGCCTTATCTTCCTGTTCACGACAAGCCCTATCTTTGCAAACAGTGTAGATCCAGATCAGATGGCTTCTGAATAGGCCTTATATTGCTGTTCACGACAAGCCCTATCTTTGCAAAACAGTGTAGATCCAGATCAGATGGCTTCTGAAGAAGCCTTATCTTGCTGTTCAAGACAAGCCCTATCTTTGCAAACAGTGTAGATCCAGATCAGATGGCTTCTGAAGAAGCCTTATCTTGCTGTTCAGGACAAGCCCTATCTTTGCAAACAGTGTAGATCCAGATCAGATGGCTTCTGAAGAAGCCTTATCTACCTGTTCACGACAAGCCCTATCTTTGCAAACAGTGTAGATCCAGATCAGATGGCTTCTGAAGAAGCCTAATCTTACTGTTCATGACAAGCCCTATCTTTGCAAACAGTGTAGATCCAGATCAGATGGCTTCTGAAGAAGCCTTATCTTGCTGTTCACGACAAGCCCTATCTTTGCAAACAGTGTAGATCCAGATCAGATGGCTTCTGAAGAAGCCTAATCTTCCTGTTCATGACAAGCCCTATTTTTGCAAACAGTGTAGATCCAGATCAGATGGCTTGTGAAGAAGCCTAATCTTCCTTTTCACGTCAAGCCCTATCTTTGCAAACAGTGTAGATCTAGATCAGATGCTTCCTGTTCACGACAAGCCCTATCTTTGCAAACAGTGTAGATCCAGATCAGATGGCTTCGGAATAGGCCTTATCTTGCTGTTCACGACAAGCCCTATCTTTGCAAAACAGGGTAGATCCAGATCAGATGGCTTCTGAAGAAGCCTTATCTTGCTGTTCACGACAAGCCCTATCTTTGCAAACAGTTTAGATCCAGATCAGATGGCTTCTGAAGAAGCCTTATCTTGCTGTTCACGACTAGCCCTATCTTTGCAAACAGTGAAGATCCAGATCAGATGGCTTCTGAAGAAGCCTAAATTTATCTTGCTGTTCACGACAAGCCCTATCTTTGCAAACAGTGTAGATCTAGATCAGATGGCTTCTGAAGAAGCCTTATCTTGCTGTTCACGACAAGCCCTATCTTTGCAAACAGTGTAGATCCAGATCAGATGGCTTCTGAAGAAGCCTAATCTTGCTGTTCACCACAAGCCCTATCTTTGCAAACAGTGTAGATCCAGATCAGATGGCTTCTGAAGAAGCCTTATCTTGCTGTTCATGACAAGCCCTATCTTTGCAAACAGTGTAGATCCAGATCAGATGGCTTCTGAAGAAGGCTTATCTTGCTGTTCATGACAAGCCCTATCTTTGCAAACAGTGTAGATCCAGATCAGATGGCTTCTGAAGAAGCCTTATCTTGCTGTTCACGACAAGCCCTATCTTTGCAAACAGTGTAGATCCAGATCAGATGGCTTCTGAAGAAGCCTTATCTTGCTGTTCAAGACAAGCCCTATCTTTGCAAACAGTGTAGATCCAGATCAGATGGCTTCTAAAGAAGCCTTATCTTGCTGTTCACGACAAGCCCTATCTTTGCAAAATGTAGATCCAGATAAGATGGCTTCTGAAGAAGCCTTATCTTGCTGTTCACGACAAGCCCTATCTTTGCAAACAGTGTAGATCCAAATCAGATGGCTTCTGAAGAAGCCTTATTCTGAAGAAGCCTTATCTTGCTGTTCACGACAAGCCCTATCTTTGCAAACAGTGTAGATCCAGATCAGATGGCCTCTGAAGAAGTCTTATTCAGAAGCGTTATCTTGCTGTTCAGGACAAGCCCTATCTTTGCAAACAGTGTAGATCCAGATCAGATGGCTTCTGAAGAAGCCTTATCTTGCTGTTCAGAACAAGCCCTTTCTTTGCAAACAGTGTAGATCCAGATCAGATGGCTTCTGAAGAAGCCTTATCTTGCTGTTCACGACAAACCTTATCTTTGCAAAGAGCGTAGATCCAGATCAGATGGCTTCTAGGGAGCCTTATCTTGCTGTTCACGACAACCCCTATCTTTGCAAACAGTGTAGATCCAGATCAGATGGCTTCTGAAGGAGCCTTATCTTGCTGTTCACGACAAGCCCTATCTTTGCAAACAGTGTAAATCCAGATCAGATGGCTTCTGAAGAAGCCATCTGATCAGGATCTACACTGTGTGGCATTCAGTTTATGAAATTGTAGCAATAAATTACATCAAGTAATTTGATTGGTTAATAGACAGAAATGGGTGTTGCTTAAATGAATATTCAGCAAGATAAGGGTTAATGGTCAGATTGTATGCGCAGGATGATCAAAGTTTTGCTGTTCATCTGTCTTAACCCTTGACCTGCTGAATTTTTGAATATACCACACCCACCACTGATTATCAACCAGTCAGATTTCTTGATGCAAATCACTGCAACAAATTCATAAACTGAATGACAATGAAGATCCTGATCAGATGGCTTCTTCTGAAGCCATCTGATCTTGATCTGCATTGTTTGAAAGATCAGACATATCTGGGCCCAGCAGGACAAGGGTTAAACACTGGGATAGACATGGCTAAGCAAACAGTGCAGACGTAGATCAGACTGCTCCTGTAGGAGCAGTCTGATCAGGTCAACTCTATTTGCCATTCTGTGTGCAATTTATGGACTACTTGCTGGATCGTGAAACAAAGTTGTAAAAATTTTAGGAGAATTACTGCAAATTCTTAATGTGTCCAATTTTTTAGGAATTTTACGGTATATCTAATATTTTCAAGCCTTGTATATTTGTCTTTGTAGCTGAACAAACACCAGGTCCTGTTTGTGTCTTGCCAGGGGCAAATTAAGTAGTTCAAAACTAACGATGCCATTAGTTGACGAATCTTTAAAACTTTGATTATTTAATAGGGCAATTTTGATGATTTGTTTGATTTGAGGTTTAGTCCCCGTCAACACTGTATAGGTCATTTTGGAGATGTTGCTTCCAATTATGTGGGACTTTTACCCGACATTGAGATGAAATGACGTCTCAAGCCCTCCCTTATGAAATGGGCTTCTGACAATAAACTGGCAAGAAGCTGGCAACAGACTGGCAATTGACTGACAACAGACTGGGCAGACTGGCAACACAATGGCAATAACATGGCATCACACTGGTACTAAAATAATCACTTCTGGTAATACACTGGCAAGTAATACCAGCTTATTGCCAGTCTGGTAACAGACTGGTTATACACTGGCAATACAGTGTTAAGGGTATTGCTGATCTGGTAATACACTGGCAATATTGCCAGCCTATTGCCAGCTTCTGGCTATAGGCTGGTAATAACATGGTAATACTCTAGAAACACACTGTCAAGAAATGTCTTACTGCCAGTCTATTGCCAGCTACTTGACAAAGACTGGTAACAAACTGGAAATACACTGGCAAGAAATTTGCATTTATCTGACTATACACTGGTAAGAAAATTCAGAAAAGGTGTATCTGGCAACACACTGGCAAGGAATGTCTTCAATTTTACAAAACAATGTTGTCGCTTGGTGAAATGGTATTAGGCTGGTTAGAAACTGGTAATACTCTGGTGTTAGGCTGGTAGTACTCTGGCAAGATGCTGGTAATGGTCTGGTAATACAAAGAGGACCTTACATGAACGGTCATTTAATAACGAATTTATAAAACAAGCTGGTTAAATGTGAGCGGGATCCCGGCAGGATTTTTCCGGGATCCCGGCGGGATTGTGAATCCCGGCCGGGATAATTCTGGGATCAAGACTTCAGTCCGGGATCCCGCTTGTGGCAAACCGGGAATTTTGGTAGAGTCCGGGATCCCAAAAATATTATCCCGGACCGGGATCCCGGACCGGGATCCCTGACAAGTAATAGTCAAAAAAGCTTTCTTTTAAAAGCTTATCTTGTTATATAGAATACCTATAAGATATTTGATTAGATATGTAATTTAGATATCTTTAATGGCAGTTTAGATATCTAATATAGCATATACCTATATATGGGGTGCAGTTTTATTATTCAATACAATTTTGAAATATCTATAATTTTAATTAGATATTTATAATTTTATTATAGATATCTATAAATCAAAAAATAGATATCTATAATTTTATTATAAAATGATAGATATCTATACATAAAATTAAAGATATATATATATATTATAATTGATATCTATAATTATCAATAGTTATGATATCATAAAATGTAATCAATGATATGCTATATAAATATGTCTTGATAGCCTTAAATTTGTTTTATGATATCCAATTTTCTTTTGCATATATAGATATCTAAAATCTAAAAATCTCAAATTACAGATATCAATTATAAGGCTGAATTATAGATATCAAAATTTTCATTAATGGATATCATAAAATAAAGTATGGATATCAATACATGTAATTGATATTAATAAATGTAATTACTGATGTCCTCAAATGTTCTTCAATATTTGATATCAATATATCGAATAATAGCTATCTATAATTGGTATTATAGATATCATAAAAATAATAGATATCTAATATTATTTACAGATATCTAATAATATTTATTATAACCTATATTTTATTATAGATATCTTTTAATTAAATTATGGATTTCTATAAACCAAATTATTGATATCTATAAATCAAATTAAAGATATCTATAAATCAAGTATAGATATCTATAATTAACATTAATGATATCTAGTATTATCTTTATTTTTGATATCATAAAATTTAATGATATGGAAAATACATTTCTTGATATCAATAAATTTGTTTTATGATATCCATTATTCCTTTGCATATATGGATATCGAAAAATATAGTTATAGATATCATATAAAAGCCAGAATTATATATAGATATCACAATTTTCATAAAATATATTGTGGATATCAATAAATATATTTATTGATATCCTAAAATGTTATTCAATATTTGATATCTATACATCGAATAATAGATATCTGTATATCGAATAATAGATATCTATATTGGAATTATAGATATCTCTTAACATATGTTGGATATCATAAAATAAATAAGATATATTATTTATCAATATCTAATATTTATTGATATCCTGTATTTTTATTATAGATATCATTAATTTTATTTATAGATATCTTTAAATTCGATTAAATAGTGAAACGGCACCTCATATATACCTTAATTGACATATATATTAGATTCATATTAAAACGCACATAATACATCTCAATTCAAAAGTAAGATATGATTTATACAAATATATCAGATATTTAATGTAATAATATCAGATATCTTAGAAAGTGAATAAGATACCTCATGTAATATAGAAACTAGAAATGGTGTTTGTAAAACACAATGCCCCCAACCTCTGCTTGTCCTTAGATGGCAAAATATTCAACAAATATTGTTAAAGACTCAAAAACATACAACAAGAATTCCCCCGAAGGCTATGTCGCGCCTGTGGGGGCGCAAAGTCACCAAACCATGAAATCTAGGTCAAGGTCAAACATAGATGCCTACATAAAAATTTCACTCCTAGTTGCAAGCATGTACCAAGTATCATCAATGAAACTCTTAAAAACAGACTCTTACATCAGGGTGAAAGTTAGGGTTGTCAAACTATTTTACAAAGTCAGTGAACCATAAAATGTAGGTCAAGGTCAGAAATACGATACTTGCATTGAAGTTTCAATTCCTAAATGCAAGCTTGTACCAAATACAATTAATGAAGCTGTAATAGATCTTGAGAAATGGACCCTTACATTAGATAGAAAGTTAGGGTGGTCGCAATAATTCACAAAGTCAGTGAACCATGAAATATGGGTAAAAGTCAAATATGAATGCTTGCGTTGCAATTGCAATTCCTAGATGCAAGTTTGTGCCAATTATAATTTAAAAAGCTTTAATAGTTTTTGAGAAATGGTGAAAGTCAGGGTGGTCGCAATAATTCACGAAGTCAGTGAACCATGAAATATAGGTCAAGGTCAGAAATGAATGCTTGCGTTGAAGTTGCAATGCCTGGATGCAAGTTTGTACCAAGAATGATTAATGAAGCTCAAATAGTTCTCAAGATATGGACTTAATGACAAGATTTTATTAAAAAAAACAAGGCATCGCATGCGATACAAATCCCCTCGCACAAGACAACTTCGTGTGCGGAAAACACTAAAATGGCAAAAGTCCAACTTGCTTGAGATATTATCATATGCAACATTTGTGTAAAGTTTGTTTAAAAATATATCCATAAATGTAGGTTCTAGAGTGATGACAATAATTCTCTAAAAATAGTCAAAGGGACCTTGACTTGAGGCCATGGCCGCGAAGTAGATCTTGCTCATGATATTATCATAAGCATCTTTTGTGTGAAGTTAGATTAAAATCATAAATGTAGGCGGTAGAGCAATGACAAAGTTTTTCTAAAAATAGCCATAGTGACCTTGACCTTGAGGTCATGACCTTGAAAGTCAAAGCAATTCGAGATATTACCATAAGAAACATTTGTGTGAAGTTCTATTAACATCCATCAATAAATGTAGGCACTAGAGTGATGACAAATATTTTCTAAAAATAGCCACAGTGACCTTGACCTTGAAAGTCGAAATAGTTCGAGATATTGTCATAAGGAACATTTGTGTGAAGTTATACTGAAATCGGTGAAGAAATGTAAGCACTAGAACCATGTCAAAGTTTTTCTAAAAATAGCAACAGTGACCTTGACCTTGAAAGTCAAACTGACTCGAGGTATTGTCATAAGGAACATTTGTGTGAAGTTATATTGAAATCAGTGAAGAAATGTAGTCGCTAGGGCAATGACAAAGTTTTTCTAAAAATAGCCACAGTGACCTTGACCTTGAAAGTCGAAATCGCTTGAGATATTGTCTTAAGGAACATTTGTGTGAAGTTATATTGAAATTAGTGAAGAAATGTAAGCGCTAGAGCATTGACCAAGTTTTTCTAAAAATAGCCACAGTGACCTTGACCTTGAAAGTGGAACTCGCTACAGATATTGTCATAAGAAACATTTGTGTGAATCGATTTTGAAATTGGTGAAAAAATGTAAGCGCTAGAGCAATGAAAAAGTTTTTCTAAAAATAGCCACAGTGACCTTGACCTTGAAAGTCGAACTCTTTCGAGGTATTGTCATAAGGATCATTTGTGTGAAGTTATATTAAAATCGGTGAAGAAATGTAGCCGCTGGAGCGATGACAAAGTTTTTCTAAAAATAGCCATTTTGACCTTGACCTTGAAAGTTGAAATGGCTTTAGATATTGTCATAAGGAACATTTGTGTGAAGTTGTATTGAAATCAGTGAAGAAATGTAAGCGCTAGAGCGTTGACAAAGTTTTTCTAAAAATAGCCACAGTGACCTTGACCTTGAAAGTGGAACTCGCTAGAGATATTGTCATAAGGAACATTTGTGTGAAGTTATATTGAAATTGGTGAAGAAATGTAGGCGCTAGAGCGATGACAAAATTTTTCTAAAAATAGCTACAGTGACCTTGACCTTGAGGTCATGACCCTGAAAGTCGAACACACTCAAGATATTGTCATAAGGAACATTTGTGTGAAGTTATATTGAAATCGGTGAAGAAATGTAGGCGCTAGAGCGATGACAAAATTTTTATAAAAATAGCTACAGTGACCTTGACCTTGAGGTCCTGACCCTGAAAGTCGAACACACTCGAGATATTGTCATAAGGAACATTTGTGTGAAGTTATATTGAAATCAGTGAAGAAATGTAGGCGCTAGAGCAATGACAAAGTTTTTCTAAAAATAGCCACAGTGACCTTGACCTTGATGTCATGACCTTGAAAGTCAACCTCGCTCAAGATATAGTCATAAGGCACATTTGTGTGAAGTTATATTGAAATCAGAGAAGAAATGTAGGCGCTAGAGTAATGACAAAGTTTTTCTTAAAATAGCCACAGTGACCTTGACCTTGAGGTCATGACCTTGAAAGTCGAACTCGCTGAGATATTGTCATAAGAAACATTTGTGTGAAGTTATATTAAAATTGGTGAAGAAATGTAGGCGCTAGAGCGATGACAAAGTTTTTCTAAAAATAGCCACAGTGACCTTGACCTTGAGGTCATGACCTTGAAGTCGAACTCGCTCGAGATTTTTTTATAAGGAACATTAGTGTGAAGTTATATTGAAATTGGTGAAGAAATGTAGGCGCTAGAGTGATGACAAAGTTTTTCTAAAAATAGCCACAGTGACCTTGACCTTGAGGTCATGACCTTGAAAGTCGAACTCGCTCGAGATTTTTTTATAAGGAACATTTGTGTGAAGTTATATTGAAATTGGTGAAGAAATGTAGGCGCTAGAACGATGACAAAGTTTTTCACAAATTACCAAAATGACAAAGGGCCATAACTCACAAAGTATTTTTCGGAATTTTGTCATAAGTTAATCAGTTCATCTACTCATCACCACCAATCTATTCACCAACTTTCAAGGCTCTAGCTCCAATAGTTTTTTAGATATCTTGCTGGCAAGATTTTATTAAAAAAAAAACTCAAAGGGCAATAACTCTTAAAAGGGGCATAATCCAGATGAGAAAAAAAATATGCGTCAGCTAATTTTCCATGAGGAATCCATATATGAAATTTCAAAACCCTAGCATACACGGTTCTAAAGATATACTATGCATCACTTTTAGCATACATTACAATGGGCACAAATTACCAAAATGACAAAGGGCCATAACTCACAAAGTATTTTTCGGAATTTTGTCAAAAGTTAATCAGTTCATCTACTCATCACCACCAATATATTCACCAACTTTCAAGGCTCTAGCTCCAATAGTTTTTGAGATATCTTGCTGACAAGATTTTATTAAAAAAATTTCAAAGGGCAATAACTCTTAAAAGGGGCATAATCCGGACAAGAAAAAAATACCCGTCAGCTAATTTTCCATTAGGAATCCATATATGAAATTTCAAAACCCTAGAATACACGGTTCTAGAGTTATGCTATGCATCACTTTTAGCATACATTACAATGGGCACAAATTACCAAAATGACAAAGGGCCATAACTCACAAAGTATTTTTCGGAATTTTGTCAAAAGTTAATCAGTTCATCTACTCATCACCACCAATCTATTCACCAACTTTCAAGGCTCTAGCTCCAATAGTTTTTGAGATATCTTGCTGACAAGATTTTATTAAAAAAATTTCAAAGGGCAATAACTCTTAAAAGGGGCATAATCCGGACGAGAAAAAAAATACGCGTCAGCTAATTTTCCATGAGGAATCCATATATGAAATTTCAAAACCCTAGCATACACGGTTCTAAAGATATGCTATGCATCACTTTTAGCATACATTACAATGGGCACAAATTACCAAAATGACAAAGGGCCATAACTCTCAAAGTATTTTTCGGAATTTTGTCAAAAGTTAATCAGTTCATCTACTCATCACCACCGATATAATCACCAACTTTCAAGGCTCTAGCTCCAATAGTTTTTGAGATATCTTGCTGACAAGATTTTATTAAAAAAATTTCAAAGGGCAATAACTCTTGAAGGGGGCATAATCTGGACGAGAAAAAAATACGCGTCGGCTAATTTTCCATGAGGAATCCATATATGAAATTTCAAAACCCTAGCATACACGGTTCTAAAGATATGCTATGCATCACTTTTAGCATACATTACAATGGGCACAAATTACCAAAATGACAAAGGGCCATAACTCTCAAAGTATTTTTCGGAATTTTGTCAAAAGTTAATCAGTTCATCTACTCATCACCACCAATATAATCAACAACTTTCAAGGCTCTAGCTCCAATAGTTTTTGAGATATCTTGCTGACAAGATTTTATTAAAAAAATTTCAAAGGGCAATAACTCTTGAAGGGGGCATAATCCGGACGAGAAAAAAAATACGCGTCAGCTAATTTTCCATGAGGAATCCATATATGAAATTTCAAAACCCTAGCATACACGGTTCTTTAGTTATGCTATGCATCAAAAGCGTAACGGACGGACGAACGGACGAACGGACGAACAGACGAACGGACGAACGGACGAACGAACCAGAAGCAATATGCCCCTCCAACTTTTTCAAAGTTGGGGGCATAATAAGATACCTAAACCAGATTTTTTTTATAGATATGTTATATGTTACGAGCTTTAAACATCTGATAAAGTTTATCAGATATTGTAGTTATCTATTTAAAATATATCTCGTTACCTAGGCTTTGTTACGAGATGGAATAGGAAACCTCTCTGGTGCTTATGCACATCTAAATTATTTTAGTAGATATATGGTAGGGCGGTGTGAGTGAAATATTTTGGGTGAAATATGGTACGCAAACTATGCGGCTCCATGAACAAGTCATGCACATATCATACGATGTATGCATGAGTGGTTTATAGAGAGCTGTTTTTACAATACAGGGGGCCGCTAAAAGGCTGAGTTCTATAGAATTTGCCTAAAAATCGCCAACCGCCAAATTGTGCCATATATGATTTTTATTCCCGTCACGTGTTGTGTGGGTGTTCGTTTTGACAGGAGTCATGTCATTGATTATAGGGTCGTTTCATCAATATTTCCTATGGGAAATATACTATTTGAACGCAAATCCATTATCTACTCGATTTTTGCTATCTAGCTTTGTTTGTGGCCGGTATCTCCACTTCCCCACGAACAAAGCAAGGTAATACGAGTAGGCATGATTTTCCGGTAGTATTCATAGATATATAAACCCTGAAAAAAGCGGACACTTCAGCAGCAGGTCAAGTTGTAAAGAGTAAACACAACATTGTGACGGGGAAATAGAAAGTATATTGAAAGGTATGTTTAATCTATGTTTAGTATTATTTTTGTATGAACATGCTTGTAGGTTTTGGAGGGGTTTACTTCTAGTATACCCCAACTTTCTGAAGCCTATTCTGAATTCACTATTGAGGCCTGTAGTGATTAGGCTACTAGCTTTGCCAGCTAGACGTCGCAGGATCGATCCCAGGCTTCTCCAGTAGTAGAATGAGTCTTTCTAAGTGAGGTCCTGTCTCATGCTGACCCTAGATGTTGGTGAGACGTAAAGTTTGGACACCCGCTCATTCTAGATTCATTTAGGCTTTTAGACCCCTTTTGTAGAATGTAATTAATAAACACCGGGTCACTTGTTTGATCCATGACTTTTGACTAGCTGTGGTTAGAAAACCGGGGTTCCGTCCCAATATGATATTAGGTGTAGAGGGGACGTAAACTTAAGACGGGTTTAACCATATCTTCATCATCAGGGCAAACTCTTACAAGAGCCTGTTGGGTTATCCGTGATGATGAACTGTAATGAATTTTATTTTACAAGCATGTTCACGTTGATTAGAAATAATTTTGTTCAAGAAGAATTACGAGTTCATTTTGTAATGATGCCGTTTTTGTCTGATAACTCAGTTTGTGCATGTATGTACATATAAAGAACGTGATGATGATAAGTGGGAGTATTTGGTCGCCACACGTCATAACGGCCTGAACGGCGGGGATGACGTCAGCTGCGTCATCGGCGTCGCGAGGACGGTTGTGACGGGGTGCCTACCAAATAGAGAGAATTTACGGCAAACAGTGTTGGCCCATATGAGACACTAACAAATGTGTGGATTATAGATGAAAATCTTCTGTTGTAGTTTCTATCTGTTATTAATGTATTGAATTTGTGAATAGCTATATTTGTGAGCCGTGTCGCGGAGAAGGATATGAAATAGAGATTGTTATGTTTCCTGTAATTGGCGGCTGACCAGGTAGCGCAAAGGCGTGGTCTGTTCAATTGCCTCTTACTTGTGATAATGTAGTGAGCACAAATTTGATGAGTATTATGCTCAGTAGTAGTGAGCATTAATTGATTTCTGTAGTGCTCAGTAAGGAAACATGAACTTTGAGTATTATTGTGTCAAGCGCTGGGTGCTGATAATTTGATGCACAGTCAAGTTGAGTTCTGCTGTACGGTTATTTGTCGCATGCACTAATCAGCCTGTATGTCTGGTCGGCGCATGCGCAATGACGGTATATGCATGAACATATTCTTACTTCTCCGGGAGGGGGATCATGATATAGCATGTATGTTTTGTGACTCGTTTCTAGTCCCGTTATCGTAATTTGCAGGCATAACAATGTGTGACCTGCTGCTCCCTGCTTCATAGCAGCAGGTACTGGTACGACGCTAGGCGTTAGGGTCCAGCAAGGGCGGACAGACCGCCGTAATCAGCGCCTACCAGGATAGAAGCAGATTCTTCTAAATCATTGTTCGTTGTAAACAAATGTGATCAGGGAAGAGGTCAACTTACCTTATTTGGACGATCACTAAACGTTTGATCAGCAAACGTGATCGCTAATCCTAGGATAATCAATTATGTTGATAGACTAGTTTTACTAGTTCGCGAGAAGAAGTGTCACGCGAGTGGGGGATTCACCCAAAGTTATAAACTGGCCAGTCGCGTTTTGTGTTGTTTCTTTTTTTGTTTTTCTTGTTGTTTTTGTTGTTTGCTTCTGTAGGTATTCACGTCACCCGTTCCGAGCACAGAACAGTGTTTTGCCTTCGGAGCGGACGTCGTGAGTTGGCTACAGAAGCAACAATTTGTGATGTTTTGTGTTAGTAAGTGTTGTATGTAGATACTGTAAATAATTCATGTCAATCATTTAACATCTTTCTTGTGCCTTACCCCACAGCTGCCCGTACACCTGTCAGAGATCACGCTCGGTTGTCTTGTCAGCATGGGGGTTTGCGGGACGCCGTAAACCCACATGTAACATTTGGTGTCAGAAGTGGGATTCGAACCCACGCCCACATTCGTGGACCAGAACTTCCTGATATGTCTCATTTCTCAGCTGCGGCTGTAACTAGGTCTCAAACTAGGCAGGATGAGAAGCCTTACAGAAAACTTAAGGTTCCCGATCAGATCATTAACGATGACAAGGAGGCTTTCAAGCAAGCTCAGGTTGATGATCCAACTTTGGAAAACATCAGGAAAAGGGTTGTATCTGGGAACAAGACTGTGAGTCGTGGTTTAAACCGAGGTGAAACTAGGTTTATTGAGAAAAAAGGTTTGGCATATAGGGAGTTCACCAAGGGTAACAAAGTCTCTTTCCAACTTGTGGTCCCTCAAAGTTTCCGAGGAAAGGTGTTGAAACTGGCTCATGAAACGCTTATGTCTGGACATATGGGTATTAGGAAGACATTGGATAGAGTTGTAACTGAGTTTTACTGGCCCGGTATTTGCGGTGATGTCGCTAGATTTT
Source organism: Lucinisca nassula (assembly GCA_963580285.1). NCBI lineage: Eukaryota > Metazoa > Mollusca > Bivalvia > Lucinida > Lucinidae > Lucinisca > Lucinisca nassula. The sequence continues at coordinate 23,327,763 of OY757023.1, forward strand.
GTAAATCTTGTGATATTTGTCAGAGAACTATTCAGAAAGGTCGGGTCACTAAAGTACCTCTAGGAAAAATGCCATTGATTGATACGCCATTTAAGAGGGTGGCAGTGGACATAGTTGGTCCAATTGAGCCTCGATCTGATAGGAAATCTCGGTATATTTTAACCATGATAGATTATGCGACAAGGTATCCAGAGGCGATAGCTTTACCGAGTATTGAGACGGAACGTGTCGCGGAAGCGCTTATTGAAATGTTTAGTAGGGTTGGCATTCCTGATGAAATGTTGACTGATTGTGGATCACAGTTTACTGCTGAGGTAATGAAGGAGGTCAGCAGACTTCTTTCTCTTCAACAGTTAACGTGTAGTCCGAGACACCCAATTTGCAACGGACTGATAGAGCGTTTCCACGCTACGTTAAAGCAGATGTTACGTCGCATGTGTGCTGAACGTCCAAAAGATTGGGATAAATATCTTCCAGCCTTATTATTTGCGGTAAGGGAAGTCCCACAAGAGTCTTTAGGATACTCCCCTTTTGAGTTGTTATATGGACGTAACGTCAGAGGTCCAATGGCAATATTAAGAGAATTATGGGCTGAAGAGGTACGCGATGAGCAAGTTCTTTCGACGTATCAATACGTTATTGAGCTTAGGGAACGGTTAGAGCAGACATGCAAATTAGCGCGTGATAATTTAAAGAAGGTTCAGATTAAGCAGAAAGCTTATTATGATAAAGGCGCGAGGTCGCGTAAATTTGACGTCGGCGACAAAGTACTGTTGTTACTACCGACAGACAGTAATAAATTATTGCTTCAATGGAAAGGTCCTTATGAAGTGGTTGAGGTAGTGAACAGAATGGATTATAAGATTGACGTCAATGGAAATGTTAACACATATCACGCTAACATACTGAAGCAATATGTGGAACGTCAAAATGTGACGTCACATTGCTTGCTTTCTGTAGAGTCCACTCCGTCAACTGAAAATGATGACGTTGACGAATTCTCATTGGAAGATTGCGCTTTTCCTACTGCAAAGCAACCAGAGACGTTTAAGGACGTCAATATTTCAGAAATGTTAACGCAGGATCAGCGTAAAGAAATAGAGACGTTGATAAAAGAATACCCGGACGTACTGTCCAGTGTACCTGGACGAACTGACCAAATAGAACACGACATAAAGTTGCTGACGACGGAACCAGTGAGGTCAAAAGGTTATGCCATACCATATAAAGTACGGGACGTAATGGAAAAGGAAATTCAAGATATGTTAGATTTAGGAGTTATTGAGCCATCAATATCTCCATACTCATCCCCTGTAGTACTTGTCCCTAAAAAAGATGGTTCGGTGCGGTTCTGCATTGACTTCCGTAAACTTAATAAGGTGACGGAGTTCGATGCAGAACCAATGCCAAATATGGAGGAGGTTATAAATAGAATGTCGGGGCACAAATACTTTAGCAAATTAGATTTGTCAAAAGGTTATTGGCAGGTAAAAATGACGTCTAAGGCAAAACCCCTAACTGCGTTCGAAACCCCCAAAGGCTTGTTTCAATTCAAAACTATGCCCTTCGGTTTGGTAAACTCAGGAGCAACATTTTGCAGGTTGATGAGAAAGATTCTGTCCGAACTTTCTAACGTTGATAGCTTCGTCGATGATATGTGGATCTTTACCGAAACTTGGAAAGACCACTTGACGTCATTACGTGAAGTTTTAGATAGACTCAGGACAGCCAAGTTGACGGCAAAACCTTCCAAGTGTATGATTGGGTATAGCAGTATCGAATGTCTTGGTCACAGTGTAGCTGCTCAGTCAGTAAGACCGCAAGAAGACAAGATACAAGCTATAAAGGATGCTCCTCGACCTTCTACTAAGAGACAAATAAAGTCATTTCTTGGGTTGGCTGGTTTCTACCGCCGTTTCATTCCAAATTTCTCATCTATCGCTTCCCCGTTGACAGATTTAACTAAGAAAAGTAGACCAAACAAGATCACAGACTGGCAGGACCATCATGAAAAGGCTTTTCAGACCCTGAAGAATAGACTCACGTCTAGTCCTATTCTTCGTCTTCCTATCTTTCATGATGGGAATCCGTTCATACTCCGGACGGACGCTTCTGATGTTGGTATAGGAGCCGTTTTGCTCCAAGAATTTGAAGGGGAAGGACGACTTCCCATTGCTTATGCCAGCAAGAAACTTTTGCCTCGTGAGAAAAACTATTCTGTAATAGAGAAGGAATGTTTGGCTATTATCTGGGGTGTTGAGAAATTTCGCAAGTATCTTTACGGAGTAGAATTCCTGCTTGAGACAGACCACAAGCCCTTGTCTTATATGCAAACAGCAAAAGTTCTCAATCCTCGAATTATGCGTTGGGCAATGAAACTACAGCCGTATAGATTTCGGATTGTTGCAATTCGGGGCCAAGAAAATTTGGGGGCAGACTACCTTAGTAGGTAATTCTTCGCACGGTTGTTGTGTAAATAGCTGTCTTGTTTAGATAGGTTCATCCTATTCCATCTCTGTACACAAAGAAAAAACATTTCTGATTGTTTTTTCTCCAAAAGGGGAAACCTTTGTTACGAGATGGAATAGGAAACCTCTCTGGTGCTTATGCACATCTAAATTATTTTAGTAGATATATGGTAGGGCGGTGTGAGTGAAATATTTTGGGTGAAATATGGTACGCAAACTATGCGGCTCCATGAACAAGTCATGCACATATCATACGATGTATGCATGAGTGGTTTATAGAGAGCTGTTTTTACAATACAGGGGGCCGCTAAAAGGCTGAGTTCTATAGAATTTGCCTAAAAATCGCCAACCGCCAAATTGTGCCATATATGATTTTTATTCCCGTCACGTGTTGTGTGGGTGTTCGTTTTGACAGGAGTCATGTCATTGATTATAGGGTCGTTTCATCAATATTTCCTATGGGAAATATACTATTTGAACGCAAATCCATTATCTACTCGATTTTTGCTATCTAGCTTTGTTTGTGGCCGGTATCTCCACTTCCCCACGAACAAAGCAAGGTAATACGAGTAGGCATGATTTTCCGGTAGTATTCATAGATATATAAACCCTGAAAAAAGCGGACACTTCAGCAGCAGGTCAAGTTGTAAAGAGTAAACACAACATTGTGACGGGGAAATAGAAAGTATATTGAAAGGTATGTTTAATCTATGTTTAGTATTATTTTTGTATGAACATGCTTGTAGGTTTTGGAGGGGTTTACTTCTAGTATACCCCAACTTTCTGAAGCCTATTCTGAATTCACTATTGAGGCCTGTAGTGATTAGGCTACTAGCTTTGCCAGCTAGACGTCGCAGGATCGATCCCAGGCTTCTCCAGTAGTAGAATGAGTCTTTCTAAGTGAGGTCCTGTCTCATGCTGACCCTAGATGTTGGTGAGACGTAAAGTTTGGACACCCGCTCATTCTAGATTCATTTAGGCTTTTAGACCCCTTTTGTAGAATGTAATTAATAAACACCGGGTCACTTGTTTGATCCATGACTTTTGACTAGCTGTGGTTAGAAAACCGGGGTTCCGTCCCAATATGATATTAGGTGTAGAGGGGACGTAAACTTAAGACGGGTTTAACCATATCTTCATCATCAGGGCAAACTCTTACAAGAGCCTGTTGGGTTATCCGTGATGATGAACTGTAATGAATTTTATTTTACAAGCATGTTCACGTTGATTAGAAATAATTTTGTTCAAGAAGAATTACGAGTTCATTTTGTAATGATGCCGTTTTTGTCTGATAACTCAGTTTGTGCATGTATGTACATATAAAGAACGTGATGATGATAAGTGGGAGTATTTGGTCGCCACACGTCATAACGGCCTGAACGGCGGGGATGACGTCAGCTGCGTCATCGGCGTCGCGAGGACGGTTGTGACGGGGTGCCTACCAAATAGAGAGAATTTACGGCAAACAGTGTTGGCCCATATGAGACACTAACAAATGTGTGGATTATAGATGAAAATCTTCTGTTGTAGTTTCTATCTGTTATTAATGTATTGAATTTGTGAATAGCTATATTTGTGAGCCGTGTCGCGGAGAAGGATATGAAATAGAGATTGTTATGTTTCCTGTAATTGGCGGCTGACCAGGTAGCGCAAAGGCGTGGTCTGTTCAATTGCCTCTTACTTGTGATAATGTAGTGAGCACAAATTTGATGAGTATTATGCTCAGTAGTAGTGAGCATTAATTGATTTCTGTAGTGCTCAGTAAGGAAACATGAACTTTGAGTATTATTGTGTCAAGCGCTGGGTGCTGATAATTTGATGCACAGTCAAGTTGAGTTCTGCTGTACGGTTATTTGTCGCATGCACTAATCAGCCTGTATGTCTGGTCGGCGCATGCGCAATGACGGTATATGCATGAACATATTCTTACTTCTCCGGGAGGGGGATCATGATATAGCATGTATGTTTTGTGACTCGTTTCTAGTCCCGTTATCGTAATTTGCAGGCATAACAATGTGTGACCTGCTGCTCCCTGCTTCATAGCAGCAGGTACTGGTACGACGCTAGGCGTTAGGGTCCAGCAAGGGCGGACAGACCGCCGTAATCAGCGCCTACCAGGATAGAAGCAGATTCTTCTAAATCATTGTTCGTTGTAAACAAATGTGATCAGGGAAGAGGTCAACTTACCTTATTTGGACGATCACTAAACGTTTGATCAGCAAACGTGATCGCTAATCCTAGGATAATCAATTATGTTGATAGACTAGTTTTACTAGTTCGCGAGAAGAAGTGTCACGCGAGTGGGGGATTCACCCAAAGTTATAAACTGGCCAGTCGCGTTTTGTGTTGTTTCTTTTTTTGTTTTTCTTGTTGTTTTTGTTGTTTGCTTCTGTAGGTATTCACGTCACCCGTTCCGAGCACAGAACAGTGTTTTGCCTTCGGAGCGGACGTCGTGAGTTGGCTACAGAAGCAACAATTTGTGATGTTTTGTGTTAGTAAGTGTTGTATGTAGATACTGTAAATAATTCATGTCAATCATTTAACATCTTTCTTGTGCCTTACCCCACAGCTGCCCGTACACCTGTCAGAGATCACGCTCGGTTGTCTTGTCAGCATGGGGGTTTGCGGGACGCCGTAAACCCACATGTAACAGGCTTGTAGAATTAGATATCTAATAAAGTATATCAGATATTGTAATTAAGAAATAGATCAGCTCTAGCTGTGAATTGTTGAGTAATAAATCACAGTTCGACGGTAAGATGAAATTAGATCAAATCACAAGCGCATAGTGCGAGTGATTTGTCTACTTTCAACTGACCAACTTTCGATTATAAAATTCTGAAAATCAGTAATAATGATGTTGTTTCCTTCAAATTTCTCCAACTTGTCACCAAAATTATCAACTGATTATATGTATTTATGTTCTTTATCTAACGTTTTCGATGTGAGAAAGTGACACTACAACGGTTAACGTCAAGGAGTCTACAAGTGACTGGTAACTGTTTATGACGTCACTTAACACGCTCTTCCGATCTGTGATCCCTATTGAAAACGTCTTTGGAATTCCAAGGAAATTTCACTGGTGTTCCACAGAATTTCCATTGAAACTTTCACTTCCACTTTAATTCCACTGAAACCCAAACAGATCGTGGATATTTTTTTTTGTTGGGGGGGGGGGGGGGGATTCCAGTGTCACTGGAATTGCAGTAGAATACAAAAGAGCATTTTCCAATCGCAGTGGAATTCCAATGGCTTAATTGTTTCACTGGCAATGAGATTCTGACAATTTAAGCCAGTGCTTCTAGACTTTAAAAAAGACGAACAAAAAAGTGAAAGAAATAATTTTTTGGAGTATGAAAAAATATATGCCCATCTTCAGACCTATATGAAAACACCTGCAAAGTTTCAAAAGGATCAACCTAAAACTGGGAGTTGCGCTAACAAGGTACCCTCTCCCTATACACTTTAACCTTATTAGACCTAAAAAAATGGCTAAGTTAAAAAGGACAAAAAAAGTAAAAGAAATAATTTTAGGAGTATGAAAAAAACTACATGCAAATCTTAAGACCTATATAAAAACACCTGCAAAGTTTCAAAACGATCACCCTTAAACTGTGAGAGGAGTTGCGCTAACAAGGTACCCACTCCCAATACACTTTAACATTATTAGACCTCAAAAAAATTTAAAAAGACGAAAAAAGTGAGAGAAATAATTTTAGGAGTATGAAAATACCACATGCACATCTTCAGACATATATGAAAACACCTGCAAAGTTTCAAAACGATCATCTTAAAACTGTGAGAGGAGTTGCGCTAACAAGGTACCTACTCTTGTACACTTTAACATTATTAGACCTAAAAATGGCTGAGTTAAAAAGACGAAAAACGTGAAAGAAATAATTTCAGGAATATGAAAAAACCACATGCACATCTTCATATCTATTTGAAAACACCTGCAAAGTTTCAAAATGATCACCCTAAAACTGTTAGAGGAGTTGCGCTAACAAGGTACCCACTCCTGTATACTTTAACATTATTAGACCTAAAAAAATGGCTAAGTTAAAAAGAAGAAAAAAGTGAAAGAAATAATTTTAGGAAAACGAAAAAACCACATGCACATCTTCATACCTATTTGAAAACACCTGCAAAGTTTCAAAACGATCACCCTAAAACTGTGAGAGGAGTTGCGCTAACAATGTACCCACTCCCTATACACTTTAACATTATTAGACCTAAAAAAAATGACTATGTTAAATGAAAACCTATCTAGGGACATAACTCCAAGACTTATGGGCCCTTGATAAATATTTTACTACAACAGACTCCTTACCTCAGGCACCAAGTGTGATATAAGTTTCATTAATATAGAACAATAAATACAAAAGTTATTAAAATTATTAAGCAAGATATACATGAAAACCAAAAGTGTCACTGACAAGTTTTCAAGAATTACAAAGGGAAATAACCTTAACAGTATTGATCGTAGGACCTTTATTTTCATGTAGCAACAGCATCTCATCAATATCAACATTTATGCAAAAAAGATAAGATTCTGTAAACTATTAAGTAAGATATGCAGGGAAAACCAAAATGTCACGGATAGACGGACAGAAAGACGTGAAAACAATATACCCCCATTAAACTTCGTTTGCGGGGGGTATAAAAATTCGTCCGGGATGTGATTTCTCTAGCGCCGGACGCGAGAAAATTACCGTCTGTGCCCAGTATCTTTTATGATGCGCCACCAGTTGTGCTGATGTTACGTTCAAAGACGCCGACGTGACATCTGAAGAGCCCGATAAGGTGCTAATTTTATCGGCTACTTGAGATGAATAGCGGTGTGGTGAATTTGGGTGTCCTGGGGTGCGAAAAGTCTATCTAAAAGGCGAACCCGGAAGTGACGTATCAGGCTGATTTCTGGGACAGAAGCGCTATGATTTCTGGGACAAAAAGCTCGTGCAGGCGCCATTTTTATACTGTAGCCACAGGCGAGGACAATCAGTTCAGACTTGGATAAGAGCCTAGCAGCAACGGAACTGACGACCGCCAGACCCGGTAAGTCTCAAGTTAGTTGCGGGGTGGGGTAAATGCACTTTATTATGGCGACGAGGTAAACTGGCTAGAATATTTCCAGGCATTACGTCTGCAATTTTTCTTTCACTTTCATGTGATTGCCGGTGTACATTTTTTCTCTTTGAGAAAAGTACGCTACTTCTTTCGTTTTTTTAGCGAAGGGAATAGTGAAGGGTCCAAGTAATTACCCCACACGTTGAACAAATGAGCAGGTAAATTTGGAGCTTTCAGCTTCTAGTTTGTTTCCTTATATTGTTCAACATTGCAACACCCCTCTTTATTTGGCTATTTGCTGAATAAATAATTCTTAAGGCAGCCTCAAATTAATTCAAATCATTGATTCAATTGATTTTTGTTTGTCTTCTGCCAGTTTTCTTCTTAGGGCAATTTTGGGTTTGAAAAAATTCTGAATTGACCTTTGCCAGTTAGAGATTATCTGATCGGGTGGTCGAGTTCCAAGCTGAAAAAGGCAGAATTATCCTAATAGTCTGAATTGTAGGGGGAAACGTATTTTCTTGTGTTTTCTAAACCGAAAATATTGCTTTCCTTCATTTTTCGGAGTCTTCTAGACACGAAAAAGTATATTCTGTAGATTTCTAATCCAGAATTAATGTATTGACCTTTTTCGGAGTCTTCTAGACACAAAAAGGTAATTTCTGTTGATTTCTAATCCAGAAATATTATTTTTCGACCTTTTTCGGAGTCTTCTAGACACGAAAAGGTAATATCTGTGTTTTCTAAACCGGAAATATTGTTCTTCGACCTGTTTCGGAGTCTTCTAGACACGAAAAGGTAATTTCTGTTGATTTCTAATCCGGAAATATAGTTTTCAGCCTTTTTCGGCATATTCTAAACAAGAAAAAGTGATTACCTGTGTTTTCTAAACCGGAAATCATTTCTCGTCATTTTTCATTGTATTCTGTACATGAAGTATAGCTGGCTGTCTACATTTTTGGAGAAAAAATAATTTTCTTGAGTTTTCTAAACCGAAAATAGTGTTTTTCTTCATTTTTCGTAGATTGAAAAAGCATTGGCAAACAGCCATTCATTGAAAAAGCTTTCTAACATTTTTAGGAGTATTCTATACCCAAAATTGTTAAAAAAGAATTGCTTATTGCAAAAAAGTAGCCAGCTATCTATTGAAAAAATATTGTTCTAACATTTTTAGGAGTATTCTATACCCAAAATTGTTGAAAAAGAACAGCTTATTAATTAAGATAGACTTTTCTAGAATTTTCGCAGTATTCTATACGCGAAAATTATTGAAAAGTATCTTACCTGTCAAAAAGCGGAAATCACTAGAAAATATTTCAGGAAAGGAATCTTTGGAGTATTCTATACACAAGGATTAGTCCTGAAATATCAAAAGCACTTTGCACTTGTATTTGTCACCCCTTGCAAAGATGAAAATCAACATAAACACAGCTTCTGTGGAAGATCTCCAACTAATTCCTAGAATTGGAAGGAAAAAAGCCGAGGCCTTAATTGCCTTTAGGACCCAGCATGGAAGGATTACAAAAGAAGCATTGTCTTTAACAATGATGGGTGATTTAACGGAAGAGGTTTTAAGTGTGCTAGACTTTTCTCTGCCATCTACTCCCCCTGACAGAATTAGTGGGTTGGCTATGGATAGATTACCTACTCCACCGGCCGGATTTAGTGGGTTAACTATGGATAGGCTACCTACCCCACCTAGCAGGCCTCTAGCCAGAGGAGGGACAGTGGATACAGTGGAATTTTCAGAGCTACAGGCAGAAATAGACGAAGCCCGCAGTACACTAGACCAGTTGCTTTCCTACACTTACCCAGGTGTGAAAGGTAAACCCCAGGAAACCTGGAGTGAACGACAGCAATTGAGAGCATCTCTTCCTATGCCAGAGACAGCAAAACCTAGTTCTTTTAGAACTAAGCTGAGCTTTTCAGAAAGTGAAGATTCTGACGCTGAGTCCAAGGCTGTGCTTAAACCAAATAGACGGTTGAGTGGAATGCAAGGGCAGGCAAACACCTTGAAGAGCAGAACCAGACGTGACCGAGCGGAAGTTGTTTTAAGACCACCACAAATTCAGACCACTCTTGAACAAGACCAGGCAAGAGCAGAAAAGCTGAGTCTTACAGTCTTAAAACAGATGGAGGAACAAGTTAAACAAGAAATGATGAGCTTGAAGTCCTCAACAGGAAAGGCTAGGATTATTGACCAGACTGATGGCTCGGCTGGGCGTTTGGAGTCTTCTAGACACGAACGCTCTGGTCGACACTATCAGTCAGGAAATGAAGACATAACTTCAGGTGAAAGGATGAGAAAGTTAAAATTGACAGAACAATACAGTGATTCTGATCATTCAGATGAGTCCCCTGGGTGTTTGGAGTCTTCTAGACACAAGCTCTCCGGTCGACATCATCAGACAAAACATGAAAAAGTTGTTTCACCTGAAAAAAGGCAAGATCTGCAATCAAGGGGGAAACAGTTTGATACTTATCAGACTGGTGGTCCGGTTGGGCGTTTGCTGTCTTCTGGACACAAGGGCTCCGGCCGTCATCATCAGTCAACATATGAGAAAGAAATTTCACCTGAAAAATTGAAAGATCAAAGATCATGGTTGAAAGAATCTGATGTGATTCGGTTTGGTGATCGGGCTGAGTATTTGGGGTCTTCTAGACACGAAGGCTCTGCCCGACATCAGTTGGAGTCTGAGAAATTTATTTCACATGAAAAAACAAAGTCTTCAGCCTATCCTGAACTAAATAAGAATGTGCCTGATAAATACAAAAAAGATGAGCATAATGCCAGTGAATATGATTCATGCGGTCGTGAAAGAAGACATGCTGAGGCGAATTTGAGGTCAAATTCAAGACATGGATTGTCAAGGTCCCCAAAAAGGAATGGAAGGTCAAGTACACCTTCAAGAAGACATGAAATGTCAAGTTCGCCATCAAGAAGACATAAAATGTCAAGGTCTCCTTTAAGAAGACCGGGAATGTCAAGGTCCCCTTCAAGAAGGCATGGAAGGTCAAGTTCACCTTCAAGAAGACGTGAAATGTCACAGTCCCCTTCAAGAAGACATAAAATGTCAAGGTCACCTTCAAGAGGGTACCGGAGGTTAAGTCCACCTTCAAGACGACAGGAAATGTCAAGATCACCTTCAAGAAGGTATGAAGGGTCAAGGTCACCTTCAAGAAGGCAGAAAGCATCAGGGACACTTACACAAAAGCATGAATCGACACCTATTCGTAGGCATGGAAGGTCATCTCCTTCAAGAAGACCTGACAGATCAAGGACACCTTCAAGAAGGCACCAGTCAAGTTCTCCTTCAAGAAGGCACCAGTCAAGATCTCCTTCAAGAAGGCACCAGTCAAGATCTCCTTCAAGAAGGAACAAGTCCAGATCTCCTTCAAAAAGGAACAAGTCCAGATCTCCTTCAAAAAGGAACAAGTCCAGATCTCCTTCAAGAAGGAACCAGTCCAGATCTCCTTCAAGAAGGCACCAGTCCAGATCTCCTTCAAGAAGGCACCAGTCCAGATCTCCTTCAAGAAGGCACCAGTCCAGATCTCCTTCAAGAAGGCACCAGTCCAGATCTCCTTCGAGAAGGCACCAGTCCAGATCTCCTTCGAGAAGGCACCAGTCCAGATCTCCTTCGAGAAGGCACAAGTCAAGATCTCCTTCGAGAAGGCACAAGTCAAGATCTCCTTCGAGAAGGCACAACAAGTCAAGATCTCCTTCGAGAAGACACAAGTCAAGATCTCCTTCGAGAAGACACAAGTCAAGATCTCCTTCGAGAAGACACAAGTTAAGATCTCCTTCGAGAAGACACAAGTCAAGATCTCCTTCGAGAAGACACAAGTCAAGATCTCCTTCGAGAAGACACAAGTCAAGATCTCCTTCGAGAAGACACAAGTCAAGATCTCCTTCGAGAAGGCACAACAGGTCCAGATCTCCTTCGAGAAGGCGCGACAGATCAAGAACTCCTTCGAGAAGACACGACAGATCCGGAATTCCTTCAAGAAGACGCGACAGATCCGGAACTCCTTCAAGAAGACGCGACAGGTCAAGATCCCCATCAAGAAGGCATGACAAGTTGAAGGCACATAAACGACACAAGAGGTCAAGGTCACGTTCTGATTCAAGGTCAGATTCACGGCTAAGAGGGTCAAGACACTATTATATTAGTGCATCAAGGTCAAGGTCACCAACATATCGCAGTTATCGTTCCAAATCATACCACAAGAGATATGAAGACAGTGATGACGACTACTTTTCACATCCTGAGGAGTCTTCTAGACACTACAGGAAGGAGAAACGTGGTGATCCTAAGAGGCTTCCAAAGAATCTTAGGTTTGACGGAAATATGAGCTGGATGTCTTTTAAACAGAAGTTTGAAAGTTACAGATCAGTGTTGGGTTGGTCTGATAGTGAATGTCGTGATTATTTAAATTGGTCTTTAGAGGGCAAAGCTTTAGATTTCTTTACAATCACTACAAGACTGGGAGAATATCTTCCCTACCACACGATTATGAAGAAATTGGAAAATAGATTTGGCTCTAAAGAATTGACTGAGACGGCAAGAGCTAAATTCCAGCAGTCATTTCAATGGCATGATGAATCTTTGGAAGACTGGGCGGACCGAGTGATGACCCTTGCTACCGCCGCATTTAGAGATTTACCCGAAAGCCATCGAATGCGAGAAGCTATTTCTAAATTCTGCCAGGGATGTGCTGATAAAGAAGCAGCCAAGCATGCTTGTTTCGAACACCCAAGAAGTATGCAAGCTGCCCTTGATGCTGTGAAACATCATCAATATATATCCCAAGCTGTGGAAGGAAGAAAGCAGTCCTCTAGAAAGAGAGATGATTTTTCTGTGAATACAGTTGGCTCACTTTCAGAAGCAAGAGTGGAACAAATGATTGCTAAGGCAATAGATGGTCTTGCTTCAAAAATTCAAAAGTTGGAAAGGCCATCTACTCCAAAGTCAGAAACACCATCAAGTCCTTCAAAAATTCCACTGAGTGAGATCGAGTGTTTCTTCTGTAAGAAAAAAGGCCATATGAAGAAAGACTGTAAAGTGTTTAAAATCTGGATGTCCAAAAAGAGAAAAGATACTACAGGAGGAGGTCAAAAGCCAGATGATTTAAACCGCTAAGGGCTGGGAGGATGGGCCACCCATCTCAGCCTCAAGATAAAGAAAACACTTGTGGCCTACAACATCAAAGTAAAGCAAAAGAAGATATTAGTGGCAAACAACAACAGCCTGATGAAAAAGTTATTTCAGTCCTACAAAACAAAGTAATTGCTGAGGCTTCTAGTCCGCAATTTACTAGGAAAACTAATACATATGAGCCTATTTCTAAAACATCAGTTCATCCAATAGAGCCAACAGATAACAGAAAAGTAAAGACATCAGTAAAACCGACAGATGAAATGAAGAAAACTGCTCAAACTTCTAGTCCTCCACCAGCAGCAGAAAAAATGACTTCAAGGTCCAAGACAGATTTTGTTAAACAGAATGAATCAAAGCAGAGTAGTCATAGGGTTTCTAATTCTGTGTCTACTGAAAGTGAAAAAGAAATTGAACAGGAGGAACTTAATAGAACTAGTGTACATCAGGTGTGTGCCGGTTCCTCATTTGTACAGTTGACAGTAAGCGACAAAGTGATTCGAGCAAGAATTGATTCAGGTGCAGAAGTATCAATATTATCTTCTGAAGTGTATAATAGCTTGAAAGAAAAGCCAGGAAAGATAAAGGACATCATTATGCAAACAGCAGACAAAGAAAACGTGTTGAGAGGTTTCCAGATACAACCGCTGAAGTTACAACTGGGATCGCAATCATTTGAAGAAAAGGTGTATGTTGCACCCATTAGTGATGAAATGTTATTAGGACATGATTTACTGCATCATCTTGGTGTTTTGATAGATATGCAGTCTAATACATTGATTCTGAATGGGGAAAGGATCCCAGTGGAGACCATTTTTAAAGATGGAAAACTTATTGTGGCAAAGATAGCATTGTTGAAGAGAACAGTGGTCCCGCCCAATTCAGCTATTCGTGTGCCATGCAAGATGGACGCTAACTTTGGTGATTATTTGATAGAGCCAAGGGAAGAGCTGATGCAGAAAGATGTTCTGATGCCACACATAGTAAGATCACGTGGAGAAGAACCTGTTGTTTGTCTAGTAAATCCTACGCAGTCTTTCAAAACCTTCAAGAGAAGAGAGATTGTAGCTAATGCATACGAAATTGAATCTGTTCTGGATGAAAACACAATTTCTGAGGCGGCTTCTAGTCACTTGGGAAAAGTGTTGGAGGAAGGCATAATTTCTGAGCCGGCTTCTAGTCGCTCAGGGAAAGCTTATCAAGTTGGATCGGTTAAGGGTGAAGATACAGCTTCAAAGGAGGCTTCTAGCCACTTTGAAAAAATATTGAAAACAGTGCAAAGTGATGAAAATGAGCGGAAGTGTAAAGAAGCTTTTCAGGAACTTGAAGAAACAATAAACAGGGTTCCAGCTCATTTACAAGAGGTGTTTAAATCGTCAGTAGATCACTTAGATCGTCAACAGAGAGAGCAACTCGCTACACAATTATGTGAATATGCTGATGTTTTTGCCAAAGATGACTTTGATCTGGGTAATTTCACTGCGATAGAGCACAGTATTGACACCAAAGATGCTAAACCGGTGAAGCAGCATATGCGAAGAACCCCAGCATGTTTTGTTGATGAAGAGGAGGCACATCTTAAGAAGATGCTTGATGCAGGAGTTATTCAGGAGTCAGTTTCTGAATGGGCTTCATCTCCAGTGTTGATCCGGAAACGGGATGGATCAGTGAGATGGTGCGTAGACTACCGTGCACTTAATGATGTGACAGTGAAAGACACCTTTCCTTTACCGCTGATTGAAGATTGCCTGGATACACTCGCTGGAAACATCTGGTTTTCTAAATTAGATGCTAATTCTGCGTATTGGCAGGTTCGCGTAAAAGATGAGGATAAGAAGAAAACAGCTTTTTTGACTAAGTTTGGCTTGTTTGAACATGTGAAAATGGGATTTGGTTTAACAAATGCTCCAGCCACGTTCTCGCGTGTGGTTAGCTTGATTCTCCGCGGCCTGACCTGGAAAACAATCCTGGCTTTCCTAGATGACATATTGGTGATGGGAAAGACATTTGAAGAACATCTAAACAACTTGGCAGAAGCTTTGGAGAGATTTAGAAGGCATGGTATGAAGCTTAAACCAAGAAAGTGCATCTTCTTTCAGAAAGAGGTGGAATTCCTAGGAAGAACGGTCAGTGGAAATAGTCTGTCTATGAATTTGAAAGACATAGCAGCTGTTGCTAATTGGCCAGTTCTTACATCATCAAAAGATGTGGAGAGATTCCTGGGGTTAGCTAATTATCATCGGGCTTTCATCAAGGGCTTTGCTGAAATGGCACAACCGCTATATTGTTTGACAGGCAAGAACCAATTTAAATGGGGAATTAAGGAAAGGGAGGCTTTTGAAACACTGAAGAAAGCTCTGACAACGCCTCCAGTGTTATCCTTACCCAATAATACAGATTCCTTTATTCTGGACGTGGATGCTTCTGACACGGCTATTGGAGCCGAACTTTTGCAAGTTCAGGATGGAGAGGAAAGAGTAGTGGCTTATAGCAGTTTCTCTTTGACTCCGGAGCAAAAGAATTATTGCACAACCAGAAAAGAGCTTCTAGCTATAGTGCGGTTCACCAGACACTTCAGATATTATCTTCTAGGTAGGATCTTTACAGTGAGGACAGATCATTCAAGTCTGACTTGGCTGTTGAGGTTCAAGGAGCCTCAGGGTCAGCTAGCCCGTTGGATTGAGGAACTATCTCAATACAACATGATAGTGAAATATCGGGCAGGAGCTAAACACGGAAATGCAGATTCGCTCTCCAGGATTCCAGATCCTTTGTCACCGTGTACAGCATATTTAGCTGGAATGCGTCCCGTAGATTTGCCATGTGGAGGTTGTCGTTACTGTACCAGGGCTGATATGCAATGGTCTAAATTCACAGAACAAGTGGATGATGCTATCAATTTGGCTGGTCAGGGAGGGAAGACAATCCGGAAGGTAGTGCACCCAAAGGAGGCGGTTACGGGGACGAAAGGAGGCAAGTCAACAGAAGTGTCATGTGTGAGGATTGCAGATTGCTCCGATTCTCTGGGAAATAGCCCATCGTCAGAAGAAGTATCTACTATGTGTTTAAAGGATGGACAGATTGGTCTTCTAGATCGAACTGAGCCAGAAGTTTGTCTTCTAGATACTGTTTTGTTAGTAGATACTGTGGGGCTACAAGGGAGTGAGGCACATTTTGATATTGTCATATCTGGTCCAGACAGAGTGTGCGAAATAACTACCTGTACAACAAGCACATCAGATGAGACATGTTGGGGCTTTACTCTCGAAGACCTACAACAAGAGCAGGCTAAAGACAAGGACCTAGACTTCATTCGGGATTGGTTGAAGGACGGGAAGAAACCAGAAGAGGGTACTCTTTTCCTATCAAGTCCTCAGGCGAAGTACTATTGGTTAAACAAGGAGCTGTTTAAATTACTAGACGGGGTACTATTCCGTAAAAGATTGGGTGCAGATCAAGATCTCCTTTTAGTGATGCCTGAGGGTCTTAAGTCGACTGCGTTGCTTCTACATCACGACATACCATCGTCTGGTCATCAGGGTGTAGCTAGGACAAAGTTAAAGTTAAAGGAAAAATTCTTCTGGGTCAACCTTTCTAAAGATGCGGAGTCATATGTCTTATCCTGTTCAGTTTGCAGTAAAAACAAGAAGAATAAGGTGTATGGTAGGGTTCCGCTTACAAAATACCAAGCGGGAGCACCTATGGAGCGTGTGCACATAGATTTTATGGGGCCATTGCCAAAGACAGCAAAGGGAAATGAGCACTGTCTGATGATGGTAGATCAATTCACTAAATGGATTGAATGTGTTCCTTTACCATCACAGAAGGCAGAAGAAACGGCTAAAGCCGCTGTGGATAACTTCTTTTCGCGCTTCGGCTTTCCTTTGCAGTTATTTTCAGACCAAGGCCGCAATTTTGACAGTAAGTTGTTCGAGACACTGTGCAAAGCTTTGCAAATCCACAAAGCAAGGACTACGTCATACAGGGCATCAGCCAATGGTCAAGTAGAGAGATTCAACAGGACTTTGATGGATGCTGTCAGATGTTTCCTGGGAAAATCTCAAGATAAATGGGATGAAAACATCCAACAGATTGCCATGGCTATAAGGGCTTCAGTTAACAGGAGTACTGGTTTCACGCCTAACAAACTAATGCTTGGGAGAGAGGTGAATACACCAGCACAGCTAATGTTCCCCAATGCTAGAGGTGAGAGGCCAGAGGAGTATGGCGAGTATGTGTCAAAATTACTGTTGAACTTGGAAAGAGCACACACCATAGCCAGGGATACCCTAGGAGAGTCATTAAAGCGTATGAAGCGCAATTATGACCTTAAAGTTTTGTTGAGACCATATGCTGTAGGTGATATTGTGTATCTTCTAGATAGCGCCAGCACCAAAGGAAAATCTCGCAAATTAAGTTCCCCCTGGAAAGGACCTGCCATAATATTGAACAAGTTGTCAGCTTACATTTACAGGGTGAAGCTGAGGAAAGCAGTTTTTGTGGTCAACCATGACAAAATGATGCCTTGCAGGGATCGAAAATTGCCTAAATGGATCATTAAATTCAAGGAATCACCGGATCATTCAGAGGATTTTCCACAGTCAGATGATGACAGTGAGGAGTATTGTTTCTGTAAGAAACCCTGGAATGGAAGATTCATGATTCAGTGTGATTACTGTGATGAATGGTACCATGGTTCAAGTGTCAACGTAACGGTGACTGATGCCTTAAGCATTGACAAATACAAGTGCAAAGCCTGCAAGAGTAGGGTTTAGGTTGGCTTACGTTGCTAATGGGGTATTCTTTTTGTTTATACAGCAACTATGGCTACTGCAACAGATTTCCAAGACGTGATCGACCAGTATCTACGTAACGGTGACGTGTACAAGCCAGCGCAGGAGTTTATTTTCAAGATGAGCCTGTGTCCGCGCTACATCGGTGTTGGGAAGTCTAAGCATCTTCTTCCGGCAATCCTGAGGATGGTCAACTTGGTCAAGCAGAAGGAAGCTACCGCCCGCAACAAGAAATCCTGGCAACAGTGGTTGAAAGAAGCAGCGAGAGCTCTGGAAGCTTACCAGGTTGCTGACAGGGGATGGATCAACGAGCACGTGAAGACCCTTCCGGAACGTCAGATCAAGGAATCTGCATACTACGACCCCATGGCTGGCAGACGTGACATCCGTTTCTATCCTTCTGCCACTGTGGTGGATCCAGCACGACAGGAAGATGTTCTGGAAGTGGAATTGACCAATGAAGAGGAGGACGCCCTACTAATGAGTCCTCGAAGGAGTGCCAGTCCAGCCCCATCTCCTGTTCCATCTCCAAGACGGTCCCCCAGAATTGCCAGTAGACGACGTCAAGAACCAGTGAAGGCCCAGTTATCGGAGACTTCTAGTCACGATACTGGTGCCTCTCGACAAGTGACAGTGGACCCATCACCGAGAACTTCTAGACAGTCATCCTCCAGCACTCCCAAACCTGTGGCTTCTTCTCGCTCGGGTTGGGAGTTGGAACGTCATCGTTACAGATCACCCCAACAGTCCTCTTCCAGCACTCCCAAACCTGTGGCTTCTTATCGCTCGGGTAGGGAGTCCGGACAACGACAAGGATCACGTCATGAAAAGAGGAAACAACAGAAACCTCAGGACACAAGAATCACCAGCCAGGAATTTGTCTCACGGAGTCACAAGAAGTCCGTCGCAGCTTCTAGTTCCGGACTTGTGCTCCAGAGACCAGTGGAAAGAATAGTTACTCTGGGAAGAGGAATGACGATAGAGTATCCTTCATCACCAAAACCAGTTGGAAAGCGCGTTGCCGAACCATTGGTGTTTATCCCAACTTCCAAGAAGCAACGGATGGATGATATTCTGTCGCCTATGGAGGAATCTGAAGAGGAGCTAGAGCAAACCGAGAGCTCAAAGAAGATGCCAAGGAGAGTGAGATACCATTCTTGTTGGGTGTCCGGATGTGAGGAGTTTCAGCATAAATATGTCAAGGCCCACGCCTTCCGGCTGCACATCCCTGGGATCTTCAGCGAGACACTCCCCTCTAGTGACCTTCAAGTTCTCAGAGGCAGGAAGAAAGCACTGATGCAGGCTGCAAGATGGTTGCTGAATCGACCAGGCACACTGGATGAGTTATTGCGCTTCGTCAATATTCAACGTTTGTTGGTTCCAGCCGATAACTCCTGCATTTCTCCACTACAGAAGACGGCTATGGTGGATATGTGTAGATACCTTCAGTGTCCTGTTCCGGATGATTTCACCTTGGTGCCTGCAACTTCACCTAGTGTTTTGATCCACTGGAAGGCCATTTTTCTCATTGCCGCTAGTTTGGATGATGAAGAGAGGAGGTACTGGCGTGACAGTTACCCAGAACCGGAAACGACTGAGGAAGTGGAACGTCAGGAACCAGAGAGGACTATTCCCTTGGCCTTCGACAGTCACTTTCACCTGGACAGATCACTCCAGAGGTGTGGACTATCTCCCCGTGGATCCTTGGATGATGTTTTGGCTGCTGTTCACGTGAACGAGGAAGAACGTGTGCAGCTTACTGGTACCGTCGCCGTTTTCTGCGATCCGTTTACATATCCTTCGGGTCAGTGTCTTGTCGACCTACCGAATGATATGCATGTTGCAGCTGGCATCCATCCAAGACATGCTCACAGAGGGCATCGCTTCATTGAAGACTCCGTTAGGGATCTGTCCAGGCTCCTCAAGAACCAGAAAGTGAAGGCCTTAGGGGAAATTGGATTGGACCATACAGAGCCAATGAGACACTGGCATCTCCAGGTGGATCTGCTGAACAAGGTGCTTCCACTGCTCCAAGACCATCATGTGTTGGTAATTCACTGCAGAGGAATGATGAATGATTGTGGAACAGAAGTTTATCTCCTCCTACTACATGTTTTACAGCAGCATGTGAGGCCGAACCATCCTATTCATCTTCATTGCTTTGCAGGGAACCCCTATGTGCTCCAGAGGTGGTTAGAAGTCTATCCAAGAACCTACTTTGGATTTACGAACCTGGTGCAGACCTTCAGACCAGACCAGATAGAGGCCCTGAAGTCTATAGAAGAAACTCGCCTTCTACTGGAATCAGACGCGCCCTACTTCCCAAGTATGGGGACCCAGATGTCATCACCAGGTCAGTTGTTCACAGTAGCCAAGGCTGTAGCTGAATACAGAGGATTCTCTACCGACCATCTCTTGGACATCACAGTACGGAATGCCAAGCACTTATACCAGGAACAGTAAGTGGACATGCAGTGATTTCTAATCCTCATGGCCAAGAAGAGTAGAGGACATGGAGTTGATTTCTAATCCCCATGGCCAAGTACAGTAGTGAATATGGAGTGGGTTTCTAATCCCCATGGATAGGAAGAATAGAGGGCATAGAGTTGATTTCTAATCCTCGTGACCTATCTATTACTTGAACTTATTTCTGGTGCAGTTATTTCGTATTATGATCTTGGAGAAGATTTCAAATAGTTCCTGGAAAATGGCTGGTGATACCACATTTCTTGTTCTTGTCCTGAGGTTTCCAGAAGATAAACATATTCGTGGGCTTCTAGTTCACATATCAACAAGGGCTTTTAGTCCTTTGAAGACTACATACCATATTAACGTGGACTTCTAGTCCTGTTAAGACGACAGATCCCATATTAACGTGGACTTCTAGTCCTGTTAAGACGACACCTGGGCTTCTAGTTCAGGAAAATCCAGATAAACAGAGGGTCATCAAGATTACCGTAAGGCTTCTAGGCTCGCTCACGAATTGACAACAGGCGGCTCGTCAGTCCTCCAAAAATAAAGTGGGGAGGAGTGTGGTGAATTTGGGTGTCCTGGGGTGCGAAAAGTCTACCTAAAAGGCGAACCCGGAAGTGACGTATCAGGCTGATTTCTGGGACAGAAGCGCTATGATTTCTGGGACAAAAAGCTCGTGCAGGCGCCATTTTTATACTGTAGCCACAGGCGAGGACAATCAGTTCAGACTTGGATAAGAGCCTAGCAGCTACGGAACTGACGACCGCCAGACCCGGTAAGTCTCAAGTTAGTTGCGGGGTGGGGTAAATGCACTTTAGCGGTAATTAAGCATGCAACGCATAAAGACTAATTCAGAGTCACAGTAGATAGTAACGGTTTAATCCAGCTAATTGTACTCAAAAGAACTAAAGAAATAAATTTAATCTTGTCTAAAAAGTCTTTGAACATTGCATGTGCATACAATGCTAGTCAGATAAATTTCATCGTAAGACAACATGTGCGTTGATACAGCGTACGGTTCCGTTTGTAGTAAATATTGCACGCGTAGTTCTATCTTTAGCTGTACACGTATTGACTACAATGTCGGAGAAAAATACGTTCAATTTTGCCGTTAACATTGATCCGTTAACCACTGGTCAGTAAAGCGATAGTTGCACATGTTTACAAAGCAGGTATTGAAGATTAGTATTGTGTCTGTCGAACTACTTAATTGATTGAGAGGTTAATTTTCGCTTACTCAGGTGTGAATAATCCTGGTGTATGAGTGAGTGAGTGAGTGTTTAAGTTTTACGTCCCACCAACAGCTAAGGTCATACGGAGACGGGACCTCGGTTTAAAGACTCATCCGAAAGTCTGGAGAAGCCCGGGATCGATCCTGCGATCCCTGGTTTACAAGGCGAGTAGCGTAACCACTCGACCACGGAGGCTTCTTCCTGGTGTATGAATGTCATTTGACGTGTCACCAGTAACAATTCTGATTCTGATTCTGAATAACACTTGGCGGATCATTACTGTTGTTAAACGCCCGTTTGACAAACGGGACGTAAATATGTTATACCCCCACCCCCTGGCGTCCGTTGGTCTGCCTGTTGTTTTTATGAGGCTACCGACGGTGCGAATAACACCTGGCCGAAAATTTACTTCAAAGCCATACAGTCCTCTCATAATTAGAAGTCGCCCCGAAAAATATACATTTTCGAGGTTTCGCGGTGCCTGACTTCGGCCCTAGTGTTTTTGTCGTGCCTGCTTCTAGCATAGGGCGATAAAGGCGTCTGATTTTCCGCCCGTTTGTCAATCCTTAAATAATTGCGACAACCCTAACTTTCACCCAAATGGTCAAGTTCATTTCTCAAAAATTATAAGAGCTTCATTTATGATACTTGGTACAGAGGTGCATCTGGGGATGGCAACACTAATGCAAGTATCCATATTTGACCTTGACCTCCTTTTCATGGTCCACTGACTTTGAAAACTACTGCATCAAACCTTGCGACAACCCTAGCTTTCACCCAAATGGTCAGGCTCATTTCTCAAGAACTATAAGAGCTTCATCGATGATACTTGGTACAGACTTGCATCTGGGAATGGCAACAATAATGCAAGCATCCATATTTGACATTGACCAACTTTTCATTGTTCGCTGACTTTGAAAACTATTGCGTCAAACCTATGTTCACTCTACTATTTATGTTCATTTCTGAAGAACTATAAAAGCCTTTTTAATGATACTTAGTACTAACTTGCAACTAGGGGTGGCAACCATAATGCAAGCATCCATATTTGATCTTGACCCACTTGACCACTGACTTTGTAAACTATTGTGTCAAACCTAGCATTTCCCTTCTATTCAAGTCCATAAGAACTATAAGAGCTTCGTTAATGTTGTTTGGTATAAACTTGCATCTATTGATGGCAATTATAATGCAATTATCCATATTTGACATTGACATACATTTCATGGTGCATTGACTTTGTGATCTATTTTGTACACCCTAGTGTTCGCCCTAATGTTCAAGTACATTCCTCAAGAACTATAAGAACTTATTTATTGTTACTTGGTACATTCTTGAATCTAGGAGTGATTACTTTAATACAAGCACCCATCTTTGACATTGACCTAAATTTTATGGCTCTGTGACTTTGAGCCCCCACAGGCGCGACACAGCTTTCGGTGGAATTCTTTGTTTATTGTGTGCAGCAGCAGAACGATTTTATCTTTTTGTTAGTGGGTAACCTAAGCAATATTCCAATGAAGCTTGAATGAAATTAGGACAGGGTTATGGGATGAGGACACGTTTAAAGATATTTTTTTTTTAGCTCTGGTGGCCATCTTGCTCATTCGAGCGAACGATTTTAGCTATTTTGATAGAGAGTCAGCTATATTTTGGCAACATTCCTGTGAAGTTGTAGAGAAAATGGCCCTGGGGTTTAGGAGAAGTTAGCATTTTAAGCAAATTGTTGACGTTTTCTATTTTTAGTTCTAACGGCCATCTTGTTCAGCGGAGCGGAATAGTTTGAGCTGTATTGGGAAAGAGTCAACTAAGCAACATTCCTATGAAGTTTCAATACAATAGGCCCAGGGGTATGGGAGAAGTAGACGTTTAAAATATTTTTTTTCTATTTTTTGAAAGTTGATACTTGTATCAAGATTCTATGTTAACGCATTTCCACATGAACTACTTAAATCTAAGTTATTTGGCTATGGAATAGGGGGAAATACTGGCAAATAGATAGATTCCTTTCTTTACTACAGAAAACAGCGCGCATATTCAGAGTGGGTGCCAGTTTTGTCTGGAGTCCAACAAGGGACCGTTCTTAGTCCACTGTTATTCTCCCTGTACATCAATGATATTTCCACTGACATTGACTCAGATATAAGACTGTTCGCAGATGCCTGTGTTTGCTATCGGGAATTAGAAGATACAGAGGACTCACTGAAACTTAAGAATGATATAGATAAATTAGGATGTTGGGCACGAAAATGGGACATGGGATTTCAGCCCATTAAATGCAATATTATGCAGGTAACTAGGAAGAAAAAAAAAAGAGGCTTCTTACACCTTAAAGGGAACGGTCCTCGAGAACGTGGATTCCATTTAATACCTTGGTGTGACACTCGCACACAATTTGAGATGGAATACACATATTAGCAACATGTGTACTAAGGCAAATAGAATGCTTGGTTTCCGGAGGCGAAATATTCATTAGTGTCCCCAGGATGTAAAAGAGGCAGCATATAAAGGTCTTGTTCGCCCAATCTTGGGATATGGTAGTTGTATCTGGGACCACAGCGGATTGGTCCTTAATGAAGAAATTGAAGAAGTTCAGAATACAGCTGCAAGATTTGTAACAAACAGTTACTGCTTTGAAACTGGGAGCATGACTGAACTATTAGGAAAATTAAAATGGGATTCTCTCTAGAAAAGGAGAAAAGACAGAATGCTCATTTGAGATCTAAAGGGTGCTGTCCGCATCCAACAGATGACCTTGTTACCCCAGCTAGGCACTGTAGAAATCATCCCTCATTGGCGTTTTAGACCCTTACTGCAAGAACTGACATTAAACTCCAATAAAAACTAGAAATGGTGTTTGTAAAACACAATGCCCCCAACCTTTGCTTGTCCTTAGATGGCAAAATATTCAACAAATATTGTTAAAGACTCAAAAACATACAACAAGAATTCCCCCGAAGGCTATGTCGCGCCTGTGGAGGCGCAAAGTCACCAAACCATGAAATCTAGGTCAAGGTCAAACATGGATGCCTGCATAAAAATTTCACTCCTAGTTCCAAGCATGTACCAAGTATCATCAATGAAACTCTTAACGAGAATTCTATGTTTTTTAATTAAAGGGGAAATAATTCAAGAAGGGGAGATAATTTGGACAAGAAAAAAATACGGGTCAACTATTTTTTCATGAGGAACTCATATATGAAATTTCAAAACACTAGCATACACGGTTCTGAAGATATGCTATGCACCAGAAAGCAACACAATTGAGTAGCAAAAAATTACAAAGGGCCATAACTCTCACAAAATTTTATCGAATTGGTTGAAAATTTAATCAGGTAGTCTCCTCCTTAGTCCCAATCACTATACCAAATATCAAGGCTGTAGCTCAAATACTTTTTTTAGATATCTTGCTAACGAGAATTCTATGTTATTTAATTAAAGGGGAAATAATTCAAGAAGGGGAGATAATTTGGACAAGAAAAAAAATACGGGTCAACTATTTTTTCATGAGGAACCCATATATGAAATTTCAAAACACTAGCATACACGGTTCTAAAGATATGCTATGCACCAGAAAGCAACACAATTGAGTGGCAAAAAATTACAAAGGGCCATAACTCTAACAAAATTTTATAGAATTGGTTGAAAATTTAATCAGGTAATCTCCTCCTTAGTCCCAATCACTATACCAAATATCAAGGCTGTAGCTCAAATACTTTTTGAGATATCTTGCTAACGAGAATTCTATGTTATTTAATTAAAGGGGAAATAATTCAAGAAGGGGAGATAATTTGGACAAGAAAAAAAATACGGGTCAACTATTTTTTCATGAGGAACCCATATATGAAATTTCAAAACACTAGCATACACGGTTCTAAAGATATGCTATGCACAAGAAAGCGTGACGTACGAACGGACGAACGGACGGACAAGCCAGAAGCAATATGCCCCCCAACTTTTTTAAAGTTGGGGGCATAACAAACAAACATTTATTCTTCCCCCGGACCAATACAGGTTGGAATGCCCTTCTCGATTTAATCTATCCTTTTTCAGCAGCTGAAGGTGCTGGGGATTGTGAAGCTAAGTTTACCTCTTTAGTGACAGCGATAGGGACTAACTTCCTTTTCTCCCTTTCTTGAGAGGCTCCCATCCTAATTTTCCTAGTATTCCAGTTATGCACCCAGTTTCATGCAAAACTTAATACACCTATTTATCTTATCCCCAAATTTCTAAACAATCCCTATATTGGTTACTGGGACCTCGTCTGGACGAAATTTTTGCAGAAAGAAGAAGAATCGGAGCAAAAAACAATTAGTCGCCCTTCTTTGTATGTGAGAGACTTACAAGTGCAAGTGTTTAGGTTCGGTGTTGGCTTTAAGGGAGCACTATGGGCTACCGCGCATTTTGGTGTTTTTCGGTGAGTTTTCGTATTTCTATAGACTATACGTAAAATATGTTCTTGTATTTTTGTTTCTTTAAGCTCCCTCTTTTTACCCCAAAACCTATGTAGTTTTTAACTACCCGATTGGTCCTTCACATCTATAAACCCCGCTAAAATGGGGACGTATAAAAGCCGGGAGTAACGGTCGGGAGAATGTATTGATAAAGGTATTAAACATGCACCACCTACCTTAATGAAATTTAGAACAATTGTCAAATTCAGAATCTTCTTCAAAGTGCATCTTAGGTTTAACATTAGGTCTAAAGGGTGCTGCGAGCATTCCAACAGATTACCTGGTCCCCCCCAGCTAGGCACTGTAGAAATCACAATTCATTGGCGTTTCAGATCCTTACTGCAAGAACTGACATTTATAAAGAATCATTCATCGCCCCCCCCCCCCCCCCCGAACCATTAGAGACCGTAGTGCAAGTAAAAGACCCCTACCGGTTATTGCATGATTACTGTGAAGGCTTTCATCCAGCAAACCAGGAGTACGTTATATACACCTGCGAGTAGTGATCTGATATGACTGATCGCAGTACTAGTATCAGTAAAAAAGAAGTAAGAAAGAAAGAAAGTATGTCATTAGACGTGTCACCAGCAAAGAATTCAGATTCAGACGGGTACTTTTGATGGATATTTCCCCTTGAGCACTACAGCCTGGGTTCGGCCCATAATAATTTACAAAGTGCTTGACAAAAGTTACTCCCGATCCCCAAAGTTTGTGACACGGTTGAATCTTTCAGTATGAATCGTGATAAATATTTGATAACAATTTGTAGTCTTATATGCGTTTTGTAAAGGAGTATATATTCTACTTTTGTTCCAAATTTCATCAAGATAGATGCATGTTTAATACCTTTATTCGATTGTCAAAATTTACTCCCGACTCTTCTCCCGACCGTTACTCCCGGCTTCCCCGCTAAAATACGTCACTTCCTTTCGAAAAACTACAGAAGACAGCGTCTGCATAATTCAACCAAATTCAATCAAATTTTGGCCGTTTCTCGGACAAGATCAACTATTTTAAGCTAGATATCAACAATACATAGCAAATTTAAGAATTAATAGGTAGTACATTTGTAATTTTGATTATAAATGGTTAGTGTAACGTACGGCCATTACACTCGCGACATCAATTTTCGTGGTTTTTATTTATTTTTATTTTTTTTCAGCTGGATGATGAAAAATTGTTTTCTTTTGGAAGTCATTTGTCTGGCTTTAATTGTTTTCCAACAATGGTAGCTCAGTGGTTAATGCACTTGCCTCTGATGCTAGAGGTCCCGGGTTCGATCTCTGACAGCGGCGATAAAATTCCGGTGTCCGAACATGCTCCATTGGCATCATTTGCAGAGATGAATGTCATAAAGTGCACCGTCCTTCAGATAGGAATGTTAACTGGAGGCCCCCTGTGCAGGGTAAAGTCCCTGCTACATGATTATTGTGTCGTGTGTAGGCTTTCATCCTGTAAACCTGGAGTATGTAATGTACACCTGCGGTAATTGTCAAATGTGACCGATGCAGTAGAAAGAAAAACAAAAGTCAATTTAAGTCTACAAAGTACTCTTGAAAGTAAGAATTTGCTCAATAGGTAAGGAGCAAATTCTTTCCATGCTCCCCAGCAGCAAATTCTTTTCTTAAGAAGTTGCTTGTGGTACAATCAAGTACCCAGTTCTGGATCAGTCACGCGTCATTGAGTGTTGTAGCCAATATGGTTGCTTGCTACTCAGAACATTTGGTACCATTTTTGTCGCGCCTGCTTTTAGCATGGGGCGTTGTCCCCCTTTTGTGCCTGCTCTGCTTTTTAGGAGTCCCACTGTCAAGCCGTCAACATTTGCGACCACCCTTAGTTTCACCCTAATGTAAGTCCCCCAAAGACGCAACATAGCCTTCGGCGGAATTTTGTCAAGAAAAATTAGCCCTCTACAAAATGCACATAAACATATAGGGCAGGCTAATCAGAGCTGAAAAGATAATCGATTATCAGTAAGGTTGACGATTAATCGGATAATCGATTCAGAGTAATTGATAAGGGTCGTATCGTCGTAAATACGACTCTAAAATCGAGCAAATACGACTAGAAATGAAGAAACAGTCGTACCAAATACGACCGTCAAATTGGCGATACGCCAAGGTCTTTCCATTGCACTCGTATCGGCAATGGAAAAACAAAAGCAAAAGATAAACGTGACGCCTGACAAAAAGCAACCGAAATCGCGGTAATTTTCGCCGCATCATAGTCTTCAACAAAAACTGTTAAAATCTTCAAGAACGATTCGAAATTCATCCATTCATGAATGATGGCATTTGTTTTAATTACGCTGAAACCCTTAAACCTTACCTTTTGACGATCATATATTGAGCTTATATTTAATCAGCCTCAAGTTATGACAACTATCAATATGATTAGGAAACCGATTATTAATGCATGATAACATAACGGTATTTATTATCTAAGGGAAAGCCGCTCGCATTATTAACTTTATTAACAACGCCTGAAGCATGTACAGTAACTTTATGACAAGCGTGCATAAAAATACGATCCTGAATATAACATTTGACCAAAATTATATTTATTGATTCACAATGGCAGGATTAACCTGTAATACTTGGGTACTCATATATCTAATTGTGAATCACAGGTGGTCAGGTCAGCATGCAGTGCATGCTTATTTACCGCTATCTATCAAGTAGCCGATTAAATTAACACCCTAAGATGTCTTGCCGGCGTCTTTGAACATTAAGCAGAATGACTGGCAGCGGATCATAAAAGAACTAGGACTGACCGA
Organism: Lucinisca nassula; assembly: GCA_963580285.1. Lineage (NCBI taxonomy): Eukaryota > Metazoa > Mollusca > Bivalvia > Lucinida > Lucinidae > Lucinisca > Lucinisca nassula. Next base: position 23,356,181 of record OY757023.1, read on the forward strand.
TTGGCTTTCACAGATGCGCTTGCTGATCTGAGTCTTCACTGGTCGCACGTTTTATTGTATTTTTGCTGGGCGCTGAATTTCTCGCCTTTTACCAATCGAATGCAGTTGCTACAATTAGTGGAGATTTTCCCTCGCCTTTGAACGCGTAGCACTTAAGGCCGCTGCAGACACAAAACATGGGTTTGAAAACGTGATCTGTGTGACGGCTGAAGACTCCGACCAGCCTGCACAGTCTGATCAAAATGAGCCTTCAATAGCGTCTGGGAAATTCCAAAAACACATGCGAAGAATACGACCACATTTGCTGGATTTAGAATCTTTAGAAGAAAAAGTAATTTTTCATTTTGCTGTTCGCCAGCTTATTAACATGAAAATGTATATCGGTATGTTACGATGATAAAACAAGTTGGCTGCTTTCAAAAAGCATCCAATAGGTTTGGTCTTGTCAGTCTACATTCTGATTTGAGCCAGCTGATATCATTATCCCACTTAATGCATTTTTTGAATAAAAATAATAAACTTTAATACAAAACGTGTACATAAAATTTCGAAGTCTGTGACCTTGGTATCAGGAGGGGTAGGTAGTGATGAGTATTCTGTGGTAAATTGTTTAACGCCATGGCAAGTATAAACTAAATATAACTTACATATGGTTTACACATGTATAGCACAAAACTTAACCAAACGAAAATGTAAACCGAATTTTTCAAAGGGTCATAACTCTGTTAGTATTTGGTGGCATATCTTCACATCTTAGCCTTACTACATACACATTTTAGGCTTGATCGGATGAAAACTGTATAGTAGGAGTTAAACGGAAACGAAGAAAAAAGTTTACGAACGGACGGTCGGGCACCAACCCCATAACTTAATACGACCGTTTTTTTTTTTTTTTTTGTTTTGGTATTTTTGTTGTTGTTGTTGTTGTTTTTCAAACGGGCATATAAAAAGATTTTTCCTAAGTCATCAGGCCTTCTATAGGGCCTTGGTTATCTATTTCATTTGTTTTTAACGTCCCTGTTATCACTGTATGAGTCTTTTTGAGACATTGCTTCCAATTTTGTGGGACTTTTACTCAGTACTGAGATAAAACGGGCAGATAAAACTCCTTCTCAAGCCCTGTCGCCCAATGAAACTAAATGGTTGAAATGCATGAACAGTCCGACTCGAGCCACTTTTCCTGAGCAGACTTAGACTTTCTAGGCGATTTAACACTACTCATGTGCGGCCGGTATCAGCTCTGTGTGGAAGCATCATGCAGCCCAATCTATTTCTTCAATCCCCGATGGACTGGGGCCGATCAGACCTTGGGGCAAAATATTGGACTTCTGTATTCCTGAACCGCCTAGGAAGATCTAAGCCTGCCTAGACAAAGTACTGCGAATCAGACTGTATCTTAAAACTCGGTCGTTTCTTTGAGCGGTACCTCCGCAAAACCTGAAATTTGCAATCCTTTTGTATATCTTTCTGGATCACAATTTAATTGTAAAAGAAACTGATTAGTAAAACGTCAAGTATTGAGTGGAAATAAAGAACACCATTCTCGGCTTATCAGATACAATAGCTCCCATCGAATGCGCCAAAAAGTCTTTTAACAACTCAGTCTGTAACTGGTGGAAGGTCACTTAGTAGTCATGAAGTTTTTGAACAGAAACTATTGCTATCTGTGCTGGGCTCAAGAACAATAAACAACGACCCATCAACGTTATGACTTTGTTTCGCTCCCTCAATATTTTATATATTTGGAAGAGTTAGAACCTTCGACTTTGGCACTGCCGTTTATTCTAGTAGCAAAGACATGAAAATGTTTTTACACACACAGCGATCTTTTTTATGTTTGGTTTTACGATCCTTTCAAAATTATTTCACTCACATCAAGCCGGTCGTTAATCGGAGGTGAGCGAAAACTAGAGTACCCGATGAAAAACCTCCTGACCTTCCATTTCAGAACTTCTCATTATGTGACCTGAGCCATGCTCAAACCTACACCGTTGAGACACCTAATGATTAAGAGTCAGCACTCTTATCCACTAGGCCACACCCAGCGATCTTTATAAATGAGGAAAAATTACGTTCTCTTTCTTTCCAACATTTACGTATTATTAGAGCTACCACCGTACCGAAAGATGTTCAGAACCAGTGCTTCAGCTGAAGTGCACGACCCGCCGGATGCTTTAAGCTTTATGGGTGTTACCATATATGGGAATGGCGGCAATTTTGGTCATGTGACCTGGACCTAAAATGGTTCCCCCAATAAATGCGCCTTATCGTAAGGAGCAAAAATATATCTTATACTTTAGTACTGTATTCTGAATCGTTTGCAGGATACAATGCATTCTTCCTTTTCCAATACAAAAGCATAGTTGTCAAAGTTTGACCTAGGCACAAAGAAGGTCAAGGTCAACCCAGGGTCCCCATTTTAGCAATTTATGATGGGCATGCGTCCACGGTGCTATTTATCAAGTTTCGTGGAAATCTGCCCAGTGGTTCTGGAGAAGACTATTTTTGAAGGGTTTTTACCATATATGGCTTAGCGGCCATTTTGGTCTTGTGACCTGGACCCTATGAGCAAATTTTGGTTTCCCCCTTCCCAAAGAGGCTCCATATGAAATTTGACTTCAATCGGCCCAACGGTTTCCGAGGAGAAGCAGTTCGAAAATTTTCACATTTTTCGCCTCGGCGAGGCTTTACTAAATGGAATGTAATATTTCGCAAGTTCATTGGTTAGATCTCATTGATATCTATCAGTATGCCAAAAATTGTTTAAATATTCCAAGCGGTTAAGTCACTATCACCAATTTTCACAAACGGGTTACGGACGGACAGACAGACCATTTATTGCTTGGCGGCCATTTTGGTCATGTGACCTGGACCCCATGAGCAAATTTTGATTTTCCCCATCCCATAGAGGTTCTATATGAAATTTGACTTCAATCGGCCGTACGGTTTCCGAGGAGAAGCAGTTCGAAAATTTTCACATTTTTCGCCTCGGCGAGGCTATACTAAATGGAATATAATATTTCGCAAGTTCATTGGTTAGATCTCATTACTTTAGTACTGTATTCTGAATCTTATGCAGGATAAAATGCATTCTCATTTTTCCAATACAAAAGCATATGTGTCAAAGTTTGACCTAGGCACAAAGAATGTCAAGGTCAACCCAGGGTCACCATTTTAGCAATTTATGATGGGCCTACGTCCCAGATGCTATTTATCAAGTTTCGTTGAAATCTGCCCAGTGGTTCTGGAGAAGACTATTTTTGAAGGGTTTTTACCATATATGGCTTGGCGGCCATTTTGGTCATGTGACCTAGACCCCATAAGCAATATTTGGTTTCTCCCATCCCATAGAGGCCCCATATGAAATTTGACTTCAATCGGCCCAACGGTTTCCGAGGAGAAGCAGTTCGTAAATTTTCACATTTTTCGCCTCGGCGAGGCTATACTAAATGGAATGCAATATTTCGCAAGTTCATTGATTAGAGCTCATTGATATCTATCAGTATGCCAAAAAGTTAAATATTCCAAGCGGTTAAGTCACTATCACCAATTTTCACAAACGGGTTACGGACGGACAGACAGACCATATATGGCTTGGCGGCCATTTTGGTCATGTGACCTGGACCCCATAAGCAAATTTTGGTTTCCCCCATCCCATAGAGGTTCCATATGAAATTTGACTTTAATCGGCCGTACGGTTTCCGAGGAGAAGCAGTTCGAAAATTTTCACATGTTTCGCCTCGGCGAGGCTATACTAAATGGAATATAATATTTTGCAAGTTCATTGGTTAGATCTCATTCCTTAAGTACAGTATTCTGAATCGTTTTGCAGGATATAATGCATTCTCACTTTTCCACTTTTCCAATACAAAAGCATATGTGTCCAAGTTTGACCTAGGCACAAAGAAGGTCAAGGTCAACCCAGGGTCACCATTTTAGCAATTTATGATGGGCCTGCGTCCCAGATGCTATTTATCAAGTTTCGTGGAAATCTGACCAGTGGTTCTGGAGACGACTGTTTTTTAAGGGTTTTTACCATATATGGCTTGGCGGCCATTTTGGTCATGTGACCTGGACCCCATGAGCAAATTTTGGTTTCCCCCTTCCCATAGAGGCTCCATATGAAATTTGACTTCGATCGGCCCAACGGTTTCCGAGTAGAAGCAGTTCGAAAATTTTCACATTTTTCGCCTCGGCGAGGCTATAAGAATTACAATTTTCCAAGTTCATTGGTTAGATCTCATTGATATCTATCAGTATGCCAAAAATTGTTTAAATATTCCAAGCGGTTAAGTCACTATCACCAATTTTCACAAACGGGTTACGGACGGACAGACAGACTGACAGAATGACAGACTGACAGAATGACACGGTGATTTTAGGGCACTCTAGAAAATCAACCGACATCATTCGGTCGCTTTTTCTGCGGGTCGTGCAATATATAAATCTGTTCCTATCTGTGTGAAGTAAACTTTGCAAGTTTTGATTATTTGTATTTAACGGCCCAGTCAACACTGATTTGGGTCGTGTTTGGGCCTGTCAGTTTACCTATCCACACTTTTCCTGAGCAGGCTTATCCGTAAGCGGTCTACCAGTTCAGTGCACATTCTGTCGCCCAAAACTGACCCCTGCCCTTCTTGAATCAGCGGAAGGGAGAGAATGACCATAGAAAAGATTTCATAATCAATCTCCACGAAAGAATGTTGCCGACCCCGGTAGGTATCGAACCTGAGTCTTCCTTATCGCCAGTCGGACTGCATCTGACTGAGCTACCGCAGCCAGCCACACTTTGTGAGTAGTAGTTGTTATGTTCTGTTGTTTTTCGTTTCCATGGCCCCATGCACTTACTCCATAATGGCATTGCAAAACGTGTGTGTGTGTGTGTGTGTGTGTGTGTGTGTGTGTGTGTGTGTGTGTGTGTGTGTGTGTGTGTGTGTGAATTCGGGTTTAACGTCGCTTTCAACAATTTTTCAGTCATATCACGACGGTGTCTGGTTGCGACAGGGAGCTCAATGCTCACGTTTATAGTGCTGCCTCACTGAAGTATCATGTCCCAGACACATTACATGATACCACACACAGTCACATTATCCTGACACTGGATCGACCAGTCCTAGCTCTACCCCGTAAATCTGAGTGCCAAACGAGGAGCAGCTAGTACCATTTTTAACGACTTTGGTATGTCGCGGCCCGGGATCGAACCCGTGACCTCCCGTTCCCCGGAGCGGACACTCTACGTAAAATTTGCGAAAATGGCTGCTACTCCTGCAAAAGTAATTTCTGTTTTGATATGTCTAAGGGGTATACTCTTAAAGGAAAGAATTTGCTCCTGGGGAGTAAATTCTTCCCTTTTAGAGTAGACTCCTTGAGGAGCAAATTTCTTCCCCTTTTAGAGTAGACCCCTTTTTCAGTTGGACAGAGTCAACAGAGTAGCAGCCATAAGGTCCTTAAAGTCGTATTTCCATCACGAACTCATGCCTATAGAATTGTGATCCCCTTTAATATGTTCTATAAAAGGGTTACTCTTTGGAAGCAAGGAATACATCACAGAACTGAAAAATATGGTGTGCACATGTTTTCCGGCCAGACTATCTAGTTTCGGCCAATTAGGCCTCATCAGTGACCCTAAGATATTTTCAAAATTCCACAATGGAATCAATGATCCCAAAGGACAAGAAAATATAATCTACACTATGATGTAGGGCAGGGAGACGTTTTACAGCCGCCACACATTCCCACACACCAGTTGTAGTGAAGTTAAATATGTTCTTTAAAAGGGCTATCCTTTGGAAGCAAGGAATACACCACAGAACTGAAAAATATGGAGTGTACATGTTTTCTGGGCCAGACTAGCTAGTTTCGGCCAATTAGGCCTCATCAGTGACCCTCAGATATTTCCACAATGGAATCAATGATCCCAAGGGACAAGAAAATATAATCTACACTTTTATATAGTAAAGCTCGGGTTTGCAGGGGTATACATTAATTTCCGTATTCATGCTCTGAGACACTAGATTGTGGGTACTCGATAGAATCGCCTCGTCGAGGCGTTTCTGTCGACTCCCCGCAATCTATGTTTTGAGCATAAAAGGCAACTTGAATATTCCAATTTTTCTTTTTAAAATTTCTTTTTCTTTGGCCAAAAAATGACAATGTATTTGAATAGGTGTGTTTCGAAATACGGTAAAAATGGTAGACTACGGTAGGTGACCAATTTGTTCGAACACCCTAGCAGTTCGAACACCCAAAATTATTTCGAATCTGTGGCTGAAAACTTTCTCATTTAATTCGAGCTCCCAAATTTTTCAGAAATCAGAATTTTTAATACTTTGAACACAAAAAAATGCCGAAAAATGCTTCCAGAACAAGCATTTCGGACCGTTCCCGGGTTTATCATTACAACATCGTACTGGTCGTATATGAATTTGCGCACGAAAAAAAGAAAACTTAGCATGAAATATGTGCGACTTCCAAAGACTCGGATTGACATGCACTCTGTGAGGCAAATGGTTTTCGCTTTTCGCTTCTCTCACTTGGATAGCCCTGTGGTAATGGAAGGTTCATACCCTCACCGAATAATGATCAGACTGTGAGAAACGCAGGCAGCAAGTGCTTAGATCAACCTTGATGAGCCACAGGAGTTTCGCTTATTTATGTTGTGAAATCCCATCATCTGCATGAGGCTCATGCGATCAACGAAGACTCTAATCGGGTTGCATGAGTACGCTAAGATGTGTCTTCGCTGCTTTCTCAACGACCTGCAAACACTGAACATGCGCACCCACTACCGGTATGTAAGGCAAAGGGTTTCACTTAGCCTTGTGACTTCGTAAGATTTAAGGGTTCAGTAAAGACTGATCACATTGCATCGATGTGCAGGCTGATCCAAGTCGGTGATGTAGCATTGTGGCCTACAAAGGCTTGAATCACCATGCATATGCAAGTGTTTTCGCTTTGCTCTCAGACTCTTTGGAGCGTAGCTTCCACTTTCATTATTATTTGTGTGACAGTGTTACGCTTTTTCCATGTGCTGTTGCATTTGATTCAATGCCTCTTTGATATCAGAAGCGCCCCTTTAAATATTCATTGAGAGTTCCCCGCCTTTTTCCACAGAACGTCTTTTAGCACGTGCGAGTGAAATTCATGGTGGTTGCATGCAAAAAGGTAGTTTAATTCAGGTTATCTGTTGGTTTTTTCTGAGGAGCAAGTGAAGATGCCCATTTATTTCACGGTGACAAGGTTTTATTGGAAGTTATTTCGGGGAACATGATTAAGAAAATAAGTCATATATGCGATGGGCGAGAACTGAAGTCAGCCTGCACATGCATGCAGTCTGAACAGTCTTCGTTTTTCGTATGTGCCTACCATGGCCTCTGTGCTTATCAAAGAACAACAGGTGAAAACTATGGCCACATTGGCTAGATGCGCAGGCTGATCTGGTCCTTCGTTTGAAACGGTTTTTTTCGCCGTGCTCCGGCTTAAAACTTAACCGGCCAAATCTGCTTGCGACATTACAAACACATTCTAAGCTACCAAGTGCAAGGATCAGTCTGTTCAGATCTCCTATCTCGAGTAAAATACGTATTGCGCATGTGCGTAGAGAAAAGACTGATAAGTCTGCGCAGTTGTGCAATCGGGATTGTGTCTTCAATGTTGAAGAGGTTTGAAACGTTTCATCGCGCACAAAGTGAAGATCGCACATGCACATGTAAAAATTGTGTATGATGTCCGCATTTTCTTTTTCTTGTTACTTGCCTATCTAAATAACATGATGGTTTTGCATCCGCACAGTCTAATCAGTCTTCACCGGACTACTTCGATGGGCATTGAATTGCTACATGCCCCCGGCTCAGGCTAATTTGAGACAGCTTATGAGTAAACAGAGAACACACAAACAAGGCTGCGCAGTCTCGCCTGAGGCTTCACTATGCGCTTAAACAATATAGTAGGTGTGTGTGTGGGGGGGGGGGTATCTATGCGCCTAGCTCCACTGGGTAGCTACACATGCGGGTTTCAACATCACATCCCATATATACATGTAGCTGGACTTTGTCTGCTGCGGTGTAGCCGGCACAAAAAAAAAATATTACAGACTATCAGGAAATCTTTGAAAAATATATGGGCTTCTCTTTAGAAAAGAATTTGCTCCAAACAAACCAATTTCTGTTATGCCTGAGATCACAAATTGACTTGCCCATTTTAAAGGGAATAGTGATAGTTCAATAGGTGTAAATGTCATTAATGACAATGTGTAACCTTATACTTGTAACTACATGATAAGCTCGCATTCAAAGACCCCCTGCACACACTGAATTATTTATAGATCAAACGGTTCTGCACTGCATAAGTGATATTTATAACTTCTAATCACTTGCGGATTGACCGGGCCGCGGGGAAAAACGTAGTTGTTTAAAATATTGAACCCAGCCTGGTCCAATGCATGGAATTCTTTCAGATCAAACAGTTCGAACACTGATAAATTTCCAATCTGATATTTTCTAAGGGATCAGTATTTATTTTTTTACTGTTCGAATTAATTGGTCATTTACCGTACCAGGTGTTTCCATTTCCCTTAAGATATTTATTGTTGGAGTTGAAACGCTTGCTTTTCGGTCTGTTTCGCTATTCAGACAGGCTGTTTCCTGTAATTGCAGTATAGTATTGCATCATCGTTAAAGCTGATTGGTTGATCGCGTCACGTGCCCCTCCATGGAACAGTAACAATTTGGTCATTATACCCGGTTTGCCCGCCTCATGGCGACCAAACCAATATGTGTTGAACGTCTTTTACATATGGCCATTGCCACGTCTGATATTAGTATACGTGCACTTTGCAGCCATCCTGTGATGACAGATGTAGATACGACCCGAGTTTCGAATATAGGAGTACCGATACTCTCAAAGAATCACAGGATACGCCTATGTCTTTGGTTGAAGGAGTAACAGTACTCCTCGGGCAAAAGCTTATCAATAACACTGTCGATTATTCAATCGATAAATTCTACAAAAATGATTATCATTACTGATTTGCTTGCAATAGATTATTTGATAAGTACAATTTACTACCCAAAGCTGTGCTTAAAATAGCTGTATAAGTGGCAAACAGTGCAGACCCAGATGAGATGCCGCTTTCATCGGCGTCTCATCTGGGTCTACACTGTTTGCTCAGGTCTGTCTGTTCAAATACGTCTGGCAAAGTATAGCATATGGTAGGAGTCATGCTCATACAGAAAGCCAGACATATAAAATTATGACCAAATATTCAGTGATTACTAATCGGTTATCAATCGCAATGATAGGAATGATAATCGATTATCATTTCAGCTCCGATTAGCCAGCCCTTATTATCAGTCCTGTCATTGCGATCGACAATCGATTGGTAATCGCTAAGGTTTTTGTCATGATTTTACCTGTCTGACTTTCTGTCTGAGCATGACTCTTACCATATGTTGCACTTTACCATATGTATATTTCAACAGACATGTCTGAGCAAACAGTGTAGACCCAGATGAGACGCCGCATAATGCGGCGTCTCAACAGGGTCTGCACTGTTTGCCACACATCCAGCTATTTTAGGCATGGCTTTGGGTAGTAAATTGTACCTATCAAGTAATCAATTAAAAGCAAATCAGAAATGATAATCATTTTTGTGGAATATATTGATTGATTAATCGATTATAAGATTAATCGTGTCAGCCTTACAAACATACTTTCTAATTTTATTCGGCTGACATTCAGATTTGCAGAATTGGGACCACGGTTAGACCCAAGTTGCGGATCACAGTACCCAGTTGCGGATCACAAGGTTTTGTTTGTTTGATTTGATGTTTAACGCCACCGTCGACACTAAAGGTCATTTAAATTGGAGGCATTGCTCACAATTTTGTGGGAATTGTACCCGGCATGGAGATGAAATGACATCTCAAGCCCTGCCGCTTAATGAAACTAATAGCGCTTTAGAAGCATTGACGGTCCGACTCGCACTGCTTTGCCTGGGCAGGCTTACATCGGTAAGCTGTTTACCAGTGTACTCGTATGCGGTTCAGTTTCAGCTCCTGTGGAAAGCATCATTGAGACCATCCATTTCTTCAAGCTCCAATGTGTGGGGGCTATCGAATGGTGTTAACCTATTTGGAAACAATCAGTGGCATTCAGTAAACATTTAATATCGATTTGTGGTCAAGTATCAATGCCGCTGACCCTGCCACCCCTCCACCACCACCATCATCCCCATCACCAATGAGGTCAAAAGGCATTGTTTAGTGCCCAGTCCGTCGACCTTCCCACATTCTGTTCGGTGGCATTCAGTAAATATTAAATATCGATTTGTCGTTTTGTCCCCCGGTCTATCGACCTGTCTCTGTCTCGCGCCGTCTCCCACTAAAAAAAATTGGGATGTTTTCATGCAGCTACACTAACTTGTTCCCCCCAGCTCTTAAAAAGGGCACTTTCAGCGTGCGTAAATATGTAAATATGAACAGGCATGTAAAAAAGGGATTTTAAGCTCACCTGAGAACAAAGTGCTCAAAGTGAGCTATTGTGATCACCCGGCGTCCGGTGCCAACAATTTACTTAAATGAAATCTCCTCCTAAACTGGTAAATGGATTTCAAAATAATTTCACAAAAATGTTCCTTCGGTGACCCTCTACCAAAATTGTTAAAATGGTTCCGCTCCATTGAACAAAATGGCCGCCAGAGCTAAAAATAGAAAAACCTTTGAACAACATCTCCTCCTAGCCAACTGGCCTGATTTGAGTGATTTCTAAATAATTTCCCAGAAATGTTCCTTGTGTGACTCTCTACCAAAATTGAGTATTATTATCTTCTTCTCAACTTAAACTGCTGGGTCGATTGGAACCAAATTACATGTGGAGCCTCTATGGGAAGGGGGAACAGAAGTATGTTTGTAAGGACTGGGTCACACGAGCAATATGGCCGCCATGGCCCGATATGTAAAAAACATGTCTTCTTCTCGGGGACCAAATGGCCGATGACCTTGAAAATTGGTATGTAGCATCAGGGATGTCGCAGATAATTTCTTTTATTTGACTAACTCCCTATCAGTGAACTGTCCTGTTTGCACGGTTATTAGCAATAGGCTGGGATATGTTTTTTTAACCCTGTCTGTTTGTATACATCATATATGTGGACAACCTTTTAACCTTGGTCATAACTTTTTAACCATTTGAGATAGCGCCTTCATATTTGACATGTGCTTTCCAAACATGCAAAAAAAAATTGACCTTGACCCCTCCTACTTTAAAGAAAAACGTGGACAAGGGCTTCACATCCATTAAAAAAATTGCCTTTTGCCTACTTAAAAGAAAAAATAGCAGGTCATAACTTTTGAATTTTTCATATCTTGCATGTAGTTTCCTTGTGACATTGAAGGGCTTCACAGCCATACAGAAAATTTGACCTATGATTGTGACCTTGACCTACTTAAAAGAAAAAATATCAATGATCATAACTTTTGAACTGTTTGAGACAGAGCATTTTTAATTTGCATACAGGTTCCTTGTGGTAAGGGCTTCACGTCCATACAAAAAAGTGTGACCTTGACCTATTTTAAAGATGAAATCATTATTGGTCATAGCTTGAGAATCGTTTGAGTTTGAATCTTTATATTGAGCATGTAGGTTCCTTCAACTTCCTTGTGACAATGTCTTAACTCAAACAAAAAATCTTGACCTGTGATTAGATTAAACATATTTTATTGCATTTTATAACAATGGGATTGGACACAAGTTATACAACATTAGATAGTCCTCTCCCCAATAGTTTACAAACTATTTCAAATGGTACAGTGGTAAGTATGAAACATTTTATAATAAATGTGAACGTAACATTTTGTTTGCTTGTAGGCCATGAACGAAGGCGAATTATGATAATTCTGGCTTTCAAAGGTTTGATTTCCATCACATGGAATAAAAAGATAACTACATGAAGCATCGCCTAGTCAAATCTATGGGTATCTCGGATGTACGCTAATACCTCAGTTATTATGTTTTTGTTAGTCTGAACATCAAACATTGTATTTCCGTACAGTATTGTGTCTAAGGTTAGGGCAGGAATGAAGCTCAAAAGTCGTTCAAGGTTTTGTCGTTGTGGTTCGTAAAGTCTACATTCGAAGAAAAAGTGTTGAGCATTTTCGATTATTGCACCACATCTGCATGCGGGAGATGGTGCTATGTTAACCCTATGTAGATCTGCAGATAAAATGCTGCAATTATGGTGAATTCTTGTTAGAATAATGTTGAATTTTCTATCACCGATACCTAAATATTCGCATGCTTTGTCATTTAGGTTTCTACATTTCGATTTAAACTCGGACACTGTACTAGAAGTTCGAATTCTCATATCTAAATCGTTCCATAGGCGTAATGTTGAGGGAAAAAAGGACGAATCATATGAGCAAAGTCTTGTGTAGGGTATTTGGTAATCTTGGTTGTTACGAAGATTATAATTTGAAGCTTCATTTACGCGAAGTGGAAGAAGATCTGATAAGTAAGTTGGGGCTTCATTATGGACAATCTTATACATTAAGCTTAATTTCTTATTTTTCCTTCTTTCTGCCAGAGTGTCCCAGCCTGTTTCATAATATAACGAATTTCTCGAAGAGAAGATAGGTAGGCCTGTTACAATTCTAGCAGCATTTAACTGCACTTGTTCTAGTCTTTCAGCTTCTGTCTGATTGCACCCATCCCAAACTTCACTTGCATATTCCAATAGAGGTCTTATGTATACACAGTATACTTTATTTAGAGTTTCTTTTGAAAATCTGTACTTCAATTTTCTTAGGAATGATACTTGTTTTGCAGCAGACTGAATTATTGAATCAATGTGAGCAGACCATTTGTTATTTGAAGCTAAAGTTATTCCTAAATGCCTGTGAGTCTCTACCATTTTTAAAATAGTATTATCCATTATAAGTTGGATGTCATAGTCAAAATGAAAGTTCGATGTGATCATCACTTCTGTTTTTGATGCATTAAATATTACTAACCAAGTATTGGCCCAACTACTAAGTTTGCTTAAGTCTTCATTCAGAACGGTTTCTATTTCAGCAGGATCTGCAGAAGGAAAACTAAGTGAGGTATCGTCAGCAAATAGGCGGGCTGACCCTGTCAGTGTCTCTGATATATCATTGATGTATATAAGAAACAACATCGGTCCAAGCACCGAGCCTTGAGGAACACCTGCTGTGATGTACTTGTATGTGGAGCATGTATTGTTTATGGAGACCTTTTGATGCCTCATATGAAGATAATTTTTAAACCAGGCGAGAAGATTTCCAATTATTCCATATTTCTCTAATTTCAATATTAAACCACGGTGCCAAACTCTATCAAAAGCTTTCGAAATATCGCAAAATACTTGACAGTTAATTTTATGATTTTCGAGAGCCAAACACGTACGATGAACTACTTCAATTATGTGGTGTACTGTAGAGTGTCCTGGTAAAAAACCGGACTGGTATTTGTATATATATAAGAGCATTTGAAGTTAAATGGTTATAAATATGTTTAAACACTACTCTTTCAAAGGATTTACCAACACAACTTATCAATGAAATAGGTCTATAATTGCAGGTTTCGGATTTTTCACCTTTTTTAAATACTGGCATAACGATTGCCGATTTCCATGTTCGTGGATGTGTCCCTTGTTCTAACGATAAATTGAATAGTTTACACAAGGGAATAGCTATTGTTTTACAGGTATATTTCAACATTCTATGACTTATACCATCTGGGCCACATGCCTTATTAACTTTTAGTAAGGTTAGTATGTCTTTTATTTCTGACTCTGTAATATTTATACCTTCTATGTGGATATTTGCTCTATTTTCAAAATGTGGTAGTTCGGTGTTGCTATCATCAACAGATGAAATCGAGCAAAAGTAATCATTTAAGGTTGTAGCTTTCTCTAAATCCGTAAATGCATAAGAATGATCAGGTCTTTGTAAAGGTGGGATTATTGAGTCTCCATTTCCCTTTCCCATAAATCGCCCCATGATTTGCCAAAATGTTTTGTTGCCCCTGTCATTATTCGAAATTATTTCCTCTAAATTATTGTTATAGTTCTCTTTTGCATATTTTTTCATGTTGTTAACGTGGTTTCGCTGTTGTTTATACCGGTGTAGATCCGTGGCCATGTTTGTTTGAAGTGCTTTTTTCGAAGCCTATTTCGCAAACGAATATTATATCTTAATTCTGATGTGAACCAGGGTTTATCATTAGGTCGTATAAGTACTTTTTTACACGGGATACATTCTTTACAAAAGTTAAGAAAGGTACTTGTAAAATTTTCACAACATTCATCAACTGATAATGTTGAATTTATTTCTGAGTTCCAATCATGTTGTCGTATAAGGGCATTTAAATAGTCATAATTTGCATTGTTGTAATTCCAAACATCCCTGTAATAGCACTGAGAGAGGGATAAAGGTATTTTAAGACTGGTATAAGTAGCTTTATGATCACTTATTTCATCACTTATTGGAATCGTTCCTGAGTCTAATAAAAAGCATGCATCACTTACAAAAATAGGATCAATTAATGTTGACGAGTTGCGAGTAATTCGTGTGGGTTCCGTAATGACATTTGTGAGGTTAAACATAGATATACAGTCTTTTAGTTGTACATTTGAAAGGGATAAACAATCTATATTTATGTCACCAGCAAGGAGTACACGCGGCGTCTCGTCTAGAGCAGTTTCTATGCTGCCCTGTAACTCAGAGATAAAGAAAGACTGTGTCGACACGTAATCGCTGCGATAGAAGCAACATACTAGAACATTAAAAGACTTCAAATTTACCTCAACCCAGATTGTTTCCAGCCTTTGAGTTTCTAAATCCTCGCGACGATTATATTTTAACAAACTAGACATGTATACCATAACACCACCACCAGAGTGTGACCGATCTTTACGTATGGGCGGATCAAAGCCTTGAAACTTGAGAGAAGTGGAGTCTATGTTGTTATCTAAATGTGTTTCAGTAAAACAAAGAATGTGAAAATCGTCGACTAGATCATTTAAATATTCAATTTTGTTACGAATGCTTCTCGTATTTAAGTGAAAGATATCTAAAGATTTAATGTCTTCCCTACCAGGGCCTGGATTTAATTCGACATCCATACAAACAAGTAATAGTAATATTTTATACGCTGCATATTCATCATTTTTAAGAAACAGACGCAAAATGAGCAAAATAAATGTTGTTCTTACACAGTATGCTGAGAGGCGCCAATTCATAAAGAATCTTGGAAATGCGATCCTCCTATGCGTAGCAGTGTAAAATAACCCTACTGCTGCATTACTTGACCTGTGACCTTGATCTTGACCTGTGAGTCCATATTCGAAGAAAAAGTGACCATGTCCAGGGACATATTCCTGTTTCACTAACACATCTTGTTTCTAAACTTGCGAATTTTTACTTTCTGTTTTGAAAAATAGCCAATCCTGATCAGTCCGGAAACATTCAATTTTAATTGACTTGGGATTTGTCCGATTTATTGCAAATGACCTCTGTTGCATGTAAGACTCCTGCACAACTAACACACAAGATCGACCACTGTCCTTGTCTCATTCAGTCATCAACAATTTGGATCGCATGGAATCATTTATTACTTTGCCCCCACCCATAGGGGCTTGAAGAAATATATGGGCTGCATGATGCTTCCACGCAGAGCTGAATCCGGCCCGCACACTAATATTGGTAAACCGCTTAGAGGTTCTAAGCCTGTCCAGGAACCGCGGTGCGAGGCGGACCGTCCATGCTAATATAAAACCCTATTGGTTTCTTGGGCGACAGGGCTTGAGATGTCATTTAATCTCAATGTCGGGTAAAACTAAAAGACCCACAAAATTGGAAGCAACGTCTCCAAAATGACCTTTACAGTGTTGACGGGGACGTTAAACCTCAAATAAAACAAACAAACAAAAATCATTTATTACTAGGGTTGCAACGATAAAACGATACAGTAACTTCATGATCTGATACATATTGTGATATTTGTTTTTAATAAGGCTATATATGTCCTCACAGATCCAATGACCACTAATTAGTGACTGCATTGCCATCTTGGCCCTCTTGTTATACTTTTTTATTTCTAGTTGTGTCTACTGTTGTATGATATTTTCAGCCTCTGTATTGAGCCCATATATTTTTAGGACCAGCTACGCTCATTTGTAGAAGGGGGCGCAACATCTCTGAAAGCTGTCGAATGTCTATTCAAGGAGCTCTTCACCAAAGAGGAGACCACTCGCAGAACACTAACCAGTTTTACAGGACCAGGAAAACTTGAAGAAATATACGGTAAACATAGTCAATCACTTAATGGTGTATGGCATTTGGGGACTCTGACCTAGTGGATAAGAGAGCTGACTCTTAATTATTAGGTCTCCCACTGATGGTTCGAATCTGGCTCGGGTTACAATCAATTGTTCAAGCCAGTCAGTCAACAGAGCGAAGCTAATCACCATCTCGAAATTTTGACTTCACAAAAATGACATGTTCATTCTCACATCATACATGTACCTGGCCATGCAAACCGAACTTAAAGACCATCCCAAAAAAATTTAACGAGAAAAATAAAGACAAATATGGGAAAAATGAAGACAAAGACGAAAACAAGAACTTATAATCTTAAGAATTGAAAGATCTTTTTTTTAGCTCACCTGAGCCAAATGCTCATGAATATCACCGTGTCGTCCTCCATCATATCTCGTCAACAATTAGTTTGTTAGCACCCGAAAGGTTACAGTTTTCAGTTTTGATCCAAACTTAACAAAATTACTCAGGATGTTTGCCTCTATGAAATCTAGGTCAAGTTTGATACTGGTCATGTCTGGTCAAAAAGTAGGTCAAAGCCAAACAGAAAAACCTTACTGACAATCTAGAGGCCACAATTTTTGTCCAATCATCATGAAACTTGCTCAGAATGATCAGCTCAACATTACCTAGGTCAAGATCGAATATGGGTCATGTTGGGTCAAAAAGTAGGTCAACTCATAAAAAAAAACTTTACACCCTACTGCACAGTGTTCAATCTAGGCTGCGCCCGCTTTTTACATGAAGGACGCACTAGAGATCATTCAATGGGCTCGTCGGGTGCAACTGTAGAATTTAGTGACCGTTTCTTCTAGAGTTTATTTTTTGCGATTTTCTCGTGATTTTTCGACAGTCTGGTGCGTATTATTGAGTTAATCACAAACCGCATGTTGCCAAATCAAAATAATTCAGAAAAAATTTGTTTTATCTGTATAACCAGTAACAATTCTTATTTTTTAAACCCAAATCGATGTTTTGCTTACTGGGGACGCCGCTGTGCACCAGATTCGTGTGCGCTGTAGTGGCTTAAGCTAAATACCAGATTGAAAAAGCTATTTATTATAGAGTTCTTCTCTTCCTGAAATAAATTTCATGGCATTCATTCCAAATAAAGATGCATTTAATTCATTTTTATATTGCAGCCAACACCTAAAGATAAAGCTGGCAACTTTATACAGTATAATTTAAGGACCCTCCAAATGGCCGTCTTTTTCAATGCCTGTGGGCCAAGAGGGCCCACAAATTCTAGATTGAACACTGTCCTAGATGCTGCAAGTTTGGTCCAGTCATCATCAAAAACTTGCTCAGAATTATCTTCAGTCAAGTATGAGTTATAATGGGTCAAAAAGTAGGTCAGGTCAAATCATAGAAACATAGTTTTGGTACAATCATTATCAAATTTGCTCAGGATGATCCTCTCAACAATATCTAGGTCAAGTTCGAATATGGGTCATGTCAGGTCAAAGGTGGGTCAGTAGGTCAAATCATAGAAAAACCTTGTTAACAATCTAGAGGCAAGCTTTGGTCCAAACCGTCCAATCATCATCAAAATTGCTCAGAATGATAATCATGACAATATCAAGGTCAAGTTCGAATGTAGGTCATGTCAGGTTAAAAAGTAGGTTAGTAGGTCAAATCATAGAAAAACCTTGTTAACACACTAGCGACCAGTTTTGGTCCAATCATCATCAAACAACCTTGCTCAGAATGATCATCTCGACAATATCTAGGTCAAGTTTAAATATGGGTCATCTCGGGTCAAAAGGTAGGTCAGTATGTCATACAGAAAAACCTTGTCAACACCAGAAGCAATGGGACTCCGCCCATCAGGGCTTGAAGAAATAGATGGGCTGCACAATGCTTCCATGCAAAGATGAAACCAACCTTACAGGAGATCAGGTAAACCACTTAGAGGATCTAAATAGAAACAAAGGCAATGATCAGGAATCAACACAATTAACCCATCAGAGACACCAAAGGGAAAGAAACCAGACCCTAATGGAAAGTCTGTCCAGGCTAAGCAGTGCGAAGAGGACTAGCCATTCTTATAAACCCTATTAGTTACATTGGGCCACAGGGCTTGAGATGTCATTTCATCTCAGTGTCGGGTAAAAGTCCCAGAAATGTCTCCAAAATGACTATACAGTGTTGATTGGGAAGTTAAACCTCAAATCAAACAAACAAGCAAACAAACACTAGCGGTCACAGTTTTGGTCCATTCATCATCAAACGTGTTCAGAATGATCACTTGGACATTGTCTGGGTCAAGTTCAAATATGGGTCATGTTAAGTCAAAAGGTAGGCCAGTATTTCAAATAAGATGTGTTTGTGAAACACGAACATGTCCCCGTGCATGGTATTTTTTTGTTTTCAAAGTTGGTCACAGTTCAAGGTCAAGGTCACAGGTGGGAAGCCCTTGACACAAGGAACTCACAAGCCAAATATGAAGGCTCTGTCTTAAATGGTTCAAAAGTTACGAACAATAATGTTTTTAAAAGTAGGTCATAGGTCAAGGTTACAGGTCAAACAAAAATTGCATGAATGTAAAGCTCTTGTCACAAGGAACCTACATGCCAAATATGAAGACTCTATCTTAAATGGTTCAAAAGTTATGAACAATTTTATAGTTACTTTTAAGTGGGTCAAAGGTCAGGTCAAAATATTAGCTCTTGTCACAAGGAACCTACAAGCTGAATATGAAGGCTGTATCTCAAACGGTTCAAAAGTTATGGCCACTGTTAACTTTTTCTTTTATGTAGGTCAGAGGTCAAGGTCGTAGGTCAAAATTTTTGTGTGAATGAAAAGCTCTTGTCACAAGGAACCTTAGTAACATGCAAAATATGAAAAGTAGAAGTAAAACAAAGATCAGGAATTGATACAATTAACTTACTCCACCCATAAAAGACACCAAAGGGAAAGAAATACAAACATTAAGCGACCAGACCATAATGGAAACCTAAACAAAAGAAGGCCATAAGGACAGTTACTTTCCCACAAAATGGCCATATGGCCATCCAAAATTAAAAGACACAAGTGATACACACACTAAGTAACAAACAACAACATAAATAAATCGCCACAGAAGATCCGCCTTGGAACGGTCAGTGGAAGATTTCCACTGGGGGGCTTAAATCGATTTTACGTGGCCACAATCCTCGCCCTTACTTCCGTCGCGATTTAGACAAATAATTTGTTCAGTCCGCATGAAGGCCTCCTAACTCATCAGTGCAACATCTCCGTGAACACAAAAATCAAAGAACCACAGAGGTGAGACAACGGTGAGGACTCGACAGCAAGAAACCACTGAAATGCTGGAGCAAAAGAAAACCAACAGTTAGACTCCGATGGGCCCAACCAGAGACAGAGCATCAGGCACCAACCAACATTACCTTGAATTAGATCTCTCTAATTCTCAATAAGCCTTTACGTTGGAGCCGTCATAGAATCTGAGGCCTGACCCACCGGCGTGCAATTAAAGAGGGAAGCAAAGTTGCCAACCGTGATTGGGTTAACTACCATGCATGCAGTCTGTCGTATAATATCCATGTTGTACCCAATCTTTTTATATCGAAGAATGATTTTACGAAATTGGGTGCTGAAGTCATTGCGGTTATATATTTTTCTGAATTTATATACTAAGTCACCATAAAATTCGGGTTCCGATAGACCTTGTTGCAGAAGAGATTTAAGTCCAATATTGAATTTTGAAATTAAATCAGAATGGCGTCTATAAAATTTTGAAAAGGCTTTGCGTAGTTTATGGTACCGATAGCCCTGATTAAGGAGTTTAGCCGTTAATAATTTATTACGAGTGTTGAAGTCAGTTACATGACTACACACTCTAGCAAATCGAATTAATTGCGAAATATAAACGCCATAGGATGGCGCACGAGGAACATCACCATCCAAAAAAGGAAAATTTACAATCTCAAAATCAAAGTCATCGCGTTTATCATAAATTTTGCACGAAACAAATCCATCTACAATAGATAGATGTAAATCCAAAAACGGGGCCTCAGTATCAGAAGAATTTGCTTTATTTAACTGAAGTTCTAGGGGGTAAATCTGACTGATCAAACCATCAAAATAGGTATTATCAATATTTAATAAATCATCTAAATATCTAGAAGTGGAGCTAAAAGCTTCAATAATTTCAGATTGGTTATCAATGGAAAGCGACAAAATGAAGTCTCTTTCATAACAATACAAGAACAGATCAGCCACAAGAGGTGCGCAATTAGTACCCATCGGAATACCCACAATTTGTCTAAATAACTTAGTACCGAATCTAATATAGATATTGTCAAGTAGAAAGGTGAGGGCATCACACACTTTCTGACATGACCAAAGTGTATAATTCTTATGCTCTTTAGAAGTGAAAAATGCATTTCTGACATTACATGCAAGATAGAGAGAATCTTCTCTGTGAAAAGCCCATTCAATTAAATCATTAAGCTTTTCTTTTATAAGATTATGAGGAAGTGTAGTGTAAAGAGTGGAAAAATCGTAAGTAGACAGACTAGAAGCACGAAAATGTCTGGATTTCAATTTGTTTAAAACCTCATTCGAATTTTTTATAGACCAAAACAGATTTCTTCCTGATCTTTCAAAGACTTTATCACAATATTTAATAACATGCGTTTTAATAGCAGTAAGACAGGAAGTTAATAATTTAGAAAGTTCAGTGGTAGTGCAAGAGCTAGAATTTGCAATAAACCGTGCTTTGTAAGGTCTTTTATGAAGTTTTGGTAACCAGTATAGCGTAGGAAGCTTGTCTTGGCCTTCGTTAACACACACAGCAAACTTGGTGGCTGAAAGACAAACATGTTTATCTACTATAGCTCTCTCTTCAGCTAAAGGCTGAAGTTCATAGGCCTTAGTACCACCAAGCTCCTGCTTAAGCGTGTTAACATAGTGGAGCCGTCACACAACGACGACGTTGTTAGCGGCCTTGTCTGCAGGGGCCAAAACAAACTTCTTACGAAATTCTTGAATACCTAGTTTAAGATGACGTAAAGACGTCTTGGGCTTAGGAGGTAATAAGTTAGTATTTTGAGAATAGAAAGAAATGCGTTTATTCACTAGTTTTAAAATGCTAAGTTTCCAGTCCTTAAGGGCTTTATGCTCAACATACTCTCGCTTACACCATCGATTACCGAATTCATTCAAGGAAGCAGCGATTTCATCTCTACATTTACTGAAGGCTATATCTCAAACGGTTCAAAAGTTATGACCAAAATGTTATTGTTTTAAGTAGGTCAAGGTCACAGGTCAAAATTTTTTGTATGAATGTGAAGCTTTTGTCACAAGGAACATACATGCCAAATATGAAGGCTGTATCTCCAACGGTTCAAAAGTTATGACCAATGTTAACTTTTTTCTTTTATGTAGGTCAAGGTCACAGGTCAAAATTTTTTGTGTGAATGTAAAGCTCTTGTCACAAGAAATCGCCATGCAAAATATGATGGCAGCTGGCTCTATCTCAAAAGGTTCAAAAGTTATGACCAAAATGTTTTTTTTATTTCAAGTCAAAGGTCAAGGTCACAGGTCAAAATTTTTGCACAAATGTAAAGCTTCTGTCACATGACAAATACATGCCAAATATGAAGGCTGTATCTCAAGCGGTTCAAAAGTTATGGCAAATGGGTTTTTTTTTCTTTTTAAGTAGTTCAAAGGTCAAGGTCACAGGTCAGTTTTTTTTTGCATGAATGTAAAGCTCATGTTACAAGGAACCTTCATGCCAAATATGAATGTTCTACCTCAAATGGTTCAAAAGTTATGACCAACGTTAAAGTTGTCCACGTACAAACAAACAAACAGACAGGGCAAAAACAATATGTCCCCGCTATCGCTACCGGGGACATAATAAAAAACTTTTTTAACATTCTAGTAGCCAGTTTTGGTCCAATCATCATCAAACTTGTTCAGAATGACCATCTTGACAATACCAGTATCTAGGTCAAGTTCAATTATGGGTCATGTCGTGTCAAAAAGTAGGTAAAATCATAGAAAGACCTTGTTAACACCTTGTTTGTACATAATGATTGAGAATTTGTATTACATAATATTCTTGCATACCAGATAAGGAATAATAATATTATCATTTCAAGGAGATTGGTCATAAAATCTTTACTCTATGACCATTCTCTCGCTTATGCTGATTCAAGAAGGGCAGTTGTCAGTTTCTGGCGAAAGAATGTGCACTGTTTCTTATAAAAAATAAGAATAATCTACATTCGTGGACATTTTAAAAAACAAACCTGTCTTTTTTTTCTATGATTTTATAAAAACTCAAAATAATTGTTTCTATCATTCTTCGAATTTTTCCCTCATAGATTTCTCATGATTTCTCTGAATTGTCTCTTGTACTTACTTTATCATTGCAGCATTATATACATGTACTTTAAAAATATTAATGCTTTCAGCCTGTGCCATGAAAATAAAGAGAGATACCTGAGAAACGTCAAGCGAGAAAAAGATAATGAAGGCGTTCCACAACATAGTTGGATACTGCAAGAGGTAGGTATGAAGTCACTACATGGTTTAGTTTCTTAAATAATGAAATACAACCTGTGAGCATCATACAATTCATAGGGATGAGCTGCTCTAGTACATAAAAATTGCATATATGCATTATCGTCACCTATAAGCAAAACTGTTGTAACTGACTATTTTATCAAAAATCACTTTTTGGGATAAATTTATTCCACTCCCTAACCTCTATCTATACACCAAATATTGAGGCTGAATTGAGAATAGATAAGCAAAAATTGAAATATTTGGAAAGTATTGTAATTCAAATCACCATATTTTTTTTATATGCGAAACTATTGTAACTCAAAATTTGTATGCTCAAAAACTGCAATTAGATGACCCCGTATCAATTCCACTTTTATATCTATTTATTGTTAACTTGAAAAATCTTTACTTGAAAATATCCTTCAAAATGAAATTAAGAAAAAAGTGCAGTTACAATAGTTTCGCATATAACATGCAATGCCGGTTTCCCAATTTTCAGTGCGAAACTATTGTAACTTACATATTACAATTAAAAAAAGTTATTTAGACTAATGTGTAAAACATTATTTTACTTAACATATGTGAATATGACTATTTCTTGTTGCTGTAAAAGAAAAATAATCAGTTTTTTGTCTCTCCTGTAAAATTTAAAAAAATGCAGTTACAACAGTTTCACTTATAGGTGACGATATGTAACACGCCGTTTGATTGAATAGCCTCGAAAAGTAGTGACAGCACATTCTGTTTTGTTTGTTTGATTTGAGGTTTAGCGACCCCGTCAACACTGTAAAGGTCATTTTGAAGATGTTGCTTCCAATTTTGTGGGACTTTTACAGGACATTGAGATGAAATGACATCTCAAGCCCTGCTGCCTAATTTGCCGCCGCCTATCGGGATTGAAGAAATAGATGGGCTGCATGATGCTTCCACTCAGAGGTGAAACCGACCCCAGCCAGTACTGGTAAACCGCTTAGAGGATCTAAGCCTGCCCAGGCAAAGCGGTGCGAGTCAGACCGTCCATGCTTATAAACCCTTTTGGTTTCATTGGACGACAGGGCTTGAGATGTCAGTTTATCTCAGTGTCGGGTAAAAGTCCCACAAATTGGAAGCACCATCTCCAAAATGACCTTTATAGTGTTGACGGGGATGCTAAACCTCAAACCAAACAAACAAAACAGAACATAACATCTATTCAGTGGTGATGGGGACGTTTAAACGCGAATCAAACAAACAAACCTGCTGCCTAATGAAACCAATAGGGTGTATAAGCATGGACTGTCAGACTTGCACCCCTTTGCCTTGGCAGGCTTAGATACTCTAAGCGGTTTACCAGTACTCGTGTGGGGTCGGTTTCAGCTCTGCATAGAAGCATCATGCAGCCCATCTATTTCTTCAAGCTCCGATGGGCGGGGCCTACAGCAGATTCTGTGAACTTATACTGTGTCCAAAACATTCTGTTATCATGCAAAGTTGCTTTTCATTTACATTTCATTTGTCACCTCTTGCAAAATTTTACAACTTCTACTTCTCTTAAGAAAGCAACAAAAAAGCTAATCAGAATTGGGTTGATTGTTGTCAAAATTTTCATTTGCGGGCTGGGGATTTGTTTGTTTGTTTGATTTGAGGCTTAACGTCCCCGTCAACACTGTATATGTCATTTTTGAGACCTTGCTTCCAATTTTGTGAGATTTTTACCTAACTTTGAGATGAAATGACATCATCTCAAGCCCTGTCGCCCAATGAAACCAATGGGGTTTAAAAGCATGGGCGGCCTGACTCACACCACTTTGCCTGGGCAGGCGTAGATCCTCTAAGCATAGATCCTCTAAGCGGTTTACCAGTACAGGTGTGCACCAGTACACGTGTGCGGTCAGTTTTGCATCTGCGTGGAAGCATCATGCAGCCCATCTATTTATACCACAGCATTTGACCTTTGACCTCTAAATACGACCTTGACCTTGGCAGTATGGACCTGGATATTGTTTGTGACACATTGTCTCATGATGGTTAACATATCTGCAAAATAATTTAAAAATCCATCCATAAATAAAAATGTAATTGACAGCGTTTAAGTTTCAGACGGACAGTCTAAGGTACGCATGGACGGACTGATGGGCAGGGGCAACACTATATGCCCTTCCACCATTCGAATGATATTCTTTGAATGGCGAGGTATTCTTTGAATGGGGGTGCGGGGGCCTAAATTTTTTTTTTAAAAGATTTCTACTCCTAAACTGCTAGGCTGATCTTAAAAGTAGTGGCTGACCTCGGTAGCTCAGTCGGATGGGTGTCTGACCGTGATCAGATGCATGTAGGTTCGGCACCTTCTGGGGTCGGCAACATTCTTTCGTGGAGGTTGATCATGAAATCTTTTCAATGGTCTTTCTCTCATGTGCACTGATTCAAGAAGGGCAGCTGTCAGTTTTTAGTGAAAGAATGAGCACTGTACTGGTTAACAGCTTACGGCTCAAAAATGACATAGTGTTGACTGGGTCGTTTAACCCCAATACAAACAAATGATCTTTGTTATTGGGTCACTGTCAACAAAATTGCTCAAACCCTCCACTCCATATTGTTTCATTTGCACAATTTGGTTCAGGTAAGCGATCCAGGGCAATTATGGCTTAAAACCACTTAAGTTCTAAATAGAAGTGAAGGCAATGATCAGGAATCGATACAATCAACCCACAGCTCCAATCAGAGACATCACTGGAATGAAACACAAACATGAGGACACCTTGACTGATAAGGTCATGGTTGTATTAACCCTTTCCCACTCAGATACGTGTTTTTACGTGTCTGCACCCCCCGCCCCATTTTAAGCCCCAGAAGCACCAAAAATCTGCATTTCCTACCCCTGGATAGTTATGTTTGCTTTAAGATTTGTTGGCATAAAAAGTGACCTGTTTTTTTCGCCCGCCTCCCCACTAAAACTATTGGGGGGGGGGGGCAAATGCCTCCCCCCACCCCCCTGTGAAGATTGAGATTTGGTCAAAAATTCACGTGAAAGTACACTTTTTGCCAATTTTGAGATGCCCCCTCAGTGTTGCGCCGAGAGGGGGGCATGGGGCCATTTACCTACCTAAAGTCATTGATGGCCCTTTCAACATTAAACATGGGGCCCGGATGACCCTCAGAAATCAACAACGTTGCTTATATTTTATTTACTGCAGCCCCTTTAAAATATAAAATGACCCTTTGGAAAATGTCATAAGGGCCATTGGTGTCCCCCAAGCAATCGAGCCTAGGCACAACACTGCGGCCCCTCATTACCATGATAACAATGATCAAATCATGAAAGGTTGCATTTGAAAGGCTACTGCCCACTGAACATTCATACCGAGTTTGGTGTAAAACAGACCATCCATTATGAAACAATGGCTAGTTGAAGTTGCTGTCAGGTGCAACACTGTGAAAATCAGCGAATTTCACAAAATCCCTGAGTGGTAAAGGGTTAATGAAGAAAATCCAAACTGACCAAAATAATGTTTTTTTCATCATTTTATTGCAAGAAACAATATTTCAGATATAATTAATGCCTTTTAGACTAAAATTCAGTATGTTCCCAGATTTCAGTTAACCCTTTCGTACTCAGATACGTGTTTTTACGTGTCTGCACCCCCACCCCATTCTAAGCCCCAGAAACACCTAAAATCTGCATTTCATACCCGTGGATAGTTATGTTTGCTTTAAGATTTGTTGGCCTAAAAAGTGACCTTTTTTTTTTTCGCGCGCCTCCCCACTAAAACTATCCCCCCCCCTCCCCCACATCCCGAAAAATTTTGGGTGTATGGCCCAACCGGCTGCTAAAATTTATATCTGAGGGTGTCTGGGGTCAAAAATGTCTCAAAATTGATGCTGATAAAACATGCTGCAAACAGTAAAAATGGCCAGTGCCAAACCCCTTAATTGTTGCCTTGACAGCTGTGTGAAGATTGAGATTTGGTCAAAAATTCATGTGAAATCACACTTTTTGCCAACTTTGAGATGCCCCCTCATTACCATGACAACAATGATCAAGTCATGAAAGGTTGCATTTGAAAGGCTACTGCCCAATGAACATTCATACAGAGTTTTGTGTAAAACAGACCATCCATTATGAAACAATGGCTAGTTGAAGTTGCTGTCAGGGGCAACACTGTGAAAATCAGCGAAATTCAC
Organism: Lucinisca nassula; assembly: GCA_963580285.1. Taxonomy (NCBI): domain Eukaryota; kingdom Metazoa; phylum Mollusca; class Bivalvia; order Lucinida; family Lucinidae; genus Lucinisca; species Lucinisca nassula. The sequence goes on from OY757023.1 coordinate 23,383,195, forward strand.
AAAATCCCTGAGTGGTAAAGGGTTGACCAAGGATAGCTGGCATTGGCCTGTCCTGCAGCATAGGTAATTGTTGTATTTAGCCCAATGAAAAGTAGAAGTAAAACAAAGATCAGGAATTGATACAATTAACTTACTCCATCCATAAAAGACACCAAAGGGAAAGAAATACAAACATTAAGCGACCAGACCATAATGGAAACCTAAACAAAGGAAGGCCATATGGACAGTTACTTTCCCACAAAATGGCAATATGGCCATCCAAAATTAAAAGACACAAGTGATACACACAGTAAGTAACAAACAACAACATAAATAAATCGCCACAGAAGAGCCGCCTTGGATAGATAGATGTAAATCCAAAAACGGGGCCTCGGTATCAGAAGAATTTGCTTTATTTAACTGAAGTTCTAGGGGGTAAATCTGACTGATCAAACCATCAAAATAGGTATTATCAATATTTAATAAATCATCTAAATATCTAGAAGTTGCAGTTTAAGTAATGCTGGCACGGAAAATAGTGCTATCACATGTTTGTAGCAGACATTTGTATACTTCAGCATTGAAAAAGAGTCATCATATTCTCAAGCCAAGTCCTTCGACCTTGTGAAAATCTTCACAGCTTTGGTAGTAAACATTATCAGCCTTTCTTTCCATCTGGATGCTAGATTGTGAAAAACTTTTCAACATGCACTACCACCTTGTATGGACTGGTCCATATTCATGGGTGATTGTGACTGCTGATTAGCATGTGAATGATTCTAAACATGGAAAATTTTAAGACTTGTTACAACTGCAATATATATGTACTTATCCATGGTGTCTATCATTTTTCAGGCCAAATCTTCAGTCGCTATATGAGGAATAACACAGACGACGAGAGATAGAAATTCTGGGTTGAAAGAATAGTGTACAAACTGAACGATAAGATTCGTGGAATTAGGAATGGAAAATACAAATCAAAAAAGTAAATCATTACGATAACACAACCGTGAGGCATAGTGCATTTTTTCTTATATCAAAAACGGACATTTTTCTGATGAAAATTTGTTATCCTTTTATACCGGTATATTGAATGTTTAAAAATATTAAAATAATCAAATATGCTTTGTGCTTGTAGTTCATCAAATCCATCTGATGGAGTTTGCCATTTTATTGTCAGTCTTGAAGTGCAACAACCGGTGCTTAGTCCATGCTATTCATCAGTCAGAAAAACAGGAAAGTACAATGTTAATTTGCATTAATAACTGCAGTTGCTTAAAAACAGCTTTATATTGTAGACATTGAGACTTGAGATGAGACTTTCAATGCTACCAAACAGGGGGCAAATTTTGTCCTTACAAGCAGGTCTAATGGACACAGACACTTGGATATTCTATTTAAGAAAATTTCATGAGTGGAATATGATGGGCAGAATTGACCTGCAGTTGTAGTTGTGTCCTGAATTAAACAATTTTCGAACACAGAGCATGAAGGCATCTATGGAATTATGGTGTAGATTGGCTTCTGCTGCCCAAGGCATAGGTGTATATTGGCTTCTACTGCCCAAGGCATATGGGGCATATAGTGTTTCACCATGATGTTAACACCCTATGTGGGTCTATTACTTAGGTACTGTTAATGCTAAAATACTAAAAATATATCATGCTTCTATTACTTACCATGACAAGAGCTAAAGTTCAAGAAAATGTCACCTTGTGGTCAAGTCTAGGGGTAAAAGTCACACTCCAGTTAAAATTTATGGTTTAAAATGTCAGATTACATGCCTGCTTCTCTTGCTAAAGCTTATCGAGCTGGAGATGATGTGGCAATTGCACTAGACATCAGCCTGGTAGTACACTGGGGGTTAAATGGCAAGACACTGACAATTGTATGACGATAAAATTTATTGCAAGTATTATCCCCTTTACAAGAACCTTACAATACACAGGCAACAGACTGGGAGGAAAATGGCAATACACTGACATTAATGTGGCAATACACTGGTAATAATGTGGCAATACACTGACAATAATGTGGCAATACACTGGTAATAATGTGGCAATACACTGCCAATAATGTGGCAATACACTGGTAATAATGTGGCAATACACTGACAATAATGTGGCAATACACTGGTAATAATGTGGCAATACACTGGTAATAATGTGGCAATACACTGACAATAATGTGGCAATACACTGACAATAATGTGGCAATACACTGGTAATAATGTGGTAATTCACTGACAATAATGTGGCAATACACTGACATTACTGTGGCAATACACTGGCTTTACAATGGCTACAAAAAATATAGCTTTTCATTACCAGTGTATTGCCAGATCTTTTTCTTGCCAGCATATTGCCATCTGTCTACCAGACAGAAAAAAGGATGACAATACACTGGTAATAGGCTGGAAAATACGAAATCCAGCCCATTACCAGACTATTGCCATACTGTTGCCATAGGTCCAGCCTATTGCCAGACTGTTACCAGACTGTTGCCAGATTGCCAGTGTATTACCACACTAATGCCAGTGTGTTACCAGCAATGTAATATTATGCACTGATATATGATGCAGTGATAATAACTTATTATTTATGAAGAACGACAATGTGTTCAAACTATTATTTAATAAGACGACTGTCTCTAGCATATAACAAACATGATCATAGCTACAAGAGAAGTGTGGTATTTTAGAGACTGAAAGTAGTTATATTCTGTGAGGTATACAGTGGGAATTGTCATCAGTTTACTATGAGGATTGACTAATAATGTAACATCTCCCTTCTTTAAAAGAACAAAGATTTAAACTCAATTAAACACCTTGAAAATCTGACATATCAAACTTTAAGTCCCCAACTAGCACAAGAAAGTTCAGCCAGTTCAGTGAAACATTGATATTTGCAAGGCAGACAGTTTTTTTCACCAGTCTGATTAGCTGTATTTAAAAATAATTGGTAAACCTATGATGCTGTTGTTCTAACAGTTTTCACACACACTTATATGACAACTTGTTGACAAAGTCAAATTGATTTTCAGCAACATGAGATGAAATATATTCCAGGATAGGGAGAACTATTTATGTTTCCATTAAAATGTCAGGATTTATACCTCACATATGTTTTTAACATTATCCTGTGTCATAGTTCACATAGATTCAATTATTTTTGGCTTCACAGTACGACCAAAGCGTGTAATATATGGCATCATGTCATTCTCCCTTGGTGGTATAACTGAATCACCATTATTATTTCGTGTGAAACTGCTTGTTTTCCAAATTTGAGGCTCCTGAAGGGATTTTCCCTTTTCTTCATTTCTAACTGAGGGCTGATCAGAAAGTGAATGATCAAGTGTAGATTCAGAATTTGCTTGATAATTTGGAATTTTTTCCTTGGATTTCAGAAGATGACGTCTATTGCGTCGATAAACAGCACCGTCTGGTGTCTTAACAGAATACGACCTGGCATTGTGTTTTTCTATTACGACAGCTGGTTTCCATGTTTTGTCATTTTGCTGAATTCTAGCAGTGTCTCCTATACTGAGTGAAATCTGTGTTTTAGAGCCTGGATCAAAATATTTCTTTTGCTGTTGTTTAGCACTCTGAATGTTTTCTTTGATTTGTTCGGTAGGGGGTGTTTTTGGTAATAGCTGATCAAGGGTGACTGGTAATACAGATCTCAACTTTCTCCCCATGAGTAACTGACTAGGAGAAAATCCAAGTTTTGTGGGAGTTGTGCGGTACTCTAGTATGCCCAAATATGGATCTTTTCCTGCTGATTTTGCCTTAGCGAATATTCTCTTACAAATGCCCACCATTTTTTCAACCAACCCATTGGACTGACTGTGTTTTGGGGACATTTTTGTCAAAGAAAAATCCCAATCTTTGGCGAATTCTAAGAATTCTTCCGAGCAAAATTGTGGTGCATTATCGGAGAAAAAGTTCATAGGAATGCCATTTCTGGCGAAGGTACTTTTTAACTTGGCAATGACTGTACTGGTTTTCATGCTGGGAAGTTTCTGTACTTCAAAATATTTACTGTAGTAGTCTACAGTAATGAGGAAATTCTTGTCATCCCAAGTAAAAATGTCAGAGGCAATGTTCTGCCATGGGTAATCTGGGACCTTGTGGGGTATAAGAGGTTCTTTGGGATTCGAACTTCTTCGTTCAAGACAGATAGGGCAGCTTAATACCATTTCGGTGATTTCGGCTGAAATTTTGGGCCAAAACATGACGTCTCGTGCTCTGCGGAGAGTTTTATCGCAGCCAAAATGTCCTTGGTGTAATATTTCGAGCATCTTGGGTCTTAAAGCACTTGGAATTACGATTTTCTGGCCCTTCAACATTAAGCCGTCGACAACTGTCAATTCGTCGCGAAAGTTCCAGTATTCTAGTACCTGCTCAGGACAAAGATGTCTCTCGACAGGCCAACCTTTTAGAATAATCTGTTTTAGCTGATCCATTTGTGGATCCTGCTCAGTGTGTGTCTTAATCTCTTTCATTTTGCGATCACTGATTGGTAGACTCGACAACACTGTGTGGACATGTAGATCCATACCCTCAGCAAGTTCGGGGAATGTATCTGACACATATCTACGCGAGAGTGTGTCGGCGACAGGTATCTTTTTTCCACTCACGAAATTGATCTCTATGTCATACCGCTGTAATTGCAAAAGCATGCGTTGCAGTCTCGGTGGGGCTGCATGAAGGGGCTTTTTCATGATAGATACGATAGGTAAATGGTCAGTTTCTACGTGTACTTTGCGACCGTATATGTATTGTTCGAAGCGCTTACATCCGAACAAACATGCATATAGTTCTTTCTCTATCTGTGCATAGAGGGTTTCTGTGGGCGTAAGGGACTTGGACGCATATGCGATGGGCTTACCATCCTGCATAATGGTGGCACCTAGACCTGGCTTAGACGCGTCACACTGTAACGTTAGTGGCTTCTTCGGGTCATAATATGCCAATACAGGGCCTGGGGTTTGAGTGATAATGTCCTTGACTTTCTGGAAGGCGTCAGCCTGGGGCTTATCCCATGTAAACTCCACATCTTTTGTTAAAAGCTTACGAAGTGGACTTGAAAGTTCTGCCAAGTTTGGACAAAATTTGGAAAGATAGTTTATCATTCCCAAAAACGTTTCCAGTTCTGCTCTGTTTGTGGGAGGGTCCATATTGCTGACAGCGGAAACCTTATTTGGCGAAGGCTTGACCCCTTGTGCTGTCAAAATATGACCAAAGTATTCAACCTGCTGAACCCCGACTACAAGTTTGTCCTCATTAAATCTGATACCCTTTTCTAATGAACGTTTAATTACGTTGCGAAGGTTCTGATCGTGTTCATCACGCGTTCGCCCATAGACAAGGATGTCGTCAACAATAGCGACAACCCCCGGGAGGCCTTCTAGGCACTCGTCAATTTTTCTTTGGAACTCATCCTGACTTAGTTTCAAACCGAAAGCAAGTCTAAGGTTTGATTCTGGCTTGAGTGAGTGTGAGAAAGATAGTTTTTCAAAGTTTTTTAATGCCAGTGTATTACCACAGTGTTGTCAGACTTTTTCATACCATGGTAATAAACTGGCAATTAGCTGGTAACAAACTGGTAACAGACTGGCTGGCTGGTAATAATCTGGCTATACACTGGCAACAAACTGACAACATGCTGGCATCAAACTGGCAACAAACTGGTATCAGACTGGCAACACACTGGTAATGCATAAAATTTTCATAAGGGCTGCCACCAAATGAAACCAATAGGGTTTATGCATGGATGTGCATGGATGGTCCGACTCATACAGCTTTACATGGACAGGCTTAGATCCTCTAAGCGGTTTACCAGTGCTCATGTGTGGTCGGATTCAGCTCTGCGTGGAAGCATCATGCAGCCTATCTATTTCTTAAAGATCAAAGTTTTAATGATTCGTTAACTAACAAAATCATTAGTTTTGAAAAATTGGCCCCAGAACTACCGAACCCGGGAAGGAACATGATTTTTTTTTATTTTATAAGTTGTGCGCACAAGATAATATCTTGTGCGGACAAGATATTATCTTGAGCGGACAACATATTATCTTGTCCGCACAACATATTATCTTGTGCGGACAAAATAATATCTTGTCCGCACAACATAATATCTTGTCCGCACAACATATTATCTTGTGCAGACAAGATATTATCTTGTCCGCACAAAATATTAAGTTGTGCGAACAAGATATTATCTTGTCCGCACAAGATAATATCTTGTCTGCACAACATAGATCTTGTGCGCACAAGATATTATCTTGTCCGCACAAGATATTATCTTGTCCGCACAAGATAATATCTTGTCTGCACAAGATAATATCTTGTCCGCACAACTTCCCAAGATCTATGTTGTGCAAACAAGATAATATGTTGTGCGAACAAGATAATATCTTGTGCGCACAAGATATTATGTTGTGCGAACAAGATCATATCTTGTCCGCACAAGATAATATCTTGTCCACACAAGATAATATGTTGTCCGAACAAGATAATATCTTGTCCGCTCAAGATATTATCTTGTTCGCACAACATAATAAAAATAAAAAATCATGTCCCTTCCCGGGTTCCGTACAGAACTGCTATATATCATATTTTCTTGTGAGCTGCCTCAAACCTTTACAAGGCTAAAAATAAATACATTGAAACTTGCCAAAGTACATTTAATTTTACTAAACTTTTAAATCATTATTTTTGTCAATGGATATTTAAAACTCAGATCAGTGCATAAAGCGACAATGCATTAAATTTTGAAAGAAAAAAACATCATGCATTGAATTCAGACAATACAGACAAGTAGAACATGATATAAGCCCAATAAAAGGAGCCCTGTCCCAAGAAAACCTACCCGCTGGGCATCACGTGAACACGTCCGTGAAATGAACACCCCCCTAAACCCCACTTTATATAAGAAAAACTGGGGTTTACGGGGGTATACAATATTTTTCTTATTTCTGCTCCTAGACATAGGTTGTGGGTACTCGTTAGAACCGCCTCAATGAGGCGGTTCTAACGAGCACCTACAACCTATGTTTAAAGTAAAAATAACAAAAATATCACATATTTTCATCAGAAAAGTAGCCATTTTGGAGATGTGAAAAATGCATTATGTGGCACGGGTGTGTTATCATTATGGGAGTGTGAACTAGCTCCATTTATACCAAGCCTAAACTTTGTAGCTTTACAAGCTTGTTTTGTTTGTTTGTTTTGGAGTTAAACGGTCCAGTCAACACTACTTTAGGTCATTTTTGAGCCGGTCAGTTTACCTATCCACACTTTCCCTGGGCAGGCTTATATATACATACCGGTAAGCTGTTAACCAGTACAGTGCACATTCTTTCGCCAAAACTGACAACTTCCCTTCTTGAATCACGGAAGGGAGAGAATGGCCGTAGAAAAAATTTCATGATCAACCTTCAGGAAAGAATGTTGCCGACCCTGGCAGGTATCAAACCCGCGTCCTCCTGATCACCAGTCAGATGCGCATCCGACTGCGCTACCGAGGCCAGCTATTTTACAAGCTTGTAAGTGATCAAATTGTTTAACTTTTCAAGCAACGACAATATCTAAAATTTTGATATTTTTGCTACTCATATTTTTTCAACAAAAATATTTTTTTAAACAAAAATATTAGTATATTTGCTATTAACCCATTTTGTACAGGAAACCCCAAAACGGGTACCCTGGCAAACAGCGCAAGCCCAGATCAGACGCAGCAGAATGCGGCGTCTGATCAGGGCCTACACTGTTCGCGAAAAGTTTAGCCATTTTCCAAGTAAATTTTGAAGAAAACACAACCGGATACCCCTTAATTTTGGAATGGGCTCCTGCTGGGGGAAGATGAACAAAGTTTAATGATTCGTTAACTAATGGTGTCATTAGTTTTGAACAACTGGCCCTTGGGAAGACACAAACTGACCTGCTCAGCTAAACAGACAAATTACAAGGCCTGAGATTTTAGATATACCGCAAAATTCCTAAAAATTCGGACACCTTAAAATTTGAAGTATTAAATTCTAAACAGCCCCCGCCCATAGGGGCTTGAAGAAATATATGGGCTGCATGATGCTTCCACCCAGAGCTGAATCAGACCCGCACACTAGTACTGGTAAACCGCTTAGAGGATCTAAGCCTGTCCAGGAACTGCGGTGCGAGGCGGACCGTCCATACTAATAAACCCTATTGGTTTCATTGGGCGACAGGGCTTGAGATGTCATTTCATCTCAATGTCGGGTAAAAGTTCCACAAAATTGGAAACAACGTCTCCAAAATTACATTTACAGTGTTGACAGGGACGTAAAACCTCAAATCAAACAAACAAACAAAATTAAATTCTAAAAAATTTTCAAATTTGTTTCACAATCCAGCAAGAAGTCCAAAAAGTGCACACGGAATGGCAAAAAGTGTAGACCCTGATCAGACTGCTCCTTCAGGAGCAGTCTGATATGGGTCTGCACTGTTTGCTTAGCCATGTCTGCCTCAATACTTAGGATCATTTTGGTGAAAACGAGGCACACTACACTGCAGAGACTGCCTTCTTCAAAGCTCAGTCGCATGCACGTCTGACTGCGGTGCTCGGTCATCGCCCATTAAGTGTAAGGCTGACACGATTAATCGTATAATCGATCGATAAATTCCACAAAAATGATTATCATTTCTGATTTGCTTTTAATTGATTACTTGATGGGTACAATTTACTACCCAACGTTATGTCTAAAACAGCTGGATGAGTGGCAAACAGTGCAGACCCTGATGAGATGCCGCATTCTGAGGGGTCTCATCTGGGTCTATACTGTTTGCTCAAGCCTGTCTGTTCAAATATACATACGGTAAAGTGCAACATATGGTAAGAGTCATGCTCAGACAGAAAGCCAGACAGGTAAAATTATAACAAAAACCTTCGCGATTACGAATCTATTATCGATCGCAATGACAGGACTGATAATCGATTACCTTTTCAGCTCCGATTAGCCAGCCCTAATTAGTCTAAGTGTGCTTTAGTAAACTGACAGACTCGATATAACCTTATGTTGACTGAGCCATAATTTAAAACACAAACAGACACATACACCAACGAACAAATGGCTGTTTTAAAGGCATTTATTCTCGTTTATTGAGGACCATCATTGCATTACATAATATTATATAGCCCTCAGTGCTGACTGAAGAGAAGTCCTCTGTCTTCAACAGGTAAGGGACCTCTTGGGGGAAATCAATAGTTTACTAACTGTTGACTAGAGTGTACCTTATTGATTTTCCCCTTAAGTGCCTCAGTCAGGGATTCAACAAGAGCTACTAATCACCATATTAGGGGCTGCCTTTGATCTGCTACAGAGAGTATATCATAGGTGGCAATAAAACAATTATTAGCACACGGTGTGTCCTACCTTACAAGAATAAATGCCTTTAAGTACTTACCCATTGTCTATATATAGGTCTACGAACGGACCTTTTCACCCTTTTGATTTCATCATCTGTATTGACCCTGAAAAATAACATACAGTCGAACTTCAATGGCTCGAACATCTTTGGGACCTTGAAAATCTGTTCGAGACAGGGGGAGTTCGAGCCACTGATGGTTACTGCCAGGAGGCATAACGAGATACTTTTAGCATCTTTTCGGTGTTCCATAATGAATATGTATGCTGTGTGTACTCATTAGAATCGCCTCATCGAGGCGATTCTAATGAGTACACGCAGCATACATTTTTAAGATAAAAGACTAAAATCTCCTTAATTATCCCCCACTAGTTCTTAAATGTAGAGGATTTCGCTAGGGGCTCAAGAATGGGTTCAATACATCCATGGTAAACGAGCCATCAGTGTTCGAGCCACCGAAGTTCTACTGTACACTGAGGAACAGTAAAATTCTGTGGCATCTGATCTGGGCCTTCACTATCTGCTAGTGTTCTTAAAAAAGTTTGAAATTTACCCTGAAAAAAAAATGGGCAATTCTCACCAACAACCCATGCCTTTGGAAACAGTGCAGATCCAGATCAGATGTCCTGGTTTGGGATTTTCCCTGAGAAAAAAATGGGCATTTCTCACCAACAACAACACATGCCTTTGGAAGCAGTGCAGATCCAGATCAGATGTCCTATAGTTTGGGATTTTCCCTGAGAAAAAAATGGTATTTCTCACCAACAACAACACATGCCTTTGGAAGCAGTGCAGATCCAGATCAGATGTCCTATAGTTTGGGATTTTCCCATAAAATTTCTTATATATGGTGGGCGAAGCTTGCTTACCAAGTAATGCTTAATATTCGCGAACGCCTGATTACACTCTTCTGGAGTCCATGTCTGTTGATCCGAACATTGATATTTGCCATTTTGTCTATGGATGTACGATTTTGGATTAACGCTTTGGTACTACGACCTCAACTACTTTTAACCAATAAAGACCCCTGCCTTTGGAAACAGTGCATATTCAGATCAGATGGCTTTACTTATAAAAGCCATCTGATCAGGATATACACTGTTTGCCATGCAGTTTTAAATTAAACAAAAAATTATATCAAGGAATTTGATTGGTGAAAAGTCAGAAATGGGTGTGGCTAAATTTATTTATTCAGCAGGATAAGGGTTAAGTTATAATTACTGTAGCCCGAGGCCCACACCACTGAATCTAAAATATTTGTCAATCCCCATGGGTATGCACACCATTCCACATCTGGGGAGAAAACGATATTACAGTCAAGCTTCGATAAATCGAACATCTTCAGGACCAAGAAAAATTGTTCGAAATATGGGTAGTTTGAGTTATTGAGGGTTACTGATACTGCTAGCTGAGATATAATGGGGATGACCTAAGGATATATTTTTGTCTTTTTTTTAAAATAAATGTATGCTGTGTGTACTCATTAGAATCGCCTCAATGAGGCGATTCTAATGAGTACACACAACATACATTTTAAAGTTAAAATGAAACAAACCTCTATAAATTGACCTAAATAATGGAGCTATAGGAACAATACTCTATGGACCCAAGAGTATGTTCGAATTAGCCATGGTAAACGAATTATCAGTATTCAGGTTATCAAAGTTTTACTGTACAGTCCAACCTGTATTAAGCAAGCACCTATGGGATATTCAAAAAGTGCTTGCTTAAGACAGGTGCTTGCTTAATACAGGTGAAATTTAACACATCTGCCTTTCTTGGGAACTGAATGCCTGCTTGTTTAAGACAGGTTACTTGCTTAATAGAGGTGGCCACTATGACAGGTTTTACTGTATTTATATTTGTGCTAGATGTTTTAGCAAAGTACGGGAAGACGACACACAACTGACCACAGACAGAGGAGGACCATGAGAACTTTGTGCTCCGATGTTGTCATCAGGCAGGGGCGTAAAAAGGAGAAAAACCAAAACAAGAGGGCCATGATGGGCCTGTATTGCTCACATGATCCACACTGTACAAATGAAATATACAGTCGAACTTCAATGGCTCGAACTCCTTTGGGACCTGCAAAATCTGTTCGAGACAGGAGTAGTTCGAGCCACGGAGAGCTACTTCAATGAGGTATAATGGGGATAATTTTGGGACTTCTTATCAGTGTTCTATAATGTAAATTTATGCTGTGTGTACTCATTAGAATCGCCTAAATGAGACGATGCTAATGAGTACGTACAGCATACATTTGCAAGAGAAAAGATGAAAATATCCTAATTAACTGTTCCATCACAATTTCTTATGTAGAGAAATTCAGAAGCGGATGAAGAATGTGACTTTTTTAAAAGCTCAGGATCTGAAAGTCGAACTTGCTTCATATATTATTATACCCAACATTTGGTTGAAGCTAATTAAAAGCCATCAATAAAATGTAGGCGCAAGAGCGATGACAAAGTTTTTAAAAAAATAGCCACTGCACCCAGGACCCTGAAAGTCTAACGTGCTCCAGAGATATTATTATATCCAACATTTGTATGAAGTTACATTAAAATCCATCAAAAATTGTAGGGGCTACAGTGATGACAAATTTTTTTATAAAAATAGCCCCAAGAACCAACACCCTCAAAGCATTACGAAAACACGCCTATACAAATACATTACCACCTTTATCGCCGAAAAAATGAGGATTTTAAGACGAAAAATTACGATATTTTTCTTATTTCTGCTCAAAATATAGATTTTTGGTACTCGTTAGAACCGCCTCATCGAGGCGGTTCTAACGAGTACTCACAATCTATACTTTAGAGCAGAAATAAGAAAAATAAGGTTTACCCCTGCAAACCCCAGTTTTACTATAGAAAAGAGGGGTTTGAGGGGGTCAAAATTATATAGGTGTGTCTTTGTGATTGTCTGATTAATTAAGTGCTTGAGATATCATCATGCTGAATATTTGTGTGAAGTTTAATAAAACCCATCAATTTATAAAGGCACTATAGAGCAATAACCAAAACTTTCTAAAAATAGCTAGTGACCTTGACCTTGAGCCTACAGAAACCTAAAAGTCAGTCTTGCTCAGATATTATCATACACAACATTTGTGTAATCCATCAATAAATGTATTAGATAGAGTGATGACAAAGTTTTTCTAAAAATAGCCAGCGTACTTGACCTTGAGTCCAGGACCCTGAAATTTGAACTAGCTAGATAAATTATCATACCAGACATTTATGTTGTTACATTAAAATTTATCAATAAATGAAGACACTTGAACCATAACAAAGTAACCTTACCAAGCATGCTGAAAGTCGATCTACCTTGACCTTGCGCCCAAGATCCTAAAAGTCGAAATCGCTTGAGATTTTAATTATCATACACAAAATTTGTGTGAAGTTATATTGAAGTCCATCAATAAATGTAGGCACTAGAGGGACAACAAAGTTTTCTTAAAGTAACTACAGTGACCTTGACCTTGAGCTTAGGACCCTGAAAGTCGAACTCGCTTAAGATATTATCATACCAAATATATGTGTGAATTAATATTAACCCTTGTCCTGCTGAGCCCGGATATGCCTTATTTTCCAAACAATGAAGATCCAGATCAGATGGCTTCTAACGAAGCCATCTGATCAGGATCTACATTGTTTGAGTTTCAGATTGTGAATTTGTTGCAATAATATGCATCGAGTAATCTGATTGGTTGATAATCCGTAGTGGGTGTGGCAGATTAAAATATTCAGCAGGATAAGGGTTAAAATCCATCAATAAATGTAGGTGCTTGAGCCATGACCAAGAACTTATGTACAAACGTATGTACGTATGAATGCACATATGTACGCATGTACTTAAACACATACATTCTTACGTACAGGAAAAAATGCTATGCCCCTCAACACTTCCTTGTGCAGGCGGATAATAAGTTATATGATGAATAGACCAAAACTGTGGCCTCTTAGAGTGTTCACAAGGTTTTTCTATGATTTGACCTGCTGACCCTGCTGCTTTTTAACCCAACATGACCCATATTCTATTGTTTAGATGATGATTCTGAGCAAGTTTGATGATGATTTGGCCAATACTATGGCCTCAAAAGTGTTCACAAGGTTTTTCTATCATTTGACCTACTGACCATACCTCCTTTTTAAGCTGACATGACCCATATTCAAACTTACCTGAGATATTGTTGAGATGATCATTTCAAGCAAGTTTGATGATAACTGGACCTCAACTGTGTTCTGGAGTGTTCACAAGGTCTTTCTATGATCTGACCTACTTTTTGGCCCAACATGACCCTTATTCAAAATTGACCCAGATATTGTCAAGATGATCATTCTGAGCAAGTCTAATGATGGTCAGACCAAAATTGTGGCCTCCAGAGTGTTCACAAGGTTTTTCTATGATTTGATTATTTGACCTACTGACCTACTTTTAGACTTGACATGACCCATGTTGGAACTTGACACAGATATTGTCAAGATGATCATACAGAGCAAGTTTGATGATGACTGGACCAAAACTGTGACATCTAGTGTTCACAACATTTTTCTATGATTAGATCTAATGACCATTTTTTTGACCAAACATGACCCGTATTCCAACTTGACCCAGATATTGTCAAGCTAATCATTCTGAGCAAGTATGATGATAACTGGACCAAAACATGTGGCCTCTAGAGGGCTCAAAATGTTTTTCTAAGATTTGACCTACTGACCTACTGTTTGACCTGGCATGACCCCTATCAGCCCTCTAGAGTGTTTTTGCATGGACAACAGACGATGACGCCGGATATCTCAGACACAAAAGCTCACCATGACCTTCGGTCAGCTGAGCGTAAAAAAATACTTGACATAATAATCCCACCCCTTAATATCATTTACCAAATTTGCTCCTTTTAAGTGTGGTCTCAACTATGTTAGCTAATAATTAATGTTGTGTATATCCTAGACACGTACAGATTTTGATATATCTTCTTCTTTTTTTTTTTCTTGCCTTCTTGTTCTTCGTTGTCATCTAATTTTTTACGTTTGTAATGTGTACGTAAGTGCATATCTGCATATGGGATGCTATGCCCCTGTCTGGTAGCGCTCTCTGCACTAACGTCAATCTTCGAAGAATATATGACATGCGCAGACAATATTTTGTGCTCAGGTATAGTCCGACAAGGAATTCCTGGCAGTTACGTCATAATTAGTTTACCTGAATATTCATATAATACGGCCTTTACTTGAAACCTAGGACTAAGATTATTTACATACCGCAAAAACTTTGTGGATTTCGTGGCCGAGAGAGTAGAGGCGTTGTTCTACAGAACAAGTAGTGTTTAGTTCGAAACCCACTTGTCGAATAATTTTTTTATTTTTTTTATTTATTTATTTTTTTTTTGTTTGACCTCGTAATACACACACACACAAAAACACACACACGACATGTAAAATCTGCCTTACCCGTGTGGCATGTTAAAAGTGGATAATTTCGACGTGTACAGAACATATTTCTTGTTCATTTTCAAGCACATAACACTTGACTGCATAAAACTTGTTTATGAGAAATAAAGGTAGAAAAATATATATATATACAAAATTTTCTATAGATTTTAAACCAGTAAAATATAAAA
Organism: Lucinisca nassula; assembly: GCA_963580285.1. Classification (NCBI taxonomy): domain Eukaryota; kingdom Metazoa; phylum Mollusca; class Bivalvia; order Lucinida; family Lucinidae; genus Lucinisca; species Lucinisca nassula. Next base: position 23,398,200 of record OY757023.1, read on the forward strand.
AGTATGAAACAATGAACATTTATTTTACTATAAAATGATAAAACAAATATATAATTTAAAAAAAAAAAAAAAACGCAATAAGTGAGATTCGAACTTGGACCGTCAGCATGACAAGTAGTGTTTACATCCCCTGAGCCGTTGTGACTGCTGTTTAAGCAGTGGGCGTGTCCTGTTCATACGATAAAACCAAGCGCAAGTTTATACTGGAAAATCCTTTCTATATTTAGCTTTGTTTTTGATTTGACATCACTGCCAGACCTAGTTTGTTTACCAGTATATGTGAACTAAAATGACTAGTACTTACCCAAAAGATGCACTTTATAAAAGTAATCAATATCAGATAAAAGGTAGACCTCCTGCACTAAAATGTTTTAATATTTGCCTACTGTCGTAAGCATTTAACCATCTATTTTTGGCCTATAGTTGATAAAATGTATATTTTTTCGTCTTCATAGAATGAAGTTCTTGAAATTGAAAGTGAAACTAAGTTTCTATTTTTTCAGAAAAAAAAAAAAAAAAACTTTTTTCTTTTCCTACAAACCTGATATATATATCGTAATGATCCTAAGTATTCAGACAGATAGGTCTGTATGCAAACAGTGCAGACCCTAATCTGATCAGGATCTACACTTGTCTTCCGGGTTTTAAAACTAAGGTAAGACAGAAATTGCCCTCCTAAGCTATCCCTTGAATGTTAGAGATTTGAAGAAGGGCCTTGAATTTTAGAGATTTGCGACCTGGTCTAATAGACAGAAATTTGAAGACAAGGAGGGCCTTGACATTTTAGAGATTTGTGACCAGGCATTACGAAAACACGCCTATTCAAATATATTGGTAAAATTTTACCACCAAATATGAAAATTTTCAGATAAAAAATCCTAATATTTTTCATATTTCTGCTCAAAACATAGATTGTTGGTACTCGTTAGCACCGCCTCATTGAGGCGGTGCCAACGAGTACCCACAATCTATATTTTAGAGCAGAAATAAGAAAAATATGGTTTACCCCTGTAAACCCCAGTTTTACTATATAAAAGTGGGGTTCAAGGGGGGTCAAAATTATATAGGCGTGTTTTCGTGACGTTAGCCAGAAATTAAATTGCCCTGCTGAGCAATCAGAAGACTAGAAGGGCCTTAGAAAGTTTATTTTTGTGACCAGGTAAGATAGAAATTGCCCTGCTCAGCTATGAAGTCTAGAGAGGGCCTTGAAAGTTTAATTTTGTGACCAGGTAAGACAGAAATTGCCCTGCTGAGCTATGAAGACTAGGAGGGCCTTGAAAGTTTATTTTTGTGACCAGGTAAGACATAAATTGCCTTGCTCAGCTATAATGACTAGAAAGGGCCTTGAAGTTTAGAGGTTTGTGACCAGGTAAGTTAGAAATTGCCCTGCACAGCTATGAAGACTAGAAGGACTGAAAGTTTATATTTGTGACCAGGTAAGACAGAAATTGTCCTGCTCAGCTATGAAGACAAGGAGGGCCTTAAAATTTTAGAGATTTGTGACCAGGTTAACCAGAAATTAAATTGCCCTGCTGAGCTATGAAGACTAGAAGGGCATTGAAAGTTTATTTCTGTGACCAGGAAAGACAGAATTGCCCTGCTCAGCTATGAAGACAAGTAGGGCCTTCAAATTTTAGAGATTTGTGACGAGTTAAGGCAGAAATTGCCCTGCTCAGCTATAATGACTAGAAAGGGCCCTGAAGTTTAAAGGTTTGTGACCAGTTAAGACAAAAATTGCCCTACGCCGCTTTTAAGACTAGAAAAGGCCTTGAATTTGCCCCTTCTGGACCTGAGTTCTGTGACGAGATAGAAATAGCCCTGCTCACATATATAGGCCTTACAAAATTTTGGATGCATGTACTGTATTTGTGACTAAGTAAGACTGAAATTGCCCTGCACAGCTATTAACCCTTTTTGTACCAAATGGAATCTTCCTCCTTATATATAGAGCAGGAGTTCATTTCAAAATTAAGGGGTGCCAGGTTTTTTTTCTTCAAAATCGATTTGGAAAATAGCTGAACTTTTTGCAAACAGTGTAGGCCCTGATCAGATGCCGCGTTCTGCGGCATCTGGTCTGGGCCTGCACTGTTTGCCAGGGTACCCGTTTTGGGGTTTCTGGTACTAAATGGGTTAATTTAAGACTAGAAAGGCACTTAGAGATTTGTGATAAAGTTAGACAGAAATTGCCTTGCTCAGCTGACTAGAAAAGGCCTTGAAATTTTAGAAATTTGTGACTCGGTAAGACAAACATTGTCCTGCTCAGCTATGAAGACTAGAAGGGCCTTGATAGTTTAGTGATTTGTGACCAGTAAGACAGAAATTGCCCTGCTCAGCTATAAGACTAGAAGGGCCTTGAAAGTTTAGCAATTTGTGACCAGCTAAGACAGAAACTGACCTGCTCAACAATAATGACTAGAAAGGCCCTTGAAATTTTTAATATAAAATAGGGACAAAGTTACAGGCAGCCTTAGGACTGGTCAGACTGTGATGATGTGCAGTATGACTGTCCGACTCACACCTTTGTTATTCATAAACATGACAAAAAAGAAAAAAATAGATTTTTTTTTGTGAAGTTGCTAAGCTAAAATTATTCCCATTAACCATTATGATAATTAACACACTTGTTTTTTCACATCTCCAAAATTGCTACCTTTCCGGTGAAAATCTGTGATATTTTGTCTTATTTATACTGCAAAAAGAGTTTGCGGGTACTCATTAGAACTGCCACATAGATGTGGTTCTAACGAGTACCCACAATCTATGTCTTGGAGCAGAAATACGAAAAATAATGTGTATTCCCTTAAAGCCCAGTTTTCTCCATATAAAGTGGGGTTTAGGGGGTGTTCATTTCACAGACTTATAAACATGATGTTAAAGCTCCAAGAACACATGACAGCAGATGAATTTCCAAGACGTATGTCTTTATTTGAAGAAAATATAGACTGACATTTCATATGAATCCATTCACCAGCAATATAAAGTCATAATATCTGGAAATAATAATTAACCCATTCAGTACCAGAAATCCCTAAAGGGGTACTTGGCAAACAGTGGAGGCCCACACTGTTTGCAAAAAGTTAAGCCATTTCTCGAATAAATTTTGAAGAAAACACAACCTGACACCCCTAAATTTGGCAATGGACTCATGGATAATCATTTTTGTGGAATTTATCGATCGATTAATCGATTATACGATTAATCGTGGCAGCCTTAACCGTGTGCAAATTAAAATTTTCATGATCAGTGATCTTTTAGCGACGCAGGTAGAGTCCACGGTTGGCTCATTCGCAAAGTTAAGTAACGGAGATCGCGGATAGTACCTGGATGGGTGACCGTGTTGCTTGACTTGTACGACCCGGTACATGCTACATTAGTGGCAGCGGTGGGATGGAAACAGTTCCGCTGGTTTGTTGCATAGACTCCGCCCTCGGGTTTAGCCTTGTGAGGCATGTGTGACTTCGGGACGAAGTCAAAAGAAGAGGGGGGGAAATGTAACGGTTAGGGATAAATACCACTTCTTTCAGCGACGCGGGTAGAGTGGTTGGCTTATTCACGAAGTTAAGCAATGGATATCACGGTTAGTACCTGGATGGGTGACCGCGTATCTTTATTTCGTGGATGACCCGGTACACGCTACAGTAGCAAGCAGCAAATTTGCCATTTTTCAATTTTCACCAATTATAAGTCAATGGAAACTGTTAAGTTGCCATAGCAACAAAACTAAGGGCCAAATTCCTAAAAAAAAACCTACAGAGGCAAATATGGTGAGTATTTCCATAAAGTCTCAGCCCCATAGAAAAAATGGTTTCTGAGGAGACGATTTTTTAAGTATTTTTTTTTTTTGTTTTCCCTATTTTATTCATTTTGGTTTCCATGGCAACCATAAAAGCAGTCGGCCTGAAATCAAATGGCCAGATAGGATTGCATAAGGAACATTTCTATGAAAGTTTTATCAAAATATCTGCAAAGGCTTGGCATTATAAGTCTATGGAAACCCTAAGTTTCCATAGCAACCAAACTAATGAATCGAATTTCATAAAAAAAAAAAAAACACACAAACTTTCAATTAATCTGCTACAGATAAAATTTGAGCTCAATAGGCCCAATGGCTTCAGAGGAGATGTTGTTTAAAAGTGTTGACGGACTACTACAACGGACGACGACAAAAACTGTCTAACCTGTAAGCTTCCCCTGAGCCTTCGGCTAAATGCTACAAGCCCCTGTGGAATACTTAGGGTAAATACGGTAACATCGGCCCGACGTTGACCCGTTGTTGAGCGTACAAATCGCTTCAATGACGGGCCACCGTCGTCGGCCCGACAGCGATTTGACGTGACAACGTCGTATCGCTGTCGGTCCGACGTTGGTCCGCCGTATTCCACTATCTGAAAAGAATTTAAAAAAATTTCCATCGTACCTTGTCGTTCTTGTGTTACCCAGTTTGAAATGTTCACTGTCTCGCCGCGCTTTGTCAGGCGATGTCGTATTATGTAATCACGAAATTCCCAGAGAAAATTTAGACAAAATAAAGTAGAAAATAGGCCACGGGTTTTCTGAAAAAAAAAACGGGCCTGTCTCGACTCTCAGATGATAGGACACGCGTTTTCTGAAAAACGGGCATGATAGGACACGGGTTTTCTGAAAAAAAAAAAAACCGGCCTAGATCTATCTCTCTATCTAAATACATCCTGCAGGATCTGGCATCAAAGCACTAACAGTACCAATGGGATTGACTGTCTCCGAGTGTATGTTAGGGAAAAGATTCCTGGACTGATATTTTAACTCTAAGTTTCCAGCTTTTAAGCTAATAGTGATAATCTTGATCAGACGCCGCGTTTTTCAGCGTCTGATCTGGGTCTACACTGTTTGCCAAATCCACCCTATGATTCAAAAAACACCCTCTTGTCTCGCAACACTCTGACACAACTGCGGCTATATTCTTTAAATAATGCGACAAGTGGACTTTTCTTCTTAACCCTTCCCAGCAGGCACATCGTCATGACCTTAATAAACGTCCAACGTCGGTGCAACGTCATTACGTTGCACCGGCGTTGATGTGACGTTGCCCTAGCGACGTGTGCCTGCTGGGTTATATCTTGCTGTTCACGGCAACCCATATCTTTGCAAACAGTGTAGATCCAGATGAGATGGCTTCTGATCAGGATCTACACTGACATTCAGTTTATGAATTCGTAGGAATAAATTACATCAAGTAATCTAATTGGTTCAAAGTCTGAGATGGGTATAAAATGAATATTCAGCTAGAGAAAGGTTAATTGGTACTTTAATTGGGTCGATTGACAAACAATCGACCCAAATATAGCCGCGTTATTTGTACCATTAAGAGGTCAGAGTATTGCGAAAATGTAAGTGTTATCTGTATATATACTGAACCGAAAAAGAAACGCAACTCCAAATATAAATGCGAGTATTTGCAGAAAAGATCATGTTTGCAGAAAATCGATTTAATGACGCAATAATATAATCATTCCTGAATGTAACTACCATAGAGAGTTCAATTTCCAGTTTTGTTTGTTTGATTTGAGGTTTAACGTCCCCGTCAACACTGTAAAAGTCATTTTGGAGACGTTGCTTCCAATTTTGTGGGACTTTTACCCGACACTTAGATGAAATGACTTCTCAAGCCCTGTCGCCCAATGAAACCAATAGAGTTTATTAGCATGGACGGTCCGCCTCGCACTGCGGTTCCTGGACAGGCTTAGTTCCACTAAGCGGTTTACCAGTACTAGTGTGCGGGCCAGATTCAGCTCTGCGTGGAAGCATCATGCAGCCCATATATTTCTTCAAGCCCCTATCGGCGGGGGCCGATTTCCAGTGAGAAAGTTTGGCACACAAATTCGTTTTATCATAGATCATTTCACAAGTTCAAAAAATAAGCAGTTAATATCGAGTATGTCCTCCGTTTGCATTCAGTCCTGCGCGCACACGCCTGGTCATGGACAGGATTAAACGGTTGCTCTCTGCCTGGAGAATAGCATTCCACTCCCGTATGAGCGCGAGACGCAAGGCTTGGCGCGTTGTTGGCGGCTGGGGGCGGTTACGTACGCGCCTATCCAAGATGTGTGTGTGTGTGCGCGCGCGCGCGCGTGCGTGCGTGCGTGCGTGTGTGTGAATTCGGGTTTAACGTCGCTTTCAACAAAATTTCAGTCGTATCACGACAGTGTCTGGTTGCGACAGATGCTCAATGCTCACTTTTATAGTGCTGCCTCACTGAAGTATCATGTCCCAGACACATTACATGATACCACACCCAGTCACATTATCCTGACACTGGGTCGACCAGTCCTAGCTCTACCCGTAAACCGGCCCCGATAGCTCAGTTGGTAGAGTGTCCGCTCCGGGGAAGGGAAGGTCACGGGTTCGATCCCGGGCCGCGGCATACCAAAGTCGTTAAAAATGGTACTAGCTGCTCCTCGCTTGGCACTCAGATTTACGGGGTAGAGCTAGGACGGGTCGACCCAGTGTCAGGATAATGTGAATGGGTGTGGTATTATGTAATGTGTCTGGGACATGACACTTCAGTGAGGCAGCACTATAAAAGTGAGCATTGAGCTCCCTGTCGCAACCAGACACCGTCGTGATATGACTGAAAAATTGTTGAAAGCGACGTTAAACCCGAATTCACACAGACACTCTACCCCGTAAATCTGAGTGCCAAGCAAGGAGCAGCCATAGTACCATTCTTAACGACTTGAGTATGTCGCGGCCGGGGATCGAACCCGTGACCTCCCGTTCCACGGAGCGGACACTCTACCAACTGAGCTATCGGGGCCGGTCTATCCAAGACGTCCCACAAATGTTCTATAGGAGAGAGATCTGCACTATACGGAGGCCAGTGCATCGCGTCAACGTTGTTTTGCTGATAAAACGCAATGCGGAGCCTTGCTACATACGCCCGAGCGTTATCCTGTTGAAACGTAACGTTGTTCTGTCGTACATATGGAACAACTACCGGTCGTAAAACGACGTCAACGTAAATCTGAGACGTTAAAGATCCATTAATGAATAACAGGGCCGTTCTATGACCATAAGATATGCTAGTCCACACCATCAACCCACCGCCTCCAAATCGATCACGTTCAACCAAACAATTGTCACGATAACGCTCTCCGTCACGCCATTAAACACGTTGACGGCCGACAGCTCTGTACAACAAATACCTTGACTCGTCAGAAAACATTACGTTACGCCGCTGACGAAGGGGAAACAGGTTTGGCCTATGTTGTGTGAGCTACGCCATTCTAACCTGACGTCGTCGTGGTGTTAATGGCATACCAACGTACGGACTACGAGGACGTAAGCCAAACTCTCGAAGGCGATTCTTGACAGTATCTGCACTTATTCGATTGTTGTGCGTTCCTATTGTCACCTGAGACGTGTTGGCGGCTGTATGGAACCGATTACGAAGGTGGGTTAGACGGATGCGTGGACGTCCACTTCTGGGCCTGTCATTTGTCGTTCCCATTTGACGTAGACGCTGGTACAAGCTTGCGTCAAACGTACCATATTCCGTGGAGAAATTTTACAGGACTTTTGAAACCTAAACTCCAGGTAACACAATATGCCAATAACACAGGTTACTGTGTACACTGCACGAGGAAATGTTGAAAAACAACGAAATGCCAAGTGGAGTATTAAACTGTACCGATATCGCCCAAATGTTTTCTGCATAAGAAAGTTTAAAAAGTATGAAAGTAAATCGCAGAATGATTTTTCAGTCAACCTGATGGTTGCATGAAAATCTTTTGGGTTAAAAAGTTGCGTTTCTTTTTCGGTTCAGTATATTATCTGGACTGGGTATCAGTCTGATTAATAGAGCAGTTTCATAAAACATTGCAAAACACACACTAATGTAATGTCACTTTAGATTATTTATTCGGCCCCCGCCTATCGGGGCTTGAAGAAATATATGGGCTTCATGATGCTTCCACGCAGAGCGGAAACCGACCCGCACACAAGTACTGGTAAACGCTTAGAGGATCTAAGCCTGCCCAGGCAAAGCGGTGCGAGTCGGCTCGTCCATGCTTATAAACCCTATGGGTTTCATTGGGCGGCAGGGCTTGAGATGTCATTTCATCTCAGTGTCGGGTAAAAGTCCCACAAAATTGGAAGCAACGTCTCCAAAATGACCTTTACAGTGTTGACGGGGACGTTAAACCTCAAATCAAACAAACAAAAAAAGAATATTTATTATGGAATGTTGATATCTGATATATTTTTATATCAGATATATTATACAGGATATAAGAAATCTAATATCCTATATAAAATATCTTATATAGCATATAAGATATCTGATATAACAAATAAGATATCTTTTATTCTAAAGTAGATATCTTATATCCTATATAAGATATTTTATTTAATTCTGCAATTAAGATATCTGATATGATATATAAGATAGTTTATATCTTAAATTAGATATCTTAAATAACATATAAGATATCTTATATGTTAAATAAGAAGTCCGATTTGTCAATTAAGGTATCTTATTTACTAAAACATATAAGATATCGTATATTCTAAATAAGATATCTAATATACTAAATAAGATATCTAATATAGCATATTAGATATCTTATATGACATGTCAGATATCCTATATATTGTATAAGATATCTTATTTATATTGGTAAATAAGATACCTTAATTGGTATATCAGATATCTTATTTAACATATTTGACCTACTTTATTATAACTTTTGAACCATTTGAGATAGTGCCTTCATATTTGGCATGTATGTTCCTTGTGAAAAGGTCTTCCCACCCATACAAAAATAATTGTCTTATTACTTTGGCCTTTGACCTACTTTGTCATATTTTTTTTAAGCATTTGAGATAGAGCCTTCATATTTGGCATGTAGTTTCCTTGTGTCATACAAAAATGACTTGTGACCTTGACATGTGACCTACTTTATCATAATTTTTGAACCATTTGAGGTAGAGCCTTCATATTTGGCATATATGTTCCTTGTGGCAACGACTTTCACCCATACAAAAAAATTGACCTGTGACCTTGACCTTTGACCTTCTTTCTCATAACTTTTGAACCATTTAAAATAGAGCCTTCGTATTTGGCATGTAGGGTCCTTGTGAAAGGGTTTCCCAACCATGCAAAATTTTTGACCTGTGACCTTGACCTTTGATCGTTTTTTTTCATAACTTTTGAACCATTTAAGGTAGAGCCTTCATATTTGGCATGTATGTGCCTTGTGACAAGGTCTTCCTACTCATACAAAAAATGAACTGCGACCTTGACCTTGATCTGTGACCTACTTAATCATAACTTTGGAACCATTTGAGATGGAGCCTTCACATTTGGCATGTATATTCCTTGTGACAATGGTTTCACATCCATACAAAACGTTTGACCTGTGACCTTTACCTTTGACCGACTTTATTATAACTTTTGACCCATTTGAGATAGAGCCTTCATATTTGGCATGTATTTTCCTTCTGACAAGGCATCTTACTGTATTACCTATTATTTCATTGCTACGGTGTGGATCAGGTGAGCGATCCAGGGCCATCATGACCCTCTTGTTGGAGGAAGCAACCGACTACGGTGATCTTTCGTCGAAAATGATGCAACCGACTTCGGAATATGCGACAGAAAATGATGCAACCGACTTTTGTGAAATAAGATGACAAAGAAACCTTACGCCAAAGCAGTGCTGTTGTAGTGTTGTGTGCCCGACCAGGTTACCTTATCTGTTATTAGGAAAATCAGTCGCTGGCAGTTCCGTCTTATTTTAAGATTGACAGTTGATGTTTTCTTGGACCCTTGGCAAAGTATTCCCTACGAAATCACTTGTGTGCCAAACAATGACACCATTCTCCCTGCGCAAATTGCTTGGCTCTTTTGGTTAGTATATGGGCCCCGTCAAGCGATTTTGGTGCTTATCGCCTATGCGAGCAGCGATGGTTTAGGCGAGCCTGCGCATCCGCGCAGTCTCGCCAGAACCTTCGCTGCACGCTCATTCAAGCAGAGAATCAAGAGGAACCTTCAGACAGAGAGCCATATCCCTGGCCCCTCTGAATGGCTGGGCATGCGCAGTTACAATTTGTCATGACGGAATGCTCGAAGACACAAATTCGCTTGGCGGGGCTCATATGGCTCTGGAATTGCTGGTAAGACCTTGGACACGCGGATAGCGGATTAAATCTTTGCCGACGGAACACTAGTAGGAAATGCTGTACTCTCGGTCAATAACGTTAATCAGAGCACCGGTGGGTCGATTATCTAAGAGCGTAGTGTAGCTGGAAAACTAGTCACCAAAGTGTCTTAGACCTTGTTGTAAGCAAACAGTGTAGGCCCTGATCAGACACCGCGTTCGTAGTGTTCTGATCTGGGTCTACCCCCTTTCCCAAACCCCAATATAAAATTCCAGTCCAGATTCTATAGATAAATCCTCTTTCGCAACACTGACCACCGACCTCAGTGATAAGAATAGTACGGCTGTTTTTACATCCTGAGTTTCCTACAAGTCAATGATAGTCACGTTGACACTAACAACGAAAAGCCACTGTGGAATTTAAAACAATAAAATTAGAATGCAACAGAAAACAAAAATATGTCGTTCTTGTTTTCTGTTCCACTCTGAAAATGTAACATGGAATTTGAAACAATAGAATCAGAATGGAATATAAAACCAAAATATGCCGTTTAAACGACATATTTTTTTTTTTTCTGTCCCACTCTGAAAAAGTAGGGTGGAACTTAAAACAATAAAACTAGAATGGGACAGAAAACAAAAACATGCCGTTTAAACGTATTTACGCTCGTAGCATATGCCGTGGCCTGCTGTCCGTCCTTAACTTTTCATGTTTTCGACATCTCCTGAACTGGAAGTCCGATTAAGCTGATACATGGTTGGAGGCATCCTTCTGGCATGGAGATTTAGATTTGCTAAAATGGTTCCGTTCGGATTCCCAAGATGGCCGCAATGGCGACCACCTTGAAATTCTTCAAAAGACCTCTCCAAGACCAAAGGCTGAATCGAGCTGAGACTTGATGGGAGACATCGGGCTGACATGGAGATTCAGATGTGCTAAAATTATTCCTTTCCGTTATCCAAGATGACCGTCATGGCGGCCATATTGTAATTCTTCTAACGACATCTCCTCCGAAACCAAAGGTCAGATTGAGCTGAAACTTGATGGGAGGCATCGGGGTGACATGGAGATTCCGATTTGCTAAAATTGTTCGTGAAAAAATATCCAAGATGGCGGCGGCCATCTTGAAATTCTTCAGATGATATCTCCCAAACCAAAGGTCGAATTGAGCTGACACTTGACGGGAGGCGTCGGGGTGACATGGAGATTCAGATTTGCTTAAACCATTCCGTTCCTATATCACAGATGGCCACCATCTTGAAATTCAAGCGACATCTCCTCCCAAACCATAGGTCGCATTGAGCTGGAACTTGATGGTAGGCATCGGGCTGACATGGAGATTCAGATTTGCTCAAATCGTCAGCGGCCATCTTGAAATTCTTCAAACGAAGTCCCCTCCCGAACCAAAGATTGATTTGAGGTTTAACGTCCCCGTCAACACTGTATAGGTCATTTTGGAGACTTGGTTCCAATTTTGTCGGACTTTTACCCGACATTGAGATGAAATGACATCTCAAGCCAATGAAACCAAAAGGGTTTATATGCATGGACGGTCCAACTCGCACCACATTTCAAATGAAATGACATCTCAAGCCATCTCAAGCCCAATGAAACCAAAAGGGTTTATATGCATGGACGGTCCAACTCGCACCACATTTCCTGGGCATGCTTAGAACCTCTAAGCGGTTTACCAGTACCCATGTGCGGTTGGTTTCAGCTCTGCGTGGAAGCATCATGCAGCCCATCTATTTTTTAAAGCCCCGATGAGCGGGGGCGGCCCGAACCAAGACAGAATTGAGCTGAAATTGATTATAGGCATCGGGGTGACATTAAGATTCAGATTTTCTCAAATTGTTCCATTCCAATATCCAAACTGGCCACGATGGCCATCTTGAAATTCTTCAAACGACATCTCCTCCCGAAACAAAGGTCCAATTGAGCTGAAAACTTGATCGAATTGAGCTGAAATTGATTGTAGGCATCGGGGTGGCATTGAGATTCAGATTTTCTCAAATTGTTTCATTCCAATATCCAAACTGGCCACGGTGGCCATCTGTAGATCATTTTGGAGACTTGGTTCCAATTTCGTCGGACTTTGACCCGACATTGAGATGAAATGACATCTCAAGCCCTGCCGCCCAATGAAACCAAAAGGGTTTATATGCATGGACGGTCCAACCCGCACCACATTTCCTGGACATGCTTAGAACCTCTAAGCGGTTTACAAGTACTCATGTGCGGTTGGTTTCAGCTCTGCGTGGAAGCATCTTGCAGCCCATCTATTTCTTAAAGCCCCGATGAGCGGGGGCGGCCCGAACTAAGACAGAATTGAGCTGAAATTGATTATAGGCATCGGGATGACATTAAGATTCAGATTTTCTCAAATTGTTTCATTCCAATATCCAAACTGGCCATGCACGGTGGCCATCTTGAAATTCTTCAAATGACATCTCCTCCCGAACCAAAGGTCCAATTGAGCTGAAACTTGATGGGAGGCATCAGGGTGACATGGATATTTAGATTTGTTACAATTGTTCCATTCCGATATCCAAGATGGCCGCCATGGCTGCCAGCATGAAATTCTTCAAACGACATTTCCTGCCAAACCAGATGTCTGATCAAGCTGAAACTTGATGGGAGGCATTCAGGCGACATGGAGATTCGACATGATGAGGCCTAAATGGCCGAAACTAGCTAGTCTGGCCGAGAAAACATGTTCTCTCCATATTTTTCAGTTCTGTGGTGTATTCCCTGCTTCCAACGGATAACCCTTTCTAGAACAAATTAAACGTCACTACAGCTGGTGTCTGGGAATATGTGGCGGCCATAACAAGTCTCCCTGTCCTACTTTATAGTGTAGTTTATATTTTCTTGTCCTTTTGGATCATTGATTCCATTGTGGAATTTTGAAAATATTTGAGGGTCACTGATGAGGCCTAAATGGTCGAAACTAGCTAGTCTGGCCCAGAAAACATGCACCCTCCATATTGTTCAGTTCTGTGGTGTATTCCTTGCTTCCATAGGATAACCCTTTCTAGAACATATTTAACGTCACTACAGTTGATGTCTGGGAATGTGTGGCGGCCGTAAAAGTCTCCCTGTCCTACATTATAGTGTAGTGTATATTTTTTGTCCTTTGGGATCATTGATTCCATTGTGGAATTTTGAAAATATTTGAGGGTCACTGATGAGGCCTAAATGGCCGAAACTAGCTAGTCTGGACCAGAAAACGTGTACTCTCCATATTTTTCAGTTCTGTTGTGTATTCCTTGCTTCCAAAGGACAACCCTTTCTAGAACATTGCTAAAAATCATTCCATTCCGGTATCCTAGATGGCCGCCATTGTGGTCATCTTGAAATTCTTCAAACGATATCTTCTCCCAAATCAAGTTGAAACTTCATGGACGACATCGGGGCTAAATGACGATTCAGATTTGCCGGTGGGTCAGGCCTCAGATTCTATGACGGTTCCAGCGTAAAGGCTTACGGAGAATTAGAGAGATCTAATTATATGTAATGTTGGTTGGTGCCTGGTGCTCTGTCTCTGGTGGGGTCCATCGGAGACTAACTGTTGGTTTTCTTTTGCTCCAACATTTCAGTGGTTTCTTGCTGTCGAGTCCTCATCGTTGTTTCATCTCTGTGGTTGTTTGATTTTTTTGTGTTCATGGAGATGTTGCACTGATGAGTTAGGAGGCCACCATGCGGACTGAACAAATAATTTGTCTAAATCGCGCGAGGATTGTGGCCACGTAAAATCGATTTAAGCCCGCAGTAGAATTCGTTTCACTGACCGTTCCAATGAGGTTCTTCTTTCGCGGTTTATTTTTGTTATAGTTTCAGCTATTTCCACGTCGCTATCATTGATATTTGTGCGAAATCAGGCTTATCGGCGTGAGGTCAGATCGTTTGAACTGGACTTGTGTGTGTTGTGTTTGGCAAACAGTGTAGACACTGATCAGACAGAACAGGGCGCGGTACCTGATCAGAGTCTACACAGTTTGCTTAAAGTACAGGAATTCAAGGGTTAAACGAAACAACCCGAGTCCCCGTCCAGGACCATTTTCCCAGTTTACACACCAGTGCTGTCATTTCCTTTGATTTAAGGGGAATGGATACACCTTCAGGGGAGGCAACTCCTCATTTTTGTCTCCCATGTCAATAGTGGTCAACTCCTAACGGAAAGAATTTGCTCCTCGGGAGCAAATTTTTACCATTAAGAGTCGATCCCTTTTTCAGTGGGACATGGCTTATAGAAAAGCGAACAGGAAGCCCAGAAATTTATCCCCCTTTACATCACGTGAACAAGTTCGTGAAATGAAGACCCCCCTATTCCCCACTTTATATAGAGAATACTGGGGTTTACGGGGGTATAGATTATTTTTCTTATTTTTGCTCAAGTATATACGTTGTGGATACTCGTTAGAACCGCCTCAATGAGGCGGTTCTAACGAGCACCCACAACCTATGTTTGCAGTGCACTATGTCGCACGGGTGTGTTATCGTAATGGAAAAATGGAAAAAAATCTGCCAGATGTTCCCGTTCCCCTTAAACAGAAGTGAAGGGAATAATCAGGAATCGATACAATTGGGCAACAATTCCCATCAGAGACATCAAAGAAACACAAGTTTACATGAAATAACTATATAGCCTAGACCCTAACAGAAACATCAATAGAGGAAAGCCACAGTAACTTTCCCACAGGCCAATTGGCTATTTAAAACAAAAAGATATATAAGTGATACACATTTAAAGGGAAACTATAACAAAACTAAACCGCCTTGGAGTACGCGGCCCCTATCCTTGCCCTTATTTCCGTCGCGCTTTAGACAAATACGTGCAAACTGAAGACTTCAGTTTGGGCCTTATATTTTAGGTCGATTGATAAATAATCGACCAAAAATTCGAACACCTGCAGCACTGCATGTTGGGTCAATTACGAAAAGGCAATGACTCTCCGCGGTTGTATAGCCGCGTTCAACAGGACAACTACGGTATTTTGTCGGTTGGGGGGTGGGGTGTGGAGGGGGGGGGGGGGGGGGTCAAATAATTGTCTCCCTTGATGACGAAATAAGTAGGTCAACAATGGCGGCTAACATAACAAAGGCCGGTTAGATCCAATTAAATCCGTTTTCTGCCAGATATTTCAGCGTTTTTCCCAGATTCAAGTGTGTACTATGAACATTTATTGAATATTTGTCAGTAAGAACTCGCCTGCTTATTGTTTGTAAATAATTACCGCCCCAATCGCTTTGAACGTTGAACGGCTGGAAAAATACAATTACCGGTAACATATCTTCGGATGGTTCGTTACAATCGGACACATCTTAAAGATGCATTGTCATTGAAGATCGTTGATGCTGGTCAAGTGATACGTCCACTGACGGCGCCCCACTGACATTCATTCAATAGGTAATCGGAAAGCAGATTGTAAATTGTTTTAAGAACTCATCTAGTGAGTTTTTTTTTTTTTTGGCTAAATTCTAAATTTAGCGCACCACCCAACTGAGGTAATGGCCAAGTATATGAAAATAGATAGATATTGTGAGGTAAGAAATAAGTCCCTAGTCGAAGTTGCCGAAGTTCTCATCAAAAAGGGTAAAATCAGTCACTATCGGCTGCACAGAGAACAATGACTTACTGTACATGGGGTCACCGGAAAGGTAACAAGACGTTTCGCCCCCAAGACGTTTCCCCCTAGTCATTTCGCCCCCTTTTTTGGCCCCTAGTCATTTTGTCCCCTGACCCTAGTCGTTTCGCGATTAATGATGAGGTGTGAAGACACGCACTCTTTACAAATTTAAATGTCTTTTAATTGTCGCTAAAGCACCTTTACCAGTTTTGTTTTAAATTGGTTGGTTGGTTCATTAACAGAGTCTGCCAACAAAGATTAATGGCGAATTGTTAAAAAATCAATTGTCTTTAATTATCTCCTTTTCACATTTAAATTGGTCGGCTGTATCTTTAACAGTGTCTGGAAGCAACGGTTGAAAAAGGTGAACAGTAATGATGAAGTATGAAATACATGTATGTAACAAAAGTAAAACAAGTGAAAAAAAGAAATGAATGAAAAAAAAAAAAAAAGATAATAAGCAAAATGTAAAAAAAAAGATAATACATCGGTAAGATTAAAAAAATAATAATTAAGAAAAAAAATAAGAAGAGTTAAGAAAAAAAAAAATAATAATAAAAAAAAAAAGATGGCCGGTAAATGGGTACACTAAAATTATGAAGAAAAAAAGCCTCAATAATTTAAGTGTAAAAAGTCCTAGTCACACCTCCCCGATTGGCCACTTTTAAGGCCCGGTAACTAAGGATAAATTATCCTTAGGTTGACGTGACAGGGCTATGATGCTACTTAAGTATTTGCCTCTTTTTACCGCTAATAAAAGCGAAACGACTAGGGGGCGAAACGACCAGGGAGGAAACGTCCTGGGGGCATAACGACTAGGGGAGGAAATGGTTTGGGGGCGAAACGTCCCAGATTCACCGGAAAGACCGAAATCACCGAAATGTATCAAAATCGCCCTGGGAAGATAAGAAAACACCATTATATAACTGGATAGGGTTGAGAAAGGCATGGTCCGGTAGGTTTTTTTTGGATTTAGTCAGGTTGGGTTTGGTAGGAATAGGTTTGGTTTGGGAATCGCCATGGAAATCAACGAAATCACCAAAGTTGGGTAGGATACAATACAGAAATTATCATTGTTAATTAAGGTATATATATATAAATTAGGGTAAGATTGTTATAGCGTGTTAAATCGTCTAGTTAATTTGTTTTTTAAATTATTTAACTCTAGCATAAACAATAATCGTCAGTTAATTTTAAAAGCATGCAAATCAAAGTCCCCGAAATCACATTATGCATTAGCAGTATGTATTATTAATCAAATTAGTAGTGTTTATACTATAGAATAACTTAATTATATTGATTTCTGTTTATAATTTAATGTGTTAATTAATTGTCAATTAATTAATTAACAACATATTATCGATAAGGATAGTGTACAAATTTATGTGAACATTAACCCAATTGTAAGTTTCATCAGCTCGGCATCAGCTATGCATATTCATCACGTGAACAAGTCCTTGAAATGAACACCCCTAAACCCCACTTTATACAGATTAAATGGGGGTTTATGGGGTATATATTATTTCTCTTATTTCTGCTCCAAGACAGGTTTGGGTACTCGTTCGAAACGCCACAAAGAGGCGCCTCTAACCAGCACTCACAACCTATGTTGCGCTCAGATCCTATATTTGGAGTCAAAATAAAACAAAATATCACAAATTTTCACCTGAAAAATAACCTTTTGTAGGTAAGAAAGAATGCCCTTTGTCACATAACGTCGTTGATATGCAGTGGATATCGCCATGTCATTAATATCGTATAACCAAACATGTAATAATACTTTGGCGGGATTAAGTAATGTCATGACGCAGGACGGCCCCCGTCCATCAGGGCTTGAAGAAACAGATGGGCTGCATGATGCTTCCATGCAGAGCTGAAATCCTGTCCAGGCAAAGCGGTGTGAGTCAGACTGTCCATATTTATAAACCCTATTGGTTTCATTGGGCAACAGGGCTTGAGATGTCATTTCATCTCAATGTCAGGTAAAAGTCCCACAAAAATGGAAGTAACGTCTCTAAAATGACCTATACAGTGTTGACGGGGACGTTAAACCTCAAATCAAACAAACAAAAACAAATCATGACGCAGGGTTGTAGCCAAGGAGTAGCCATGGCTGTATGACAAGATCTTTGCGAGTAACTGTCATATTCGTAAAGTTCAGAGAAAATTTACTATAAACCCATTGCTTTCATTGGGCAGCAGTACTTGAGATTGGTAAAAGTCACAAAATTGGAAGCAACGCCTCAAAAATGACCTATATAGTGTTGACAGGGACTTAAACCTCAAATCAGACAAACAAACATAAAGTTTTAATATAGTCGGATCAGCGTCGATTTGCAGTGATAATGTCGAATCAACATTCGGTCAACGTTATATAAACATTGTGTTTTGAAACAATCTTTTTTATGTGTGGCTTTAATTAGCCAATCAATACCCTTTTCAAACATTAAAGTTTCAAATCGCCATTAATGATACAAAAGGATTTTGTCTACATATATGCTAGGGGTATATTTAAAAAAAGAAACAAACTAATCAATGTGTTATTATTATAAATTATAATAATTTTAAACTTTTGAGATTGGCCCAAAATTTTGACAACTGTAATCGACTTTCTCTTTCTTAGCTGACTGTCAAGAACTTTTATTCGCAACAGTAAAACTTTATTTTGGTACCGCCCACTAAAAACAATGGTGATTTCCACTGGGATTTCAGCATGTTACTACCCGGCCTACCTTAACTCCCACCCCTCCTACCCACCCTATCTTACCCCTCCCAACAACACATCACACCTACCACACCCTATATCACCCCCACCCAACCATACAATGGTGATTTCTGTCATTTCCTTGGCTATTTCTATGGTGATTTCTCTAGATTTCTGTCTTTCCGGTGACCCGTTACTGTGTGTTGATAGGAAAACATATGACCCTCCTCCCTCGCCCCCTGGGTAAAGATGTAAAGGAAGAGAGATAGAAAACCAGCTTTTGCAGCTCTGCATGGCCAGTACAGTCCTTTTTCAATCTCAGCCAATCGGGGTTAATTTGTGAGAGGGGAAGCAGTTTCATTAAAATACAATCCAAATCTTTGTTTGCCAATCAAAGCCCAAATGTGAGCATGTGAGCAGAATAATTAAACAATGTGCATGTAATTTAGGACAATTATTAGATTAATTGAAATTGGTTGGTGAAAAACAAAACAAAATATCGCAGTCCAGTGATCAAGATCCCTAATGGGTCATGACAAGTTCATGTGGGGTTTAGACGTATTGGAATTACCGACATTCAATATACAAATGTAACGACAAAACTCGTTATAATGACAATTTCACTGGAACGAATTCTTAGGTCAGAATGAGATGATTAACCCATTCAGTACCAGAAACCCCTAAAGGGGTAACCATGGCAAACAGTGCAGGCCCAGATCAGACGCGACAGAACATGGCGTCTGATCAGGGCCTACACTGTTTGCGAAAAGTTAAGCCATCTTCCAAATAAATTTTTAAGAAAACACAACCTATCAACCCTAAATTTTGAAATGGACTCCTGCTATATATAAGGAGGAAGATTCCATTTGGTACAAAAAGGGTTACTGAAGCTATTCAAGAATATTGTAAATATTTAACACTTTCTTGGAATAATATTTAATACTCCAAGAAACAAATGTTGTGGATATTTGTTGAAATCGCCTTGGCGAGGAAATTATATCTATCTTCATATACTGAGTCGGTCATACTTGGCCATTACCTCGGTTACTACCTCAGATTCTAACAAATCTCCACAACATTTGTTTCCTGAAGTAATTTAACCCTTTTAGTACCAAATGGAATTTTCCTCCTTATATATAGCACGAGCCCATTTCAAAATTAAAGTGTGTCAGGTCGTGTTTTCTACAAAATTTAGAAGGAAAATGTCTGAACTTTTTGCAAACAGTGTAGGCCCTGATCAGACGCCGCGTTCTGCGGCGTCTGATCTGGGCCTGCACTGTTTGCCAGGGTACCCGTTTTGGGGTTTCTGGTACTAAATGGATTAAGGAAAAAGTCCTTTATTACCTATTATACTACTCTTTATTGGGATTCTTTATAGCGGCAAATTCTATATAGCAACAAATTATTAGGGTACATGTACTGTCGTAATAGTGAGGGTCCTCTGTATTAGCAACTGACAGTGCCACACATATACGAAACTGTCACCGCATCACTATATGACATGAGAGACCACTAAACCTAGTTCACCACAACCTCTTTATAGCACTATTAATGGGGTCCAAAGCAGAAACCTTGTTAGTTAAACAGCCATGTTATATCCAAACAAAAATGTATAGAACGGGCCTCCATGGCATTGTGGTTAAGAACACTGACTCTTGATCATTAGGTCTCTCACCGCTGTGGTTCGAGCCTCGCTCGAGTCACATGTGAGACACCAAGTTCTGCAACGGAAGGTCAGGTGGTTTTTCACCGGGTACTCCGGTTTTCGCCCACCTCTGATTAACGATCGGCTCGATGTGAGTGAAATAATCTTGAAAGGGCCGTAAAACCCCCCCAAAAAATGTATAGATTATATAGAAAAATTACCATTTATGGTCATTTTTCTATATAATCTATACATTTTTTGGATCCATCTTGAAACCGTGTTATATCTAAACCGTGATATAAAGAACTATGTTATTATGAGGCTGTGGTGTACATACAAGGGGTGGGCTTAAAAAAGACTGAAGGTCCTTACAGCTGAGCCCTTCATCGATCTTCAAGGTATCTTCAAGGTATTGCATGTGAGTGGGTGACAAATACTTATTTATTGTAACCCAACTTCACTTTAATCGATGAAATGTTCATATTGTTCACTTGTGATCCTGCATAAGAACAGGCATATGCTTAATGCAAAATGTTGCAAAATCCACTCTCTTTCCACCTGTATAATGCTATGTTTGGGATACATAGAACAGGACCATGTTATAAGTGAACCATGTTAAAAAGGGATTTGATTGATTAATTTGGAGTTTAACATCCCCGTCAACACTATTTAGGTCATTTTGGAGACGTTGCTTCCAATTTTGTGGGGCTTTTACCCCTCATTGAGATGAAATGACATCTCTATCCCTGCCACCCAATGAAACCAAAAGAGTTTATATGCATGGACGGTCCGACTCGCACCATTTTGCCTGGGCATGCTTACAGCCTCTAAGTGGTTTACCAGTACTCATGTGTGGTCGGTTTCAGCTCTGCGTGGAAGCTTCGTGCAGCCCAGTCTATTTCTTCAAGCCCTAAGGGGCGGGGGCGTTTTTATAAAGGGATATTTTTTTTCTATAGAAATTATAGTAAAATGACAATTTGGGAGATAAGACCTGGTCGTATTATTGCCAAAACCGTGTTATAATGAGAGAAGTACTAAAGGGACTACAGTGTAGGGTCCATGCTTATTTCAAGTTCACTTACGCTCGTTTTTTGCAACTATTACACAGGAAGCTTTCGCATTGCACCCTAAACATCCATGTTCAGTCATGCTCGCCTCATGCTTTGTCTCTTCTCACCTACATGTATATGAGACTGGTGTTGAATTAATTTTTGACCTTGTGACCTTGACCTACTTTTTAAAAACATGAACATTAGCCATACCTTTTGATTGGTTAGTGATAGGGCTTCCATATTTCACATGCGCATTTCTTGTGACAAATAGCCATGGATAAGCATTATTCTTGCATAACCTACAATTCCAAGAAAACATCCAATAACTCCATATAAATTCTTAAATGCGACTGTAAAACCAACGTGACAGTTTATTCAAGACTTGTTATTCCTGCGCTTTAGCATTTGGGGGTATTCTGAACGCCTCCGTCTGACTGTCTGTCTCCCACACTATCTCCTCCTTAACCACTGGTTTGAATTTAACCAAATGTGGTACATGGCTTCCTGATGAGTGCATGCAAGAGCGGCTTTATATTTGGCTTTGCCTGAAGCGTGGGGATTAGTGATGGCATGCCATCGGCATCAAGTGCACGCTCTAGTTTCATTATGATGACATTTTGACGTCATCATAAACTTTCAAATGCTATGTTCAGGCCGACAGTGTAATGCTCTCTGACAGCAGACGTTTACAAAGCAATGCCTAGTTTATGATATCCAATGTTCAAAACCCATGTTCAAACAGCACATGGATTTCATGATTTGAACATTGGTTTTAATGTTTGTATACATCTTCTGGCATATTCAAGAATACATGTAGCTTCAAACAGCTACAGAGGACCCTCGCTATAACGACAGTATATATGTTCGTAACAATTTGTCGCATAGCGATGTTGCCGCTATAAAGAATCCCAATCAGGAGAATAATAATAAGTAATTAAGGATTGTTTCCCTTATTTACGCCAAGATACAAATGCTGTGAATATTTGTTAGAATCGCCTCGCCGAGGCGATTCTAACAAAGATCCACTGCATTTGTTTCTCGGGGTATTAGATAATTACAATATACTTGAATATCTTCATTAATCATCTCATTATTGCCCCACCCATCGGGGCTTGAAGAAATAGATGGGCTGCATGATGCTTCCACGCAGAGCTGAAACTGACCCACAAGCAAGTACTGGTAAACTGCTTAGAGGATCTAAGCCTTCCCAGGCAAAGCGGTGGGCTGGCCCCAGTCCATCGGGGCTTGAAGAAATAGATGGGCTGCATGATGCTTCCCCGCAGAGCTGAAACCGACCCACATACAAGTACTGGTAAGCTGCTTAGAGGATCTAAGCCTGCCAAGGCAAAGCGGTGGGCTGGCCCCCGCCCATCAGGGCTTGAAGAAATAGATGGGCTGCATGATACTTCCATGCAGAGCTGAAACCGACCCACGCACAAGTACTGGTAAGCTGCTTAGAGGATCTAAGCCTGCCAAGGCAAAGCGGTAGGCTGGCCCCCATCCATCAGGGCTTGAAGAAATAGATGGGCTGCATGATGCTTCCACGCAGAGCTGAAACTGACCCACGGACAAGTACTTGAAAACTGCTTAGAGGATCTAAGCCTGCCAAGGCAAAGCGGTGGGCTGGCCCCCGTCCATCGGGGCTTGAAGAAATAAAACGGCTGCATGATGGTTCCAGGCAGAGGTGAAACTGACCCACGGACAAGTACTTGAAAACTGCTTAGAGGATATAAGCCTGCCAAGGCAAAGCGGTCGGCTGGCCCCCGTCCATCAGGGCTTGAAGAAATAAAACGGCTGCATGATGGTTCCACGCAGAGGTGAAACCGGCCATACACAAGTACTGGTAAACCGCTTGGAGGACCTAAGTGTTTTGAGTCCGTCTATGCTTATAAACTGTATTGGTTTCATTGGGCAGCAGGGATTGAGATGTCATTTCATCTAAGTTTCGGGTAAAAGTCCCACAAAATTGGAAGCAACGTCTCCAAAAATAACCTTTTACAGTGTTGATGGGGACATTAAACCTCAAATCAAACAATGATCATCTCATTTTGAGCTAAGGATTTGTTCTATTGAAACTGTCGTTATAACAAGTTTTGTCATTATAACGAACGTCGGTATAAAGAGGGTTGACTGTATATTCATATGATTTTATGCGAGAATTTACCTTTGTAGAAGAGTATAACAAAATGAGTGACCTGTAAGTAAGTTTATCATATGACATTGTGTCTGAGGGTGTAATAATGCCATGTAATATTTTCTATAATCCACTACTCGATTAAATATGCAAATTAGCTAGATATGTCCTGTAACGTTACATGTGCGACATCCTTAACGAAGTCGCATTTACTAATGGCGAAATATAAACAATTGTGAATAAAATGTGTTTTAAATGTCATATGATAAATAGAATCTTGCATCTGTGCTCATGTATTAATGAATTTATTAAACTCGTTGAGGAAGAGGGATAAAATGCTCGACAATACATGAGCACTCATGTAAGATCCTCTATATCTTTCTTGTTTTATTACAGTTCTGTATACAGTGTGACCCAGTAAAAAATGAGTGAGAGCCAACAACAGCAACCAGCCCAGCAGCAACAACCACAACAACCCACTCAGTCCTCACAACAACCACAACAACAGAGGCCCCAGATTCCTCAGCATCAACCCCAGCAACAGCAGCCCCAGCAACAACAGCAGCAAAATGTCCCTCAGCAGCAGGTTACCCAGCAACAACATCAGCAACCAACTCAGCAACAATTGCAACACCAGCAGCAGCAGCAGCAGCAGCCCCAGCAACAACAATTAGCTCAGCAACAGATGCAGCATCAGCAGGTTAGTTCACCATACTCTCTTTATAACACTGTTAGTTATAACATGGTTTTGGATATAACACTATTTAAAGATGGATCCCAAAAGTGTAAAAGGATTATATAGAAAAATGACCATCCATACATGTATATTGTGTATGTCTTGCACATCAGAAAAGGAAATCTATGTCGTCTGCTTTGTCATCTGCCTGTTACTTTCAAACCCATTTTTGCAAACAGAGTGAACCCAGATCAGACTGCTCCTCTAGGAGCAGTCGGATCTGGGTCCACACTGTTTGCCTGTATGCAAAAATATTTCTAAAATGTATGCAAGAAGATTCAGCAGACATAAGCAGACGACACTTTCAGATGTAGTAAGAGCTGTCAGTTACATGCAACCGAATGTCACTCAGGCAATGGAAAGTGAAGCTACTTGATGACGTATGGGTTCACGCAAACGCTGTGGTTGCATATACTTACAAAATCCAGAAGTCGTCTAGATTTTGACAGTGAGTGAGTGTTTGAATTTTACATCTCTACAACAGCTTAGGTCATACGGAGACGGGACCTCAGTTTATATACTCAATCGAAAGTCTGGAGAATCCCCCGGATCGATCCTGCGACCCCTGGTCTACAAGGTGAGTAGCATAATCACTACACCATGGAGGCTTCTGATTTTGACAGTATATGCAACCGAAGAATGTGGTGTCTGATTAGAGCCTTCACGGTTTGCAAACAGTTCAGCCATTTTCTAAATAAAGTTAAAAAATTAACCCTAATCCTGTTGTTCATAACAAGGCTACCTTTGCAAACAGTGTTGATCCAGATCAGATGGCTTCTGAAGAAGCCATCTGATCAGGATCTACACTGTTGGACATTCAGTTTTGTAATTTGAAGGAATAATTACATCAAGTAATTTGATTGGTTGAAATTTAAATGGGTGTGGCTAAATCAATTTATGCAAATAAAGGCAAACTAACCTGTCACCCTAATATTCAAAATGGACTTCTGCTATACATACATTGTATGTTTAACCCATTGTAGGCGGGGAAACCTCTAAAGGGGTACCTTGGCAAACAGTGCAGGCCTAGATTAGACGCCACAGAACGGGGCGTCTGATCAGGGCCTGCATTATTTGCTAACAGAATTTTCCGTCAAAATTAGAATAAGAACCAAAAAATAGGCCTACCACCCCTTATATGACAAATTGACTTTTTCAACAAATAGCAATGGAAGAGTCCCCTAGTATACAGTTGGTTAAGGCGGAAGATTCCATTCAGTAAGTAAAGAGTCGAACATGTATTCACAGGTTCAGCAGCAGATGCCTCAGCCAGCCCAACAGCAGGCCCACCAACCACACCTGATGCCAAATCTTCAGTCTCAAACCTCAGTTCCCCTGAGTATGGCCATGGCAGCCAACCCGAACTCTGTGGCGCCCGGGAACATACGTAACCAGCTGAGTCAGTTACCACAAGTCCATGTGATACACCAGGCAATGCAGAGTCCCTCGTATCTGCCGCAGTATACCTATAACCAACAACAACAACTTATGCTACAAAATATGCAAGGTAGGTACAGTCTTAATCACTTTTTGAACCATGAAACTTTGACTGAGCTAGCTGGCTCAGCTTGTCTGAAGATTTGACAGTAGCAGGGTCAGTCCCCGTCAGATCCGGAAGCATTACCTGCAGGCACGCATTGTTAACCCAAAACTGAATGTTAAAACAATGTGTTCAATGTTGAGTGTCCGCTGGGATTCTAACATAGAGGTTGACCCCCCGCGCACCGGGGCTTGAAGAACTAGGTGGCTGCATTATGCTTCCACACAGAGCTGAAACCGACCGTACACTATACTGGTAAACTGCTGAGAGGATCTAAGCCTGCCCAGGCAAAGCAGTGCGAGTCGCCCTATAATGTCTATAGTATAGATTATATGTTCTTGTCTTTTGGTATCATTGATTCCATTGTGGAATATGAAAAATATTTTAGGGTCATTGATGAGGCGTAATTGTCCGAAATTAGCTAGCCTGGCCCAGAAAAAAAGTACATTCCTGTGTTGTCCTTGCTTCCAAAGGATTACCTTCCTCACAGCCAGTAGAAGCCTTTGTGGTGTAGTGGTTATGCTAGTCTCCTTGTAAACCAGGGGTTGCAGGATCGATACCTGGCTTCTCCAGACTTTCGGATGAGTCTTTTAACGGCCCCCGCCCATTGGGGCTTGAAGAAATAAATGGGCTGCATGATGCTTCCACGCAGAGCTGAAACTGACCGTACAGGTGTACTGATAAACCACTTAGAGAATCTAAGCCTGCCCAGGTAAAGCGGTGTGTCGGCCCATCCATGCTTATAAACCCTATTTGTTTCATTGGTGATTGGGCTGGAGATGTCATTTCATCTCGATGTCGAGTAAAAGTCCCACAAAATTGGAAGCAACGTCTCCAAAATGACCTATACAGTGTTGACAGGGTTGTTAAACCTCAATTCAAACAAACGATTCTTTTAAACCAAGGTGCCAGGTCCGTCTGATGTTAGCTGTTGGTGAGACATAAAACTCAAACATTTACTCACTCCTCATAGCCGGTGTTAAGGCAATTAGTGGCCCATAGGTAAAAAGTCTCCCTGCCCTTCATATTTTCTAGTTGTTTGAGATCATTGCTACCATTGTAGAATGTTGAAAAAAAATTTAGGGTCACTGATGAAACCTAATTGGTTTGCATAAACAGGTTTACATGAAACCTAATCGGCTGATACGCCCTAGTCTCGCCCAGTTAAACTGGAACACTTGACATTTTTTCCATTGTATTCTTTTCTTCTAAAGGATTAACTTTTTATAGAATATAAAACCCTTATCCTGCCCATACCATTGCAAAGAAAGTAGATTCAGATCAGATGCCTTCATATGAAGCCATCTGATCAGGATCCACCCTGTTTGTCTCTCTGTTCATTAATTGAAAGATTACATTATGTTAAGTATTTTGATTGACTGATAGTCAGGCATGGGCGTGGCTAAATTAATTTATTCAGCAGGATGGGGGTTGACATCATATTCTGATTTCAGCTGCAATGCAGGCAAATGCTATGGGTATCAGCCCCCAGCTCAATATGGCCAACATGGTGGCGATGCAGGGACGGAATACAAATATGTTCTCCCAGGGAACATTCACACCCAGCCCTACCACTGTAAGTTAAAATTAGATTTAAATAAAAATTGGTCTTCTCTCACCATCTAGAATTCAAGGGACTAGTAGTTTGAGATTACAGTAGCTTGAGATAAATTAGAATGGTATTTGTTTGAACCGCCTTGTTAAAAACGTATGTTGTGGGTACTTGTTAGAATTGCCTTTACAGGTACCCACAATATATTTTCATAACATGTTGTGGGTACTCCTCAGAATCACCTCGTTTCAGAATCACCTCAACGAGGTGATTCTCACATGAACGAGGTGATTCTAATGAGTACTCGCAATACATGTACATATTTTTATAGAGAAATAAGAAAAGTGACCTGTTTTCATGGAGATTGATCATGAAATCTTTTCGAAGGCCATTGACTACCTTCCTCTGATTCAAGAAGGGCAGTTGTCAGTTCCTAGTATAAGAATGTGCACTCTACTAGTTAACTGCTTATATATGGGCCCCGTCAAGCGATTTTGGTACTTATCGCCTATGCGAGCAGCAAAGGTTCAGGCGAGCCTGCGCATCCGCGCAGTCTCGCCTGAACCTTCGCTCCTCGCTCATACAAGCAGTGAATCAAGAGGAACCTTCAGACAGAAAGCCATATCCCTGGCCCCTCTGAATGGCTGGGCATGTGCAGTTAAAATTTGTCATGACGGAATGCTCGAAGACACAAACTCGCTTGGTGGGGCTCATATAATCCTCCCAGGAAACATGTTGTTAGGTGAACTGACCAGCTTGACATGGCCTAAATAGAGTTGACTGGTCCATTAAACTCACACATACAAAACACATGAGCCACACCATGAGAAAACCTGTGTTTGGCATTTGGGAACAACATAGAGGATCTTACATGAGTGTTCATGTATAATTGAATTTATTAAACGAGCTGAGGAAAAGGGATAAAATGCGAGGCTTTGCCAAGCATTTTATCCCTTTTCCTCAATGAGTTTAATAAATTCAGTAATACATGAGCACGAATACAAGATTCTATTTATCATATGTCATTTAAGACGCATTTTATTCTCGATTGTTTACAAAAAATATCAATATTCCGCCATTAGTGAACGCGACGTCGTTAAGGACGTCGTACTTGTAACGTTACGGGACATATCTAGCTAATTTGCATATTTAATCCACTAGTGGATTATCGAAAATATTACACTCTCAGACGCGACGTTATATGATAAAAAGGTATAAGCCGCCCAGGAAAAGTGTGGTTTCCATAAAAATCCTAAAAATTCAGACACCTTGAGGACTTGCTGTAATTCCCCTAAAATTCAAACAAACTTGTTCCATGATCCAGCAGGGAGTCTGGAAGATGCAGACGGCATGGCAAACCATGTAGACCCTAATTAGATGGCCCCTTCAGGAGCAGTCTGATCAGGGTTTGCACTGTTTGCTTGGGCGTATCTGGTCCCAATACATAGGATCATTATGGTAGGTATATATAGCCCCCGTCCATAGAGGCTTGAAGAAATATATGGGCTGCATGATGCTTCCACGCAGAGCTGAATCCGGCCCGCACACTAGTACTGGTAAACCGCTTAGAGGATCTAAGCCTGTCCAGGAACCGCGGTGCGAGGCGGACCGTCCATGCTAATAAACCCTATTGGTTTCATTGGGCGACAGGGCTTGAGATGTCATTTCATCTCAATGTCGGGTAAAAATCCCACAAAATTGGAAGCAACGTCTCCAAAATGACATTTACAGTGTTGACGGGGACGTTAAACCTCAAATCAAACAAACAAATTATGGTAGGTATACTGAACAGCCTGATTTGATGTAATCATTGTTGGCTGTTCCTTTAAACTCCAAAACAAATAAAAGCTATGTCATTCTGTCCTATGGGAGATATTAAAATCTGATATGTTTTTTATGTTCTGTCCTATGTGAGAAATGAACATCTTATGTGTGGTTATTCAGTAACACGGGTTTATGCTAGAGCTGATTATACTGATGCCTGGCATCGAGCCACACTCACTCCTCCCTGGTTCCAGCAAACTTCTCCCTATTTTCCCAGGAGGGAGAAGTCTCTTCGCCCCTAATTTTTAGGGCAAGTTTGGGCCCTGGAATCTTACATAATTATGCTTAAGATCTGTCACATGTGAGATATCAAAATCCTACATCATACATGTGTTTTTAGTTTTAGTTGTCCTATGTGAGATAACAAAATCATACATGCGTTTATTCAGTTCTGATCTGTTTTTGAGATAACAAAATCTTGGATGTGTTATTCGGTTTTATCCTATGCGAGATATCAAAATCTTACATGTGTTTATTCAGCCTGTAGCTCCAGTGAATGTTGCATCCTCTGCTGTGACAAGTCAAGTAACGACAGCTGTGACCGTAAATACTAATACAGCTAAGCCAGCCATGACTAACAGCAACAAACAGGAGGGTACTGTTCAACAACAGCAGCAGCAGCAACAACAACAACAAGCACAACAACAGCAGCCACAGCCACAACAGATACAAGCTGCTCAGTTTGGACAGGTAAAGCCATAGCTACATATATAAAGAATATATCAAGTTTATCAGGCAAGGTTTCAAGGTGGTCTCCTACAAGATTTCACTGGATGTGGAAAACGCATAGAAAATATACCTTAAATCTTCTATATATACTTTTAAAAGCAACATAAATATTTGAGAATAATGGTTTGTTTGATTTGAGGTTTAACATCCCTGTCAACACTGTAAAGGTCATTTTGGAGATGTTGCTTCCAATTTTGTGGGACTTTTACCATATGGTTTATAAACATGGACAGTCCGACTCGCACCGCTGTGCCTGGGCAGGCTTAGATCCTCTTAGCGGTTTACCAGTACTCATGTGCAGGCCAGATTCAGCTCTGCGTGGAAGCATCATGCAGCCCATATATTTCTTCAAGCCCCTATGGGTGGGGGCCGGTTTAGAATAGTGGGCTTCAAAAATTCATGCATCAGTTAAGGTGGGTATTTTGTGATAATTTAAGGATACATTTCTTTTTTTCTCCATATGCATCTATGTTGTGGGTATTCATTAGAACCGCCTTTCCAAGTAGGTTGTAATGAATACCAAAGATGTAGATTTTTATGGTGAATTGCCAAAAAAATTACCTTCAGATTATATCAGATATCACAAAATACCCACTTTATCAATGTCTATGGTCATGCATACACAGGTTGTATAGAACCCTTTCTATATACCTCATTCCCCATCCCCATTCTGCTAGTATTGAAGCATTGGTTTCCATTTCTTTTAACCCATTCAGTACCAGAAACCCCTAAAGGGGTACCTTGGCAAACAGTGCAGGCCCAGATCAGACACCGCAGAATGCAGTGTCTGATCAGGGCCTCCACTGTTTGCTAAAAATTCAGACATTTTCCATATCAATTTTGAAGAAAACACAACCTTATACCCCTAAATTTTGAAATAGACTCCTGCTGTATATAAGGAGGAAGATTCCATTTGGTACAAAAAGGGTTTATACTTAACTTGAGCCAGTACACAACAAAACCACCTCGCCCATGCCTTTGGGGCTTGGAGAAATAGATTGGGCTGCATGTTGCTTCCATGCAGAGCTGAAACTGAACACACATGAGGACTGGTAATTGGCTTAGAAGGTCTAAGCCTGCCCAGGCAAAGTGGTGTGAGTCAGACCATCCAATGCATATAAACCCTTCTGGTTTCATTGGGTGGCAGCGCTTGAGATGTCATTTCATCTAAATGTCGGGGTAAAAGTCCCACAAAATTGAAAGCAACATCTCCAAAATGACCAAATTAGTTTTGACGAAGACGTTAAACCTCAGCGCCCCAGCCCATAGGGGCCTGGAGAAATAGAATGGGCTGCATGGTGCTTCCGTGCAGAGCTGATACCGACTGAATTTGAGTACTGGTAAACAGCTTAGGTCCAAGCCTGCCCAGGAAAAGTGATGTTCCTTAAACCCTAGCGGTTTCCATGGGCGGTAGGCTTGAGATGTCATTTCATCTCAATGTCGAGTAAAAGTCCCACAAAAACAGAAGCAACGTCTGCAAAATGACCTAAATAGTATTGACGGGGACGTAAAACATCAACTCAAACAAACAAAGATGGAGATCATCCTGCACATTCGCACAGTCTGATTAGAATCTTCACTGTTCGCATGTGCTTTCTCTTGCTTCAGAACTGTTCAGGGAGCTACAAGCAAAAACGTTGGCCAAGCAGGTCTGATGAACAGGCTGATCAGAGTCTTTGCTGATCTTAGTATTGTTTTAACCTGACCCTTATACTGCTGTTCACAACAGCCCCTACTTTTGCAAACAGTGTAGATCCAGATCAGATGGCTTCTAAAGAAGCCGTCTGATCAGGATCTACACTGTTTGCCATTCAGTTTGTGAATTTGAACCAAAACACTACATTGTGTAATCTGATGGGCTGAGAGTCAGAAATGGGTGTGGCTAATTAAATTATTCAGCAGGATAAGGGTTAATCATGTGCTGGATCATTTGTCATTGTTAGGTTCAGCAAGCCCAGGCAACAGCTCTTGTTGGTGGGAAACCTATTATGTTAGCCCAGGCTACGAACCAGATCTTACCGGGCAGTATTGGTAAGTGTTCAGTTAGTCCATTCTCTGTATGCTTCTAAACTCTTGCATGCTGGGTAATTTGCATTTTTTGTCAGCCATGGATTTTTTTTCAAGTTAACTTTTTAAAAACTATCTATTAGCAATACCATCAGAGTGTCAAACAATTGGGATCCAGATCATGTCTGACGTTTTGTATAAGGTTAGCCTGACATTGTGTATAACGTCAGGCCTAATCTGGGTCCAAACTGTTTGCAAATGTTATTGATGGGGAAAGAGTTAGACTGTGTCCTGTTGAAACCAGGATATGTTCTAATTGATCTGGATCTTCATCAAGAAAGCACGCCTATAAAATACTGACCCCCTTGAACCCCACTGTTAGATAGTAAAACAGGGGTTTACAGGGGTAAACCTTATTTTTCTTATTTCTGCTCTAAAATATAGATTGTAGGTACCTTTAGATGAGGCGGTTCTAACGTGTACCCGCAATCTATATTTTGAGCAGAAATAAGAAAAATATCACCATTTTTCATCTGAAACTTGTCATTTTTTTGGCCAAAAATTTACAAAGTATTTTTATAGGCATGTTTTCGTAATGTCCTCTTTGTCATTCAGTTGGTAAATTTGTGGGAATGAGTTGCATTAACCCATTGTATACTGTAGTTGGACAAGTCCATTCTTCATATAAGGGGTGTCAGGCCTATTTTAGCTCACCTGTCACGTAGTGACAAGGTGAGCTTTTGGGATCACATTTTATCCGTCGTCCATCATGCGTGCGTGCGTCTGTCCTTAAACAATTTCAAATAAGTAGTCTCTAATACCCCATGGCCAATCTTGATCAAATTTCATTAGAAGCATCATCAGGTTGGTAGAAAGGCTCCATAAGGTTTTTGGGATGATCAGATTGGAATTCTGGTTGCCATGAGAACAAAAAGGTTCCATAGACTTATAATGGGGAAAACGACGTCTCCACTCTTTCTCTGCCATTTCTGATCCGATCTTCATCAAACTTGCAGATAACCAGGAGGGGCTTACAGTCTACGTCGAGTTCGAATTTGGGCTGCACAGGACAAACAGCTTTGGAGTTATCTGCCTTGAAAATAAATATAAGTGAAAAATGGTGTCTCCAGCTTTTCTCAGCCGTTTTTGATCTGATCTTTTTATAACTTTTCATAAACGAGGACAAGCACAAAATCTTGGACGAGTTCGAATTTGGTTTGAATCTGACTAGCGGTTTTCCAGTTACATCCCCTTGAGCGTGAAACATTTTCCCATAGACTTACAATGGGGAAAACGACATCCCCACTTTTTCTCCGCCATTTCTGATCCGATCTTCATCAAACTTGCAGATAACCTGGAGGGGCTAACAGTCTATGTTGAGGTCGAATTTGGGCTACACAGGACAAACAGCTTTGGAGTTACCTTACCTGCCCTTGAGCATAAATATAAGTGAAAAAGGGTGTCTCCAGCTTTTCTCAGCCGTTTAAGATCTGATCTTTTTGTAACTTTTCATAAACAAGGACAAGCTTAAAATCTCAGACGAGTTCGAATTTGGTTTGAATCTGACCAGCGGTTTTCCAGTTACATCCCCTTGAGCGTGAAAAATTTTCTCATAGACTTACAAGGACTGTTCAAATATGAATGCAACTAAGCACATAAAAATGATTCCATGATAGATTTCGATGAAAAATTTATTTTGGCTCCTCAAAGTATTCCCCTTTAACAGATATACAAACTTTCAGTCTTCTGATCCAATCATTGAATGCATTTTGGTAGTCTTTTCGAGGTATACTATGAAGGCACTGGAATATTGCAGAACCGAGGTGTTTGCGCTGCACAAATTTTGGACCAGAAAGGTATTTTTTCAGCCATGGGAACAAAAAAAAAGTGACATGGGGCAAGGTCAGGGGAATACGGGGGTGAGGGAGTTCAACAACCTTTTCCTGCTTCAGATAGTCTTGCACAATGAACACCTTGTGCGATGAGGCATTGTCATGTAGCAATCTGACATTGGCCAAACCAGCTGCGGGTCTTCGTTCTTTGAAATATTTCTTCAATTTTTGAAGAACTTTATTCTTGTAAAACTTTGCATTTATAGATTTCCCTTTAGGCACAGCAACCTGAATAGCAGGGCCCTGATTTGAAAAGAATATGGCATACATTACCTTCTTGACGCTCATGGTCCGCTTTGCAATGCATGGTCTTTTGCAATGCTTTGTTGCCCATATTTTGTTCTGAATCTTTCGTTTTGGCTCAAAAAAGTGAACCCATGTCTCGTCACCTGTGACGACATTAGCGAAAGACCGTGCATTGTAATTTGGAAACTTTTTAAGCACTTTCTTGGCGCACTGAACGCGTGACTTTTTCTGCTCATCTGTCAACAGATGGGGAATCCATCTAGCAAAGATCTTTCTCATTTTCATATCCCGTTTCAGAATTGTATGAGCTGCTCCTAATGAGATGCCAACCATACTAGCTATTTGCCTAGTGGTGTATCGTGCATTGGTAGCAACTATTTCTTTCACTCTAGCAACCATCTTGGCAGATGTTGCTCTTTTCGGCCGACGATCATGTGGCGCATCTTCTGTTGAGCCTAGCCCACAGCTGAATTTCTTACACCAGCGAAAAACTGTCGGAAAAGACATTTCATTATGCCCATAAACCGAACATATTTCATCAAAAATGTCTTTGCACCGTATACCAAGAATACAAAGATTCTTAATATAGGACGT
Organism: Lucinisca nassula; assembly: GCA_963580285.1. NCBI lineage: Eukaryota > Metazoa > Mollusca > Bivalvia > Lucinida > Lucinidae > Lucinisca > Lucinisca nassula. Next base: position 23,432,622 of record OY757023.1, read on the forward strand.
ATTTCAACGGCGTACTCTGACCTTCTTCCAACCATGTTTTGTATTAGTATACAAGAGTAGACAGTGTTTATCGAACGATATACATGGCTAAAGTGGACAGATTTTAACAGGTTTGGTATCAATGTATAGGTAAAATGTTTACCTGCCCTTGAGCATAAATATAAGTGAAAAATGGTGTCTCCAGCTTTTCTCAGCCGTTTATGATCTGATCTTTTTGTAACTTTTCATAGCTGAGACGCATAAAATCTCAGACGAGTTCGAATTTGGTTTGAATCTGACCAGCGGTTTTCCAGTTACATCCCCTTGAGCGTGAAAAAATTTTCCCATAGACTTATAATGGGGAAAACGATGTCTCCACTTTTTCTCCGCCATTTCCGATCCGATCTTCATCAAACTTGCAGATATCCAGGAGGGGCTTACAGTCTACATTGAGTTCAAATTTGGGCTGCATGTGACAAACAGCTTCTGAGTTACCTGCCCTTGAGCATAAATGTAAGTGAAAAATGGTGTCTCCAGCTTTTCTCAGCCATTTTTGATTGGATCATTTTGTAACTTTTGGTAAAGAGGACAAGCATAAAATCTCGAGTGAGTTCGAAGTTGACTTGAATCTAACCATTGGTTTCCCAGTTACATCTCCTTGAGTGTGAAAGATTTTCCCATAGACTTTTACAATGGGAAAACCACGTCTCCAGCTTTTCTCGACCATTTCAAATCAGACATGTACACTCCATAGTTTCACTTCTGTGGTGTATTCCTTGCTTCCAAAGGATAACCCTTTTATAGAACATATTTCAATGGAAAAAGACTTTACAAACTTTTCTCTGCCATTTCTGATCTGATCTTCATCAAACTTGCAGATTATCAGGAGGGACATACAGTCTATGTAGAGTTCGAATTTCGGCTGCATGAGACAAACAACTTTGGAGTTACTTGCCCTTGTTTATTGATTTGAGGTTTAACATCCCTGTCAGCACAGTGTAGGTCATTTTGGAGACGTTGCTTCCAGTTTTGTGGGACTTTTGCCCGACATCGAGATGAAATTATATCTTAAGCCCTTTCCACCCAATTAAACCAATAGGGTCATTATGCATGGACGGTCCAACTGGCACCACTTTTCATGGGCAGGTTTAGAACCTGTTTGCCAGTACTCATGTGTGGTCGGCACCAGCTCTGCATAGAAGCACCATGTAGCCCATGCTATTTCTTCATATATGGGTATTCTTAAAACATCATTAATGATTTTCTGGTACACAGGTGAGCGATATAGGGCCATTTGGGCCTCTTGTTTTGTTTTCATTCTCTTTTTGATGGAAAATTCTGTTAGCAAATAGTGCAGGCCCTAATCAGACGTCGCGTTCTGCGGCGTCTGATCAAGGCCTGCACTTTTTGCCAAGGTACCCCTTTAGGGATTTCCCACAAACAATGGGATAAGTAATTTGATTGGCTGATAGTCAAAAATGGGTCATCATGATAATAAGTCCATGAAAATAACACCACCTAAATCCCACTTTATATAAAGAAAAGGTGGGGTACAGGGGTATTCACTATTTTCCTTATTTTTTCTAAAAAACATAGATTGTGGGTACTAGTTAGAACTGTCTCATTTAGGCAGTTCTAATGAGCACTCACCTGACGTAATGCATCAAGCCTAATCTGGGTCCAAACTGTTTGCAAATGCTATTGATGGGGAAATGGTTAGACCTTGTTAGAACTAAGAAAAATATCAAACTTTTTATCTGGAAAAAATGTTAGTTCTAGAGATGAGATGGATTTTAGCACACTATCAGTTAATGTGTCATTTAAACTTCTATATGAGAAATAATTTCTTTGCCAAAAAAGTTCCGGCATTTGATTTGGCAAATATGCTAATATTTTTGCTGAAAAAATATAAGTAGAAAAAGCTATGCACCTTTTCTCAGCAAAAGATATCTTTATAATGGATATTGTACTTGTTGCTGGACCATTTCACGATTATAAGCCAGTTAGGGGTTGGGGGCAGAAACATATAAGCCCAGATTTTACAAGGCAATATTGTAGTTGCACCGGCAATTTACCTTGGCCTGGTTTTCCAAAGATATTCAGTTTTACAACTTAAGTGATGTTATCCCTCATGATGCTGAATATTACGCCTTACTGGTATTTGTGGAGTCACAAAAACTCCCAAACTAGCAAGTCTCATAAACTCTGAGACTGTAGCAATCTGCTGGTAGCATTTTTGTAGGCTGTAGGTGATAGCCCCCACCCATAGGAGCTTGAAGAAATATATGGGCTGCTTGATGCTTCCACGCAGACTTGAATCCGGCCCGCACACTAGTACTGGTAAACTGCTTAGAGGATCTAAGCCTGTCCAGGAACTGCGGTGCGAGGCGGACCGTCCATGCTAATAAACCCTATTGGTTTCATCGGGGGACAGGGCTTGAGATGTCATTTCATCTCATTGGTGGGTAAAAAGTCCCACAAAATTGGAAGCAATTTCTCCAAAATGACCTTTACAGTGTTGACAGTAAGGCTGACACGATTAATCGTATAATTTATTAATCGGTCGATAAATTCCACAAAAATGATTATCATTTCTGATTTGCTTTTAATCGATTACTTGATAGGTACAATTTACTGCCCAAAGTTATGCCTAAAAAAAGCTGGATGCGTTACAAACAGTGCAGACTCTGCGGCGTCTCATGTGGGTCTACACTGTTTGCTCAGGCCTGTCTGTTCAAATATACATATGGTAAAGTGCAACATATGGTAAGAGTCATGCTCAGACAGAGAGCCAGAAAGGTCAAATTATGACAAAAACCTTAGAGCTTCCTAATCGATTATCGATCGCAATAAGAGGACTGATAATCGATCATCTTTTCAGCTCTGATTAGCCAGCCCTAGTTGACGTGGACGTTAAACCACAAATCAAACAAAGGCTGTAGGTGAAATATTCTAGAAAGTTGTGTAAAAATCTTCAGTCAAAATATAGTTAGCCACCAAGTGTCTTTGAGAAGATCAAGAACAATAATTTAAGTTAAATCTTTACCACTATCTAGGCTAATTTAGCAGATGAAACATTGTTGGTACTTTTCTTATTTTTCATTTTACATCTCATGCAAATTGTCTCCATAGGAGACAATTTGCATGAAATGTTGAATCATGTTTTCTGGGAAAAACAAGAAAAATATTTCCAAATGTTATCTGCTGAAAAAGACCCAGCATGCAGAGCATTATCTGAGCTGGAGCTGTGCATTTTCTTTTAGCATTATTCAAGTGCCATAATTTAAAAATCCTAAAAAATTCAGACATCTTGAGGACTTGCTGTAATTCTCCTAAATTTTAAATTTGTTTCATGATCCAGCAGGAGTCCAGTCCCAAAGGTGCCCACGGAAAAGCAAGCAGTGTAGAGCCTGATCAGAATGCTTCAGGAACCTTCTGATCTGGGTCTGCAATGTTTGTTTAGGCATGTTTGTCCCAATTTTTAGGATCATTCGGTATTCACTGCATGTTGGCCCCTGCCCATCTGGGCTTGAAGAAAAAGATGGGCTGCATGATGTTTCCACCCAGAGCTGAAACTGACATGCACACGAGTACTTGTAAAACGCTTAGAGGATCTAAGCCTAAGCCTGCTTATAAACCCTATTTGTTTCATTCGGTGACAGGGATTGAGATGTAATTTCATCTCCGTGTCGGATAAAAGTCCCACAAAATTGGAAGCAATGTCTCCCCAAAATGACCTATACAGTATTGACAGGGACATTAAACCTCAAATTGCCGGTCTCGGTAGCTTAGTCTGATGCGCGTCTGACTGGTGATCAGGAGGACGTGGGTTCGAAACCTGCCGGGGTGGGCAACATTCTTTCGTAGAGATTGATCATGAAATCTTTTCTCCCTTCCACTTATTCAAGAAGGGCAGTTGTCTGTTTCTGGCGAAAGAATGTGCACTGTACTGGTTAACTGCTTATGTATAAGCCTGCCCAGGAAAATTGTTGATAGGTAAACTGACCGGCTCAAAAATGACCTAAACTAGTGTTGACTGGTCCATTAAACTCCAATACAAAAAAATCAACCTCAAATGCAACAAACACATCAAATTTACTGCATGTGCTTTGGATTCTTGCTGTTTCCTTTTTTCAGGGGTATTAACAGGTCAGCTGCCATCATCACAAACCTACAACACTGGTCAGTTTGCTCAGTTACAGGTGAGAATAATTTTAATTTACACTTTTATATCAGTCTGACACACTAAGGAACAGGATCAGATTATAAGAATCTTATATGGGTGTGAGGGATGGATTGAAAAATCCGTCACAAGGGACACTGTCCGGCATCACGAGGCTTGCCGAGTGATGCCGGACAGTGATCCCGAGGTACGGATTTTTCTATCCACACCTCACACCCATATTGGATTCTTTTTCTTGCATACCTTCCATTTCTATTGCGAATTTTTAATGCTGCTGTCACTTCAGTTACCGACGTCCGCCATTTTGTGATGACACAACAGGAATGTTTAGTGGCGTCACGTATGACGCCGCTGCACATGAGGTTGTAATCAACCAGTGCATTTATCAAACACGCGATTATATTCGATTTGGGGTCGGAACACCAGGGTCAGAACATAAATTTCTATCCCAGGGTAAAATCACGGATTTCCTTGTCTGGTGTGCAAGAATAATTATTCTTGCACACCAGATAAGGAAATCCATAGTTTTAGCTTGGGATAGAAACTCTGTTCTAACCCTGGTGTTCTTACTCAAAATCGAATATTCCCGCATGTTTGATAAATGCACTGGTTGAATAAGGCCACTTATGCGCCGTCTATTGTCCCTCGCCTGTCGGGGCTTGAAGAAATAGATAGGCTGCATGATGCTTCCACGCAGAGCTGAAACCGACATGCACACGAGTACTGGTAAACCGCTTTGTGGATCTAAGCCTGCCCATGCAGGCAAAGCGGTGCGAGTCGGCCCGGCCATGTTAATAAACCCTATTGGTTCATTGGCCGGCAGGGCTTGAGATGTCATTTCATCTCAAAGTCTGGTAAAAGTCCCACAAAATTGGAAGCAACGTCTCCAAAATGACCTTTACAGTGTTGACGGGGACGTTAAATCTCAAATCAAACAAAATGCGCCGTCGTTAAAGTGGACGTCACAGCACGTTACATGATGTCACTAAATATTCCTGTAGTGTCATCACAATATGGTGGACGTCGGTAACCGAAGTGACTGCAGCATTAAGAAATGGAAGGTATGCAAGAAAAAGAATCCTGTAAGGGTGTCAGGGGTGGATAGATAAATACGTCCCTCGGGATGGCTGTTCGGCATCACTCGTGATACCGGACAGTGACCCTCGCGATGGATTTTTCCATCGACCCCTCACACCCATATAAGATTCTTATATTACATTTATATAAGCTTCATGGTTAAAGAAGAAGCAAATTATAAATTAGATTGAAATTATAGCTCCAGATAAGGAGGCAAACTGAAGAGAATTTTGGGATATTTATTTTTATTTTGTTGATTTTGTCGATGTGTAAACTCTGGCAAATCACTCACACTCTGCATCAAGTCTTCTTTGTTGATTTTATCAATGTGTAAACTCTGGCAAATCACTCACAGGCTGCATCAAGTCTTCTTTGTGGATTTTATCAATGTGAAAACTCTGGCAAATCACTCACAAACTGCATAAAGCCTTTGGGCTTTATGCAATATGTGAGTGATTCACAGAGTTTACACATTGATAAAATAAAAAAAAGAAAATAATTCATTCCTTATAATTCCAACATGGCCATCAAAATGTAAACAAATGTAGAATAATTATTAAAAAAATTAATTCAAAAATGATAATTCGTTCCTTATAATTCCAACATTGTAATCAAAATGTTAAAAATGTAGAATGTTTATTCAATTAGAAGCTGCCATGTTTGAAAGAAACCCATGCAAAAAAAAACAAAAAAACGCCAATTCTTTAAATTCTGTTTGTTTGTCTTCTAGCATTTACGTTTTCAATAGTTTCCCATCTTTTAATCAAACACTGTTGGCATCACTTCATATACAACAGGCCTCATATTTTTCAGGCATTTGCAGGATTTCAAGCTTTTAGAGCTTGATTTTTTTCTTGATTTCAGGCCTTAATATTTAATTTTTTCTCCTTTATTCTGTTTAAAATGACTGTTTAATCCTTATTTTACTGAATAAATTTATCTAGCCATGCCCATTTCTGACTCAGCAAAGCAAATTACTTAATATAATGTATTCATTCAGTTCACAAACTGCATTGCAAACAGTGTAGATCCTGATCAGATAGCTTCTTAGAAGCCATCTGATTTGGATCTACACTGTTTTCAAAGGTACAAACAGTGAAGATTCTGATCAGATGGCTTCTTCAGAAGCATCTGATCTGGATATACACTGTTTGCAAAGGTTATGGTTATCTTGGTGAGGAGGTTAATGGTTATGGTAGGGTGACAATCTGGACCAAAAAAATGGGAACCCATACCCCCCCGTATAACAAGACAAGTCATATACCAAAATGTTCGTCAGGATTCGTAGTATCTGAAACTGCCGGCATAAATTGGCATAAATGATGGCGAGCTGAGAAATCCAAGATGGCGTCCAAGATGGCCGCCATAGCTGTAAATTCCAGTTTTTCGTAAAATATGAATATAAATACCACAAATCATCTTACAAACTTATTTTAATTTATTTTTCTGGTGTAGAAAGAAGATTTGTGCTAGAATATAGATCAACTTTTTAGGTTTGACTTGAAAACCGGTGAAAAAATGATATATTATTGTTTTGGTGTCTAGTTTCATAGGTGGTACATAAAAGAAATTCTGATGTTTCAAAATTTAAACAGTTTTTACATATCTATTGTTTTATTTTAACTAAGACACTATTCTAAAATACATTTAACACTAATCTAATATACATTTATGGTTTGTTATGACTTTTTTACCATCAATTTAGCCCCAGGATTACCCCACCCACTCAGTTTACCAGTAAAATTCATTCACATAAATGCTCACAAACAAGGGATTTGTAGGCGTGTGCTTCATTTTAGACAATTAAGTAGTAGAGGACATTTACAATAATGCTTAGTTCTGTTTTCATATCGTCTCAAAAACATGCCCATATGTTTTTGACGCCTTGAACCTTTACTTGGTTTTATAGAAAACTAGGGTTTTCAGGGGTTAGCATTATTTTTCGAATTTATGCTTAAGGACATAGCTTGTGGTGTTTGACAGCATCGCCACATTGAGAGGGTTCTAAAGAGTCCCCACAATCTATGTTTTGAACAGAAATAAGAAAAATATCATTATTATCTGGATTTTTTTTGGGAGGGGGGGGGGGCTGAGGGGGTGGTAGTAAAATCTTCCAATGGATTTGAATTATGCCTATTTTCGTAATGTTATGTATTTAGCCATTTGAAACACCACCTCTTTATAATACTGTTTTCTGAATCCAAGCATAAACCTCTTAGTTAAACAGTGTTATAGCCAAAAAAAGGTAGAATAGTGTAAAAGCAGTTCCTTTACATGTTCTTGTCATTTTTTTCTATGCAAATATTTAGGGGTTTGGGCTTTGAACAGTGTTATATAAAAATGTGTTATAAAACGATTGTGCTGTACTAATAGGCCATATCAGACTCCAAGTACATGATTTAAAACTGTCATAGTCCTCGGTATAAACATGAGCTAGTATTGAAAACAAGTTCTTACAAATGTTAGTTTTTGTTTGTTTGTTTGTTTGTTTGAATGGGGTTTAACGTCCCCGTCGACATTATTAAAGTCATTTTGGAGACGTTGCTTCCAATTTTGTGGAACTTTTATCTGACATCGAGATGGAATGACTTCTCAAGCCCTACCGCCCAATGAAACCAGAAGGCTTATATGCATTGGACGATCTGACACACACCGCTTTGCCTGGGCAGGCTTAGTCCTTCTTAAAAGCGGTTTACCAGTACTCGTGTGTGGTCAGATTCAGCTCTTCGTGGAAGCACCATGCAGCCCAATCTATTTCTGCATGCCCGATGGGCGGGGGCGACTTTCAAATGTTAGTTTGCTTGTTTGTATTGGGGTTTAACAGCCCAGTCAACACAATTTAGGTCATTTTTGAGCTTGTCAGTTTACTTATCCACACTTTTCCTGTGCAGGCTTATATGTAAGTGATTAACCAGAACAGTGCACATTCTTTCGCCAGAAACTGAAACTGCCCTTCTTGAATCAGCAGAAAGGAGAGAATGACCGTTGAAAGGATTTCATGATTAATCTCCACGAAAGAATGTTGCCGACCCCAGCAGGTAACGAACCCGCGTCCTCCTGATCACCATTTACGCGCTTACAAATGTAAGCCCTATTCAAACATGCTTCACTACTTGCAAGCTTGAGTACATGGTTGTACTTTCTATGAGCAAATGCGGTCATCACTATACTGATCAGGCTATTTACAACCATATTAGTTAAAAGAGAGAGGCTGCTTGCATCTGTGTTATGAGCTGTGGAATGAATAACCCAGTTTCAGGATCAACCATATGCCCTAGGTCTATAGGGCTAGGCAAATTAATCTTAGATTTTATAGCTCCCCATCAAATCAGTAGCTGATATGTACACCTGTACAAATGGAGCAAAAAACTATTAGTTGGTGGTAGATGACTAGGTCTAACTCCGGATTTTTGGAGCACCATTGTTGTCTAATGTGTTTGGCTGAACAGCAAATAAAAATAAAAAATGAGTTCCTTTAAGAGCAATGAAAACATTCATAAGAAAGAAGATGGGTCATACTACGTAGTTTCCGCTAATAAAGCCTCATCAGTGACCCTGTAATGATCCGGCAAAGAAAGCCAGAGGAAGCATACTGCAATTTTGCGAATTTCGAATAGGCAGTCGATTCAAAGACTGATATAAATCAAACTGGGGTCCAGATATTTTAAAACCTGTCTAGAATATGAGTCTAAACCAATAATTTATTTCCGATTTCTCAGAATATTCACGCTGATCTCAAAGGACCAAAAGTAAAATATAAACTGCACTATGGTTTTTCTGTAGCAAACCTACAGAAAAATTGCTGCTGCCTTAACTGGCCCTGAGACATTTGACTCAATACCAAGATCTAAAATCTCTTGAAGCTTGAAGTCTGATTTAGGCATTCTTCTTGCCTATACTATGTAAAGAAGAGCAGGTATCACATCCTGTAAGGCAATACAGACTGCATAATTGCCCTTTCATCTGGCTCTAGCTTCCTGAAAACAGTGTGAACTGGAATACCTGAAACTGAAACCAATACAGCTTATAAGCATGGACGGTCCGACTCGCACCGCTTTGCCTGGACAGGCTTAGATCCTCTAAGGGGTTTACCAATAAGCATGTGCGGTCGGTTTCAGCTCTGCTTGGAAGCATCATGCACCTGATGGGCGGTGGGTGGGGGGGGGAGGGGGTGGGGGCGAAGACATTTCGACAATATAGCTACTGGAGATGAAGTTCCTCAAGAGATAAGAGATACGATAAGAAGTTTGATAAGTTGCCATAAAATGAGTCAAAAGCCATTTGAGTCATTCATGCAGGAAAGGCACATACCCATAGCTAGTTAGGCAGTCCAAAGAACAGTCTTATGAGCCTTTGCCTGGGTCAAAACTCCAGACTATGAGTGATATCAGGTCAATGACACAGGTGTCTGGGGAAACCAGTCTGAGGAACTGACTGCCACCGGTGAAGAGATATATGCTCTCTATACATCAATTCATTCATTCAAGGTCTTGTCTTTCAAAAATGCTCATGATCACGCGAGTTTGTTTACAGATGAAGAATGTATGATGTCTACCAATAAGTCGGATTTCCTTGAAAAACTAGAAAGACTTGCTAGTTGTATAGTATTTGACGGGATGTCTGTACTTAAAATGTTGCAGCATTCATCATGTCTCAAACTGACATATCAACAGATGGCTGCTATGATTTGGTCTTACAGTCTTTTTACCATTATATGGGTAGCTACCATTCACGTCGGTTTTGACAGGAATGAGGAAAACAGTATCAAATCACAGACCCAACAAAAGTGTGGAAAGAATGTTTCTTCACACGTGCCTGTGTCTACGAGGAAAAATATAGTAACTGGTGATTGATAGATACTTTCAAACAGTAAAAGCAAGAACTTTACACTAGATACCTTACTGAAAATTGTCATGAGCTTCTTAAGAAGAATGCTACTGTTGTTGGTGCAGGTTGACTTGAGAACAAGGCTCTGAAGTTTCCGCTGATGGAGCGCTGTGGTGCAGTGGTAAAGCATCGGATTTGAGATCGAGAGGTAGCCGGTTCGATCCCCGAAAGCGCCATGTGTTGTTTCCTTGAGCAAGGAACTTTATCCACATTGCTTAGTACTGGTTCCTGTCCAGAAAAAGAGGGCCACATGGAAGATTAGTACTAGTACTAAATGTGTTATCCTCTATAAATAAGGTCGATTAGTATTATTATTATTATCATGTTGTTCCTGTTCAGCCTGAACTTTATTCCAACCGTGAAGAAGCTGATAGTAGAATGATTTGCAACTAGCCGTTGCAGGTTCTCTTGTTGTCAGTTCTGATACCGATGTTTTCTTTCTACTTTTGCATCACTTTAACCTACTTTATGCTGATGACAGGCAGAAAAGGTATTCATGCTGACTGCACCAGGTATATTCCAGTTCACACTGTTTTCAGGAAGCTAGAGCCAGATAAGAGGGCAATTATGCTGTCTGTATTGCCTTATGGGTTGTGATACCTGCTCTTCTTTACATAATACAGGCAAGAAGAAGACAATTCATGTTCTGCCTAAACCAGACTTCCAGCTTCAAGAGATTTCAGATCTTGGGACTGAGTCAAATGTCTCAGGGCTACTTAAAGCAGTAGCAATTTCTTTTTAGTGCACATGTGTGCATATCAGCTACCGATTTGATGGGGAGCTTCAAAATCTAAGATTAATTTGCCTAGCCCAGTAGACCTAGGGTATACAAAGTAAACCGCTTAGAGATTCTAAGCATGCCCAGGAAATGTGGTGCGAGTTGGACCATCCTTGCATATAAAACTTTTTGGTTTAAATGTGTGGCAGGGCTTGAGATGTCATTTCATCTCAATGTCGGGGAAGGTCCCACAAAAAATTGGAAGCAAAATGACTGATACAGTGTTGACGGGGGACGTTGTACCTCAAATCAAACAAAATATAACCTAATTGCATAGCATATCCACTTTATAACACGTTTTTATAACACAGTTTTGGATATAACACTTTATAACCCCAAAAATCTAGCCATGACAATGAAAGTCATTTTGGATCAATTTGATAAACACTATTTTGCTATTTTGTTTGGATATAGCACTGCTTAATTAAGACGGTCAATGCTCAGATCCCGAAAACAGTGTTATAAAGAGGTGGTGTTTCCTAATGGCTGATCATATAATATAGTATGAAAACAGAACTAAGCATTAGTTTCAATGCCCTCTTCTACTTGTTGTGTAAAATGAAATCCTCGCTTGCAAATCCCTTGAGTGTGAGTATTATGTGAATGAATTGTACTGGTAAACTGAGTGGGTGGGGTAATCCTGGAGCTAAATTTATGGTAAAACAGTCATAACAAATCATAAATGTACTTTGAAATAGTGTTAAATGTATTTTAGAATAGTGTCTTAGTTAAAATAAAACAATAGATAAATATAAAAAATTGTTTAAAATTTTGAAACATCAGCATTGCCTTTATGTACCACCTATGAAACTTGACACAAAAACGATGAAATGTCTTTTATTCACCGGTTTTCAAGTCAAACCTAAAATGTTGATCAATATTCTAGCACAAATCGTCTTTCTATACCAGAAAAATAGATTAAAATAAGTTTGTAAGATGATTTGTGGCAATATTGTGTGAATGAATTTTACTGGTAAAATGAGTGGGTGGGGTAATCCTGGGGCTAAATTGATGGTAAAAAAGTCATAACCAACCATAAATGTATTTTAGAATAGTGTTAAATGTATTTTAGAATAGTGTCTTAGTTAAAATAAAACAATAGATATGTAAAAACTGTTTAAATTTTGAAACATCACAATTTCTTTTATGTACCACCTATGAAACTAGACACAAAAACAATAAAATATCATTTTTTTCACCAGTTTTCAAGTCAAACCTAAAAGTTGATCTATATTCTAGCACAAATCTTCTTTCTACACCAGAAAAATAAATTAAAATAAGTTTGTAAGATGATTTGTGGTATTTATATTCATATTTTACGAACAACTGGAATTTACAGCTATGGCGGCCATCTTGGACGCCATCTTGGATTTCTCAGCTCGCCATCATTTATGCCAATTTATGCCGGCAGTTTCAGATACTACAGATGCTGACGAACATTTTGGTATATGACATGTTTTGTTATACGGGGGGGTATGGGTTACTACCAGAAATAGTGGACTTTTTGGCCCATTGTCACCCTACCATTAAGGCTGCAAAATCGAGCCTTTCAGGCATGGAAGAGCAAGGTCAGTATGAGGCCTGATACAATGATGTAAATGTGCCCTTTGATGTCACATTATATTACTACCTGTCACAGTGTGAAATAGTTCTGAGCTTCTTGCTCATGGAATTTATTGAAGTATAAAACTTTTATTTCAACCAGTCAAAATCGCTAGAAATGTACAGGACTTTGTGTAGCAGTTGATGAGCTAATAGCTAGCTATCAAGAGAATCTATAACTGCAACTGCAGTTCTGCGAAGATACCTCAAGATGACGACAATAAAGCAAAATTATTTTGACAGCATTCTGTATATTAAATATGCAAGCTTGTCACAAAATAATTTTGTTTTGTTTGTTTGATTTGAGGTTTAACATCCCCGTCAACACTGTAAAGGTCATTTTGGAGACGTTGTTTCCAATTTTGTGGGACTTTTACCCGATATTGAGATGAAATGACATCTCAATCCCTGAGTATTTTACCATCATTTCAGTCCAAACCAGGTCAGCAGATAGGTGTCGCTGGCAACACAGCTGGTGCCCAGCCTCAGTTGATAACATCCCAGGCTCAGATCCGGTTCTCCCAGCCACAGCTGGTAGCCAGTACAGGTCAGCTGATCACCTCTCAGCCAGTGTTGAACAGTCAGATGTTACAGGCGATGACGGCTTTCCAGCAGCCGTATCCTGGTCAGCAGATGATGTCAGCACCAGGACAGTCACCAACCATTATCACAGGTACCTGAAATCTCTTTACAGCACATGCATTTAAGGGGAATGGGAAAACCTTCAGGGGAGGCAACTCCTGCAAAAGTATTTTTGTCTCCCATGTAAATAGGGGTCTACTTAAAGGAAAGAATTTGCTCCTGAGGAGCAAATTCTTTCCTTTAAGAGTAGACCCCTTTTTCAGTGGGACTGAGCCTACAGAAAAGAGAGCAGCAGGTCCCGAAAGTTGTCGTCCTTTGAGTAAATGGTGGAAAATATGTCGGGTGTTCCCATTCCCCTTAAATAACAATAATAAAAAATATACACAACAGCTTCTTTAAAACCCTAGTCAGAAACTGTGTTATTTAAACAACCATGTTATAGCCAAACAAAAAAGTATAGCTTTTACAGAAAGATGACCGCGAGTGAAACTACAACTTTTGGTGTTCATGAGTGAAATAAAAATGGATCTTATACTTAAAAAAAATCAAATTTTCTGTTTCTTTCATGCTTTAAACTGTAATATGTAACGCAATTTCAAAGCGTCAGCCATCATCAAAGAGAACAACCTTTTACCAGAGCGATTTCACATTGATTTAGGATTTTCAGTGTGTTAACTGGGTATAATATTGGGTGTAAACTGAAAGTTTCCACCTGTGAAAATAGCTTGGAATGTTACTTTTTCACATGGTTCGCTTGAAATTGGCATTTAAATAATGTCCGCAGTTGCTACGCACATCTGGCATCGTGTGCATTATTTACGTTGAGTAGTTGCTAAATGTGACATCATCAATGCCCGAATGATGTGAAAATGTGCATGGCTTAATTTCCTACATACATTTATAACATTTAGCTAATTGACATCTAACAAACAGAAAATATATGTTATTTTTCGCTGATACATCAAATTCACAAACAGTGAAAATAAAAATCATATTTTCACTGTTTGAAACAGTGACAATATCGATTTTGATTTTACTGAGAAATCTCTGTATTTCATTGAAAAGCATGTAAGAAATAGCTATGCAAACTATGTAGATCTATGTTGTCTGTTGCATATTCTTGGAAACTTTCCAAACCTATTTTCCCATAAAGGCAAACAGTGTGGACCCTGATCAGAGGAGCAGTCTGATCTCTATCCACACTATTTGCAACAATTACTTTTAAAATACATGTAACTAGCAGACAACAAAGCAGACGGCAGTTGTTGTGTTTGTTTGTTTGAGTTGAGGTTTAATGTCCCCGTCAACACTGTATAGGTCATTTTGGAGACATTGCTTCCAATTTTGTGGGACTTTTACCCAACTTTGAGATGAAATGACATCTCAAGCCCTGTCGGCCAATGAAACCAATAGGGTTTATAAGCATCGCGGTTCCTGGACAGGCTTAAATCCTCTAAGCGGTTTACCAGTACTAGTGTGCAGGCCGGATTCAGCTCTGCGTGGAAGCATCATGCAGCCCATATATTTCTTCAAGCCCCTATGGGCGGGGGCTGAGCAGTTGTTGTGATTGGCATCTTAAGGGTTTGGGGTAGACACCATTTTGGGACAGGTGAAATGTACATAAAGCAACAGTAGTTATTGCCCTTGCGAAAAAATTGCAATTTTTTGTTTGTTTGTTTGTTTTGGAGTTTAATGGCCTAGTCAACACCAGTTTGGTCATGTCAAACAGGTCAGTTTGTCTAACTACTCTTTTCCTTGGCAGGCTTATATATTAGCGGATAACTATTACAGTGCACATTCTTTGACAGAAACTGACAGCTGCCCTTCTTGAATCAGGTGAATGGAGAGAATGACTGTAGAAAAGATTACTTTATCAATGTTCACGAAAGAATGTTGTCGACCTGGCAGGTATTGAACCCGCAACCGCCTGAACACCAGGCAGCTGTGCAACCGAATGAGCTACTTAGGCCAGCCTACTACAAATACAGAGGACCCGCGTTATAACGACAGTATTTGTTCCCTATTATTGTGCAGTTATAATGAATTTGCCGCTATAAAGAATCCCAAGTAGGAGTATGATAGGTAATAAAAGGCCTTTTGCCCATTATTACGAGGACTGATCAAATATGAATGCAAGTAGAACGTTTTCTCATGCACTAATGCGAAAATCACCTGGAAATAAATATCACAGCGTAGAAAAACATTTTACCTATACATTGATACCAAACCTGTTAAAATCCGTGCACTTTAGCCATGTATATCGTTCGATAAACACTGTCTACTCTTGTATACTAATACAAAACATGGTTGGAAGAAGGTCAGAGTACGCCGTTGAAATACGGTCCTATATTAAGAATCGTTGTATTATTGGTATATGGTGCAAAGACATTTTTGATGAAATATGTTCGGTTTATGGGCATAATTAAATGTCTTTTCCAACAGTTTTTCGTTGGTTTAAGAAATTCAGCTGTGGGCTAGGCTGAACAGGAGATGCACCACATGATGGTCGGCCGAAAAGAGCAACATCTGCTAAGATGGTTGCTAGAGTGAAAGAAATAGTTGCTACCGATGCAGGATACACCACTAGGCAAATAGCTAGTATGGTTGGCATCTCATTAGGAGCAGCTCATACAATTCTGAAACGGGATTTGAAAATGAGAAAGTTCTGTGCTAGATGGATTCCCCATCTGTTGACAGATGAGCAGAAAAAGACACTTGTTCAGTGCGCCAAGAAGTTGCTTAAAAAGTTTCCAAATTACAATGCACGGTCTTTTTCTAATGTCGTCACAGGTGACGAGACATGGGTTCACTTTTTTGAGCCAAAACAAAAGATTCAGAACAAAATATGGGCAACAAAGTATTGCAAAAGACCATGCATTGCAAAGCGGACCATGAGCGTCAAGAAGGTAATGTATGCCATATTCTTTTCAAATCAGGGCCCTGCTATTCAGGTTGCTGTGCCTAAAGGCAAATCTGTAAATGCGAAGTTTTACAAGAATAAAGTTCTTCGAAAATTGAAGAAATATTTCAAAGAACAAACACCCGCAACTGGTTTGGCCAATGTCAGATTGCTACATGGCAATGCATCATCGCACAAGGCCTTCATTGTGCAAGACTATCTAAAGCAGGAAAAGGTTGTTGAACTCCCTCACTCCCCATATTCCCCTGACCTTGCCCTGTGTGACTTTTTTTTTGTTCCCGCGGCTGAAAAAATACCTTTCTGGTCGAAAATTTGTACAGCGCAAACACCTCGGTTTTGCAATATTCCAGTGCCTTCATAGTATACCTCGAAAAGACTACCAAAATGCATTCAATGATTGATTCAGAAGACTGAAAGTTTGTATATCTGTTGAAGGGGAATACTTTGAGGGGACAAAATAAATTTTTCATCAAAATCTATCACGGAATCATTTTTATGTGCTTAGTTGCATTCATATTTGAACAGTCCTGGTACTCCAAGAAACAAATCTTATAGACATTTTTTAGCTCACCGTCACGTAGTGACGAGGTGAGCTTTTGGGATCACTTTTCGTCCGTCGTCCGTCGTGCATCCGTCCGTGCGTCCGTGCGTCCGTCCGTGCGTGCGTCCGTAAACAATTCTTTAAACGACATCTCCTCCTAAACCACTGATCAGATTTTGACCAAACTTCACAGGAATGATCCTTAGGTGGTCCCCTTTCAAAGTTGTTCAAATGGTTCCGGTCCGTTGCACATCTAGGTCAAAGGAGCCAAAAACAGATTTTTTTCACCAAAAACTTAAAAAATCTTCTTCTCTGAAACCACAAGGCCCAGGTCTTTGATATTTGGTATGAAGCTTCATCTGGTGGACCCCTACCAAGATTGTTCAAATTATAGTGCTGGGGCCAAAAATGCCCCCGCTCTGGGGCCCTTTGGTTTTACATGGGCTTATATAGGGAAAATCTTTAAAAATCTTCTTCTCTGAAACCGTAAGGCCCAGGTCTTTGATATTTGGTATGAAGCTTCATCTAGTGGACCTCTACCAAGATTGTTCAAATTATAGTGCTGGAGCCAAAAATGCCCCCGCTCCGGGGCCCTTTGGTTTTACATGGGCTTATATAGGGAAAATCTTTAAAAATCTTCTTCTCTGAAACCGCAAGGCCCAGGTCTTTGATATTTGGTATGAAGCTTCATCTAGTGGACCCCTACCAAGATTGTTCAAATTATAGTGCTGGGGCCAAAAATGCCCCCGCTCCAGGGCCCTTTGGTTTTACATGGGCTTATATAGGGAAGAGCTTTAAAAATCTTCT
Source organism: Lucinisca nassula (assembly GCA_963580285.1). Lineage (NCBI taxonomy): Eukaryota > Metazoa > Mollusca > Bivalvia > Lucinida > Lucinidae > Lucinisca > Lucinisca nassula. The sequence goes on from OY757023.1 coordinate 23,449,978, forward strand.
TGTCTGAAACCGTAAGGCCCAGGTCTTTGATATTTGGTATGAAGCTTCATCTAGGGGACCCCTACCAAGATTGTTCAATTTATAGTGCTGGGGTCAAATATGCCCCCGCTCCGGGGCCCTTTGGTTTTACATGGGCTTATATAGGGAAAATCTTTAAACATTTTCTTCTCTGAAACCATAAGGCCCATGAAGCTTCATCCCACACGGCCATGGTCCTTCTTCCGCCCCCCCCTCCACACTCCGGGGCCCTTTGGTTTTAAATGGGCTTATATAGGGAAAATCTTTAAAAATCTTCTTCTCTGAAACCGCAAGGCCCAGGTCTTTGCTATTTGGTATGAAGCTTCATCTAGTGGACTCCTACCAAGATTGTTCAAATTATAGTGCTGGGGCTAAAAATGCCACCGCCCAGGGGCCCTATGGTTTACATGGGCTTATATGGGGAAAATCTTTAAAAATCTTCTTCTCGGAAACCCAAAGGGCAAGGTCTTTTGGTATGAAGCTTCATCTAGTGGACCCCTACCAAGATTGTTCAAATTATAGTGCTAGGGCCAAAACTGCCCCCGACCTGGGGCCCTTTGGTTTTACATAGACTTATATAGAGATATTCCTTAAAAATCTTCTTTTGAAACAGCAAGGCCATGGTCTTTGATATTTGGTGTGAAGCTTCCTCTAGTGGACCTCTATCAAGATGGTTTAAATTATAGCCCTGAGGCCAAAAATGCCCCCGCCCTGGAGCCATTTGGTTTTATATAGGCTTATGTAGGGAATATCTTTAATAAAAATCTACTTCTCTGAAACCGCAAGGCCCAGGTCTATGATATTTGGTATGTAGCATATCTAGTGGACTGCCAAGATTGTTCAAATTATAGCCTTTGTTGATATTTGGTATGAAGCTTCACCTTTTTAGACGTCTCTGAACATTATGCACATTATAGCCCTGGGGTTAATAATGGCCCTCCCCGGGTCCCACTTGTTACTCTATGGATCAGGTGAGCGATCCAGGGCCATCATGGCCCTCTTGTTTTAGAATCGCCTTGGTGAGGCGATTCTAACCAACATCTACAATATTTGTTTCTTGGAGTATTAAATTACAAGAATCTTTCATGTCTATGGATTCTGTTTGTGCATTTCCAACCCCGAGGGAAGCCCACGCAGCCCGTAAACAAGGCTAAGCCTTTAGCTAAGAAGTCATTCCATTCAAAATGCTGTCATAACGAGTGTTGCCATTATAATAAATGTCGTTATAAACAGGGTTGACTGTACAAGCTAAAAGAATATAAGTTACCTTTACCTGTAGGTGTGCCTGTCCCCCTTAACCCTTATTCCACTGCATAATTAACCCTTTACCACTCAGATACGTGTTTTTACGTGTCTGCACCCCCCCCCCATTTTAAGCCCCAGAAGCACCTAAAATCTGCATTTCTACCCCTGGATAGTTATGTTTGCTTTAGGATTTGTTGGGCAAAAAAATGACCTGTTTTTTCGCGCGCCTCCCCACTAAAATATTCTGGGGGGGATTGAAGGGGGGCAGCCCCCCCTCACATCCCGAAAAATTTTGGGTGTATGGCCTAACCGGCCGCTAAAATCTATATCTGAGGGTGTCTGGGGTCAAAAATGCCTGAAAATTGATGCTGATAAAACGTGCTGCAAACAGTGAAAATGGCCAATGCCAAACACCTTAATTGTTGCCTTGACAGCTGTGTAAAGATTAAAATGTGGTCAAAAATTCATGTGAAAACACACTTTTTGCCAACTTTGAGATACCCCCTCTTTATCATGACACCAATGATCAAGTCATGAAAGGTTGCATTTGAAAGGCTACTGTCCAACGAACATTCATACCGAGTTTGGTGTAAAACAGACCACCCATTATGAAACAATGGCGAGTTGAAGTTGCTGTCAGGTGCAACACTGTGAAAATCAGCGAAATTCACAAAATCCCTGAGTGGTAAAGGGTTAAATTAATCACACCCATTTCTAACTTTGAACCAGCAGATTACATACCGTATTCGGGTGTGTATTACCCGCATTTGCGTACTACCCGCACCCCCTTTTGTTGCCAAAATCTGGGGGAAAACAGTTATACTGTTGTATTACCCGCATGGAACATTTGCTGAAATTTTGGTGGATGCGTAAGTGAGAAAAAGTAAGAATTTGGCCAATTTTTGTAGCACACAACGGAACGCGCAATCGTCTTCAAAAGGCGGGAAAATGCACGTGCGTGCGAGTATCACCAGAAAGCATGTATTTTGATTAAAATGTTGAAAAAACTTTACCTGTTCACCAGTGTTATTAATTTATTAACCCACATATGCCCGCGGCCCTTTTTTGGGACATCGGCAAACAGTGCAGTCCCGGATCAGATGCCTCAGAAAGACGCCGCAGACGTTTCTTTTTTGGGACATCGGCAAACAGTGCAGTCCCAGATCAGACACCTCAGAAAGACGCCGCAGATGTCTGATTTGGATTTACACTGTTTATTGATTTATAACGGTTCAATTATGACACTATTGTTAATCCCTGTCATATAATTGCCACCCTGCGGTGCGTGTCGATAAGGTGTGAAAATATGGTCAAGTTATGTCTCTAATTTGTGTTTATTCCCCAATCATAAAATTTAATCCGCAATCAGTGTGAAAATTATTTAATTGCTCCTAAGACGAGTTGCTACGACTATTCTGCTATCTCGTGAATGGTTATGTTTTGGCGCCAAATAGCAGACGCTTGGCGAGAAAAGTTGAACGCTTTGTGTTAACACATCTGTATTCTGTTGTTGGTTATTGACACGGAGCTTACGGAAAGCGCTGTTTTGCTAGCGAGAATACTTTTACCGTTTCCAAACATTTTTTTATGAGACAGATACGCCCCATTAAGCTAAAACAATAGACACGTGTGGGGTTGCTGGGGTACGATGACGTCATTTACCGATCGTGTGCAGAAAAAAACTAGTGGTGATTTGTGGGCGGCAGTTTGGATGCCGGAAAACTTTGATGTTCGCATTGAACTTGCTTGTTTATTTTGTTTAAAATCAAAGTTTTAGGAATAATACTCACAAATTCGGGCTTGCTAGTAATAGAGATTGTTATATTACTCATGTGTAAGTAAAATTGAGTGGACAATTAAACGTTATTTATGTCGGGAATCGTAAAAGGATAGAGCATAACATGAGATGCATCGTATTTTCAGCTGTAAAAAGTAAAAATAAAATGGTCCAAAAATAATTCGGGCGGATTACCCGCATCCAGAACTTGGGCCTGTAATTTGATGGAAAAAAACTGCGGGTAATACACGCCCGAATACGGTAATGTAATTTTTTGTGCAAATTCCCAGACTGTATATCAAACAGTGTAAATCCAGATCAGATGGCTTCTTCAGAAGAAGCCATCTGATCTGGATCTACACTGTTTGCAAAGGTAGGGGTTGTCGTGAACAATGGGATAAGGGTTAATACTTAAAATAATTGGTCTGTATTGCAGGACAAGGGTTGTACATAAGACAGGCGAATCCAGTTCAGACTCAGGGACTGATGGCAGGGGTCCAAGCCACCATAACTCCTAACTTGAGAACACCTGCTCAGTCAACTATGCCGGTAAGTGCAAATATTTCAGTCCTGTCCTGGATTGTTACTTTAAGCATATCCAGTTGAAAAAAATCAAAGCGTTGACAGCACTGGCTGTATTCTGATCTGAGGCTTGATGTGTTTAACTCTTTTTGTACCAAATGGAATCTTCCTCCTTATATATGGCAGGAGTCCATTTCAAAATTTAGGGGTGTCAGGTTGTGTTTTCTTCAAAATTTATATGGAAAATGGCTGAACTTTTTGCAAACAGTGATGGCCCTGATCAGACGCCGCATTCTGCAGCGTCTGATCTGGGCCTGCAATGTTTGTAAATTACCCATTTTGGGGTTTCCGGTACAAAATGGGTTAACCCTTATCCTGCTGAATAATTAATTTAGCCACACCCTTTTCTGACCTTGAACCAATCAGATTACTTGATGTAATTTATTTACGGCATACTTAATTATACCCCCGGCATATGAAGTATGTCAGGGGATATATAGTTTTCGTCTGTTCGTCCGTTTGTTCGTTCGTTCGTTCGTACTTCCGTCTGTCCCACCGTTCGTCAACCTTTACGTCAAAGTTTTGCGTTAAACCTTTTTGACAGCCCATATCTCTGTAACCACATGTTAGATTCTCTTCATGTTTGGTAAAGGATATCTCTATAGCATTACCTTTCATATGGAATATCTAAGCCCCTGAGTCAAGCCCCTGGGTGGGCTGTCCGTCTGTCTGTTCATCTACTTTTACGTCAAAGTTTTGTGTTAAACCTGTTTCATTGCTGATATCTCTGTAACCACATGTTAGATTCTCTTCATGTTTGGTAAACAATATCTCTGTAACATTTCCTTTCATATGGAATATCTAAGCCCCAAGGTCAAGCCCCTGGGTGGGCTGTCTGTCCGTCTGTCTGTTCATCTACTTTTACGTCAAAGTTTTGTGTTCAACCTTTTTCATTGCTGATATCTCTGTAACCACATGTTAGATTCTCTTCATGTTTGGTAAACGATATCTCTATACCATTACCTTTCATATGGAATATCTAAGCCCCCTAGGTCAAGCCCCTGGGTGGGCTGTCTGTCCGTCTGTCTGTTCATCTACTTTTACATCAAAGTTTTGTGTTCAACCTTTTTCATTGCTGATATCTCTGAAACCACATGTTAGATTCTCTTAATGTTTGGTAAAGGATATCTCTATACCATTACCTTTCATATGGAATATCTAAGTCCCTGGGTGGGTTGTCTGTCTGTCTGTCTGTGTCTGTCTGTTCATCTACTTTTACTTCAAAGTTTTGTGTTAAACCTTTTTCATTGCTTATATCTCTGTAACCACATGTTAGATTCACTTCATGATTGGTAAAGGATATCTCTATAGCATTACCTTTCATATGGCATATTTAAGCCCCTGGGTCAAGCCCCTAGGTGGGCTGTCCGTCTGTCAACTTTTACGTCAAAGTTTTGTGTTAAACCTTTTTGATTACTCATATCTTTGTAACCACATGTTGGATTCTCTTCATATTTGGTACAGGATATCTCTATAGCATTACCTTTCATTTGGAATATCTAAGCTCGGGGTTCAAGCCCCTAGGTGGGCTGTCCATCCGTCAGTCTGTCCGTCCCTTCATCAACATTTACGTCAGTGTTTTGTGTTAAACCTTTTTTTTGATTGCCCATATCTCTGTAACAACATGTTAGATTCTCTTAATATCTCTATAGCATTACCTTTCATATAGAATATCTAAGCCCCTGAGTCAAACCGCTGGGTGAGCTGTCCACCCGCTTGTAAACTTTGACATCAAAGTTTTGTGTTAAACCTTTTTGATTATACCCCCGACATACGAAGTATGTCAGGGGGTATATAAATTTCATCTTTCCGTCCGTTCGTTAGTTCGTTCGTTTGTTCGTTAGTTAGTTAGTTAGTTAGTTCGTTCGTACTTCCGTCCGTCCCGCCGTTCGTCAACCTTTATGTCAAAGTTTTGCGTTAAACCTTTTTGATAGCTCATATCTCTGTAACCACATGTTAAATTCTCTTCATATTTGGTAAAGGATATCTCTATAGCATTACCTTTCATATGGAATAACTAAGCCCCTGGGTCAAGCCCCTGGGTGGTCTGTCTGTCTGTCCGTCTGTCTGTTCATCTACTTTTATGTCAAAGTTTTGTGTTAAACCTTTTTGATTGCTCATATCTCTGTAACCACATGTTAGATTCTCTTCATATTTGGTAAAGGATATCTCTATAGCATTACCTTTCATATGGAATATCCAAGCCCCTGGGTCAAGCCCCTGGGTGGGCTGTCCATCCGTTTGTCAACTTTTACGTCAAAGTTTTGTGTTAAACCTTTTTGATTGCTAATATCTCTGTCACCACATGTTGGATTCTCCTCATATTTGGAACAGGATATCTCTATAGCATTACCTTTCATAGGGAATATATAAGCCCCTGGGTCAAGCCCCTGGGTGGGCTGTCCGGCCGTTTGTCAACTTTTACGTCAAAGTTTTGTGTTAAACCTTTTTGATTGCTCATATCTCTGTCACCACATGTTTGATTCTCTTCATATTTGGTACAGGATATCTCTATAGCATTACCTTTCATTTGGAATATCTTAGCTCGCGGGTCAAGCCCCTGGGTGGGCTGTCCACCCGTCAGTCCGTTCATCAATATTTACGTCAATGTTTTGTGTTAAACCTATTTGATTGCTCATATCTCTGTAACTACATGTTAGATTCTTTTCATATTTGGTAAAGGATATCTCTATAGCATAACCTTTCATATGGAGTATCTAAGCCCCTAGGTCAAGCCCCTGGGTGGGCTGTCCGTCAGTTTGTCAACTTTTATGTCGAAGTTTTGTGTTAAACCCTTTTGATTGCTTATATCTCTGTAACCTAATGTTAGATTCTCTTCATATTTGGTACAGAATATAGCTATAGTATTAACTTTCATATGGAATATCTAAGCTCCTGTGTCAAGCCCCCGGGTGGGGCTATGGGTCAATAATAAGGACTTACACATTTTGATCACGTCCAAGTTTTGTGTTAACTGTTTAGGTTTAAACAATATTTATTAGAATAATGTCACATGTATACATCACATAATAGTATATGGTACAGGATTTGATAACTGTTTTCATTATACTCCTTGCATAGAAAGTTTATCAAAGGTTATAGTTTTTGTCTTTCCATCTGTTCATTATTAGTTACTTTGTTGTTTCTTTATGCTGTGACCCTTGTCAGATTTGTCAGTTTATACATGTATATTGGTCCTTGTGATCTTAGAAACAACAGCGACTAGAACTGTTAAATTTTGCATAATATTTTCTCTTGAAATGCAGACTATAATAAATGCAAGTAGTAATAAAAAATGCATTGCTTTAATTCAGCAAATGTTCTATGACAGCCTATTCTATGTTTGTTGTTTCCAGTTGAAATTGTTACAAATTGCAACAAACTTTGAATTTTTATTATTCAGCAAAGACAAGCAGTTTCATCTTTGGATATGATAAATTATACTATATTTGTTGAAATGCAATAGTTATTCTCAGTGGACTAAATGGAAAGTTTATATGGAAAGGTTCAATGCTACAAACAAATTTTCATTTCCACTAAAAGGGGATGGCACTGGTCGGGGGTATACGTGCCCCACTGGGCACTTTCTCTAGTTGTCTAAGCTCCTGGGTCAATCCCCTGGGTAGGGCTAGGGGTCAATAATTAAGACTTAGGCATTTTGATTAAGTCCAAGTTTTGTGTTAACTGCTTTCATTATATTCCTTGTTGTTGAAATGCAATAGTTATTCTCAGTGGACTAAATGGTTATATGGAAAGGTTCAATGCTACAGACAAATTGTCATTTCCACTTAAAGGGGATGCCTTGGCCGGGGGTATACGTGCCCCCTGGCACTTTCTCTAGTTTCAAACAGTGTAGATCCTGATCAGATAGCTTCTACAGATCTACACTGTTTGCAAAGGTAGGGATTGTCTTGAACAGCAGGATATGTGTTAATTCAGATATTTTAAGCAAACAGTGCAGACGAAGGTCTGGCAGTTGGTTTTGAAAAAAAAAAGAAAGGTCAAAGTTTACACTTAAGATTATTTAACTTTATAGTAAAGAAATATATGCAGGAGCTCACTAGGTATGCAAAACTGTTTGTGTAAATTGCTGTAGTCGACCAGAAATATTTACCATTCAGCAATATTGACATTGTCATTAGATTTCGCGACTTTCGGGCTTCGAAAAATTGGGAGAAATTTTTTTACATTTTCGAGTTCTAATGCATTACACGCACCAAATTTTGATCCCATATTTTGGAGTATAAAAGTGCATGTTATCCACTGCGAAATACGGTAATTCATCCTGGAGTTTCCTCTTATCTCAAGATTCAGTTCACAAGCATGGCTCTACATAGAGATTATTTTGTATCCACTTTTCTTATTTTTCTATGAAGGGTGTGTAATATAAGAATCTGATATTGGGTTCTATTGTAGATGAGCGTTTCCAACCCGAGGGATGACTGTGCTGAGCGGAACCGAGGCTACACCGAGGTTCCGCTCAGCACGGTCATCCCAAGGGTTCGTAACGCCCATCTGCAAACCCCATATTGGATTCTTTTTTTTTGCACAACACCTCCGGATTGTTTTGACAGCTCGCACATGTATATTGTTTACAAAATAAAAGTAGTGCGGAAGTAGTTCCGGCAGTTGAATAGAATTGAAGCGTATTTATGTTTGTTGCCTGGGTAGGAACACCAGGGTCAGAACATAAATTTCTATCCCAGGGTAAAATCACAGATTTCCTTGTCTGGTGTGCAAGAATTAGTATTTCATGTGATCCTGTACAATATTGAATTTTTCGGCCATCAGGTGATCAGGAGGTTGTGAACTTTATATTTTAGTCTGGCTATCTTCTCTCTTGCAGATACAATGAAGCCTTGATGGCTTGCATAGCCATGGCTTGTTTACCATGACTACCGAACCGGCCCCGATAGCTCAGTTGGTAGAGTGTCCGCTCCGGGGAACAGGAGGTCTCGGGTTCGATCCCGGGCCGCGACATACCAAAGTCGTTAAAAATGGTACTAGCTGCTCCTCGTTTGGCACTCAGATTTACGGGGTAGAGCTAGGACTGGTCGATCCAGTGTCAGGATAATGTGACTGGGTTTTGTATCATGTAATGTGTCTGGGACATGATACTTCAGTGAGGCAGCACTATAAACGTGAGCATTGAGCTCCCTGTCGCAACCAGACACCGTCGTGATATGACTGAAAAATTGTTGAAAGCGACGTTAAACCCGAATTCACACACACACACACCATGACTACCGTAAAAATTCAGACTTGCTCTAATTCTCCTTAAATTTTAACAAGTTTGTTTTCGATCCAGCAAGGCTTCCAAAAGGCTCAGGCGGAATGGCAAACAGTGTAGACCCTGATCAGACAGATCTGCAATGTCAAGCCACAGAACACTGTCACCACCTGGCCTCAAGGTTATAAAACCTTTTTCATGCTCAACTCACTTGAGCATGAAATTTATCCTGCTCATAAATTTTAAAATGCCAACAAAAGTTGGCATTTTAAAATTTATGACCAGGATAAATGACATTCTGTGCTGATCTGAACAAGAAAAGTGTGTCTATTATTTGTATTTTAATATTTATGAGCATTATAAATTTCATGCTTAACTGAGTTGAGCATGAAAAAAGTTTTATAACCTCCTGGCCAGGTCCAGTGAGCTACTTGCACGGCTTGGCATTGAGGAGCTGGACTTCATCCTGAAAGAGAGAAGGCTCCGTTGGTATGGAAATGTTGAATGCTCCAACGGTGCAAATCAAGACTGCCTGTGACATGCAGGTAGATGGAAGGCATGGGCCTTGGAGGCCCAAGATGACCTGGAAGTAGCTGACAGAGAGATCGCAGAGAGTGGAAGCTCTCTGCTATCGACCCTCATGCTACATCAGATGGACAAACCTGGAGATCTGGTGTATGATCTGCCATGCGTGCAGCAAGCCAGCTACCTGGAAGGGGGCCCACTTATGTGGATGTTGCCCCTGTATCTGCATGTTAATCAAAACTCTGATGATGATGATGATGATGATGATGATGATGATGATGATGAATATGCAGCAGACGGCAGAAACAGGTTACAGTTTTCAGATGCAGTTTTTCTTGGCATCTAAATGGTCTGTACAATCAACCCTCTTTATACCAACATTCGTTATAATGGCAAAACTCGTTATAACAGCATTTTGAATGGAATGAAAACATAGCTAAAGGCTTAGCCTCGGTTCCGAGCGGCATGGGCTTCACTCGGGTTGAAAATGCACAAATGGAGTCGATAGCATGCAATCTAGTACTCCAAGAAACAAATTTTATAGACATTTGTTAGAATCACCGAGGCGATTCTAACAAATGTCTATAACATTTGTTTCTTGGTGTAATAACTGGGAAAAGGCCTATTATTACCTAAAATACTCCTAACTGGGGTTCTTTATAACGGCAAATTCTTTGTAACAGCACAATAATAGGGAACAAATACTGTCTTTATAACGAGGGTCTTCTGTAGTACTGACTAAGCTTTTGAACTCACAAAACAAACCAATGATTTCGATATTATGTACCCCCTAATCAAAGTTTTTTTGAACCTGTTTCTAATTTATAGGTGAAACAAAACCCTACATTACCCATCCAGAAGCAGACAACAGCTGCTCAGACAGGAAAAGTTTTACTACCGTCAAACAATAAAGTGGTAACAGCGAAAGTTTTACCCACCAGCTCTGCTGCTGCAACAGCTAATAAAGGCACGACAGCTGCTCCCGTGAAGAACAAGGGTCGACCAAAGAATGTACTAGTGAAATCAACAACACCTACCAGCACTGCAGGTAAGTTGCAAATTTGGGTCCATCTAACCCATTTTGTACCAAATGGAATCTGCCTCCTTATAAATACCAGGGGCCAGTTTTTCAAAGCATCGTTAGCTTAACGAGCTCGTTAGTGGTCATTTTGTTAACTGTTCTAGCAAGTTTAATACTTAGGATTTTGGTATTTTTGCTGAAAAAATGTGAGCAGCTTTTGCATTCACAAAAGCTGCTCACATTTTTTCAGCAAAAATATTAGCATATTTGCCAGAATAAATGATCAGTTTTAACAATAAGTTAACTAACGACGTCATTAGTTTTGAACAACTGGCCCCAGGCGTCCATTCCTAAATTAAGAGGTGTCAGGTTGTGTTTTCTCCCTGTGCTCCAGTTTTCGCCTACCTCTAAGTGAAATAATCTTGAAAGGGCCATAAAACAAAATAAAAAACAAAAAAAAGAAAAAACAGATTTTTTTCAAAATCTTTGATAAGCATAGTTTAAAAAGTACATGTGCATGTATTCAGATGGAAATGTAACATACATTTTTATTTTTATATAGAAATAAAAAACGTATAGTATGGTGGTAATAAAGTTCTTCAGGAAAAATCTTCCTGCATAAAATACATGTACCTATTATAGTTGGCAAAATGGTTTATTTTTAGTGCCTCCTACCAACCAAGCTAAACCAGACACGCCTGTGATTGGCTCTCCTAAACCTGAAACTCCAACCAATCAGAATGCACTGTCTATAAATAGCAACCAATCCAAGAGCCTGTCTGACACAGAAATAGAAACAAGCAAGAAAGAAGCAGAAGATGGAAGTCCAGTAAAAACTGTAGAAAGGAAGGAAATTGTATTACAGCCAGAGGTAATTTCAGTACAAAACATAGAGGATCGAACATGAGTGCTCATGTATTATTGAATTTATTAAAGGAGTTGAGGAAAAATGGATAAAATGCGAGACTTCGCCTCGTATTTTATCCCTTTTCCTTAACGAGTTTAATAAATTTAATAATACATTAGCATGAATGCAAGGTTCTGTTTATCATGACATTTAAAATGCATTTTGTTCACGATTGTTTTACAAAAAGTCAATATTCCGTCATAAGTTAAGGGGACATTGTTAAGAATGTCGTACATGTATCCTTACAGGGCATATCTAACTAATTCACATATTTCATCAACTAGTGGATTATCGAATTTATTACATGGCATTATTACACTCTCAGATGCGATGTCATATGATAAAACCTCTTTATAACGCAATTGTTGGGATCATAAGCAGAAACCTTGTGAGACTTGTTTGTTTGTTGATTTGAGGTTTAACATCCCTGTTAACAGGGGTTATTTTGGTCATTTTGGCAACTTTGCTTCCAATTTTATGGGACTTTTACCCAACATAGAGGTAAACCTGCAGCCAAATGAGACCAATAGGGTTTATATGCATGGAGGGTCTGACCCACGCCACTTTGCCTGGGCAGGTTTAGATCTTCTAAGCGGTTTAGCAGTACTCGTGCGGTCGGTTTCAGCTCTGCATGGAAGCACCATGTAGACCTGTCTCTTTCTCCAAGCCCCAATCCGCAAGGGCTCATAATAAACAACCGTGTTACATTCAAACAGAAATGTATAGATTATATGGGAAAATGACCATTTATGGTCATTGTTCCATATAGTCTATATATTAACAAATATGCATACATTATATAGAAAAACGACCATTAATGGTCATTTTTCTATATAGTCTATACATTTTGGGGGTCAGTATTAAAACCATGTTTTATCAAATATGGTCTAGAAAAGGTTATCCTTTGGAAGCAAGGAATACACCACAGAACTGGAACATATGGAGTGTACATGTTTTTTTGGCCAAACTAGTTAGTTTTGGCCAATTAGGCCTCATCAGTGACCCTAAAATATTTTCAAAATTCAACAATGGAATCAATGATCCCAAAGGACAAGAAAATATAAACTACACTATTATGTAGGGCAGGGAGACTTTTTATGGCCACTACACATTCACAGACAGCAGCAGCTGTAGTGTTGTCAAATATGTTCTAGAAAGGATTCTATTGTTATGATTAACAGTGTTATAAATAGAGGATCTTACATGAGTGGTCATGTATTATTGAATTTATTAAACGAGTTGAGGAAAAGGGATAAAATGCGAGGCTTTGCCGAGCATTTTATCCCTTTCCTCAACGAGTTTAACAAATTTAATAATACAAGAGCACGAATGCAAGATTCTGTTTATCATATGACATTTAAAACGTATTTTATTCACGATTGTTTACAAAAATGCCAACAGTCCGCCATTAGTAAACGCGACGTCGTTAAGGACGTCGTACATGTAACGTTACGGGACGTATCTAGCTAATTTGCATATTTAATCCACTAGTGGATTATCGAAAATAATACATGGCGTTATTACACTCTCAGACGCGACGTCATATGATAAAGAGATTTATTGGTTTGATTTGAGGTTTAATGTCCCCGGCAACACTGTATAGGTCATTTTGGAGACTTTGCTTCCAATTTTGTGGGAGTTTTACCCAACATTGAGATGAAATGACATCTCAAGCCCTGTTGCCCAATGAAACCAATAGGGTTTATAAGCATGGATAGTCTGACACTGCTTTGCCTGGGCAGGCTTAGATCCTCTGCGTGGAAGCCTCATGCAGCCCATCTATTTCTTCAAGCCCTGATGGGCGGGGGCCTACAGGGATACACTTGACACAGTTTGCAACAGTTCTGAAAATAAGGGAAGCATGGCAATTTTCAGACGGCAGGGCCTAGGAAATTGAAGAATGCCAATCGGTCCAGCAATTTCGGCTACATTACTGTGATTGCTGAGCAGGGTTTCCAGTAATTTCTGGTGTTTGCTGGGCCTGATTTTTGGTAATTTATGTATACATAATTTATTCTTTCGCAGTATGGTGGTTTATTATCATTGCTGCGTATAAGGATCAACCATGATTTTTCATGCATTAACATTCGCCGGGTCCCCAGGAAGCTGTTTGAACATGAGGCCGCTAGGCCAAATGTTCAAATATCTTCCGAGGGATCTGGTAAATGTTAATGCAATGAAATAACCATGGATGATCGCTGTTCTTGCATAACTTATGATTCCGACGACAAATGTTGATGAAAACGCCCAAAAGCTCCATTTAAACTCCATATAAACTCTTCAAATGTGACCGGCAAACCAACATGGCGGCCAGTTCAGAATGTTGTTTACAATGACGTCGTCACGCAGTAACCATCTGACGTCATCATAGAACCCTAAAACACTACATTCAGGGCAGTAATGTAACGTAGCTCAACGTAACATAAACAAGGCAAGGCCCATCTTGTGATATCAAAAGCTCGAAATCCATGTTCAAACAGCATGCAAATTTCATGATTTGAACATGGTTTTGGCTGTTTGAGCACGGCTTTCGGTCCATTTGACAATGGCTTCAAACAGCTCTGCGCATAGATATTTATGCAAGAATAGTGATTTCTACACTCAGTTTACCCATTGTATGCAGGAAACCCCAAAAGGGGTACCTTGGCAAACAGTGCAGGCCAAGATCAGACGCTGTAGATAGTGCATTTTTCATCAAGCTGGTTTCTTGGCCCCCACCCATTGGGGCTTGAAGAAATATATGAGCTGCATTATGCTTCCACGCAGAACTGAAACCGACCGCACATGAGTACTTGTTAACCGCTTAGAGGATCTAAGCCTGCCCAGGCAAAGCAGTGCGAGTCTGAACGTCCATGCTTAGAAACCCTATTGGTTTCATTGGGGGACAGGGCTTGAGAAGTCATTTCATCTCACTGTCAGGTAAAAGTCCCACAAAATTGGAAGCAACGTCTCCAAAATGACCTAGAATAGTGTGGACAGGGACGTTAAACCTCAAACAAACAAGCTGGTTCCTGGTTTGCTTTGTGTTTTACCATACCAAAATCCAGTATTGACTTTGGGTTTCAGTGGTAAAATTAGCGAGATCGGGTTTCCATTCAGGATTATCAGATTCTGTACACAAAATAGGTTTTTTCTATTCTGTTTGTTTGTTTGTATTGGAATTTAACAGCCCAGTCAACACTATTTTAGGTCATTTTTGAGCCGGTCAGTTTACCTATTTTGAATCAGCGGAAGGGAGAGAATGATCGTAGAAAAGATTTCATGATCAATTTCCACGAAAGATTTTCCTGTTCTGTACACAAAAAAACAAACTTCAGAATTGTAATCATTGTCTGATATTAAAAGACAAAACAAGGAAAAATCGTTTCATGAAAACTTAAATACAGTAAAATTCCACCATTAAGACCACCTAAAATTAAGACTAATTCTGTTTTAAAAAGCTTATTTTGAATGGTGCACTTTCCCTTTCTTTGTCTTTTTTTGCGCACAGTGTTCCCTGGTTAGGGACCACCTTTGGGACTGTTCAAAAGTGGTCCCAGCGGTGGTCTTTTGTTTGTTTGATTTGAGGTTTAACGTCCCCGTCAACACTGTAAAGGTCATTTTGGAGACATTGCTTCCAATTTTGTGGGACTTTTATGGACATTGAGATGAAATGACATCTCAAGCCCTGTCGCCCAATGAAACCAATAGGGTTTTTTAGCATGGACGGTCCACCTCGCACCGCGGTTCCTGGACAGGCTTAGATTCTCTAAGCGGTTTACCAGTACTAGTGTGCGGGCCGGATTCAGCTCTGCGTGGAAGCATCATGCAGCCCATATATTTCTTCAAGCCCCTATGGGCGGGGGCAGGGGTGGCCTTAATAGATGAATTTTACATGTACAGTCCAACCTGTGTTAAGCAAGCATGTCAGGGATAATGAAAATGTGCTTGCTTAAGATAGGTGCTTGCTTAATTTCAGGTGAATTTTTATGCACTTGCCTTTTTAGGGAACTAAATGCCCGCTTGCTTAAGACAGGTTGCTAGCTTAATAGAGGTGGCCACTGAGACAGGTTTGACTGTATCTTGTTTCAGAACAAAGAAGTGCCAGATGTTGATACAGAGACCAGGACTGAAAAAGTAGTTCCGCCAGATGTGATTCCAGAGCCGCCAGTTGAGAAACAGCGAGCAATAGTGAAACCACACATCTTGACACATGTGATTGAAGGCTTTGTAATACAGGAGGGACCAGAACCTTTCCCAGTAAGTTGTAAATGAGCCGGGACACATCATTTCCTACAATTTATATATGCACCCAGCAAAGACTCAGATCAGCCTGCGTATCCGCGCAGTCTGATCAGAGTCTTTGTTGCGCGCTCTAAGGATAGCTAAGGGCCCAGTGCTCTTTCATGCAGCAAGAGAAGTCATTGGTCAGACTACCTTATTCCTCCCATTTAGCGCCCCAGGCACTTAAAATTTTTTATAAAGTGGGGCGCTTATTAGAGAAAAAAAACTTACCAGAATGGAGGGTTTAAAACCCATTACACGTGGTAGTTTTCCATTAGAATATGGTGGAATCATGACATGTAAAGTACCAAGTGGTCAACACAGACACTCTGTGATAGCAGGGGGGTAAGAAATACCTTGCATGATACGATTTACAGATGGAAGGGCTAATCTTTACTTAAGTTAAGCCAAATATTTTTTTCTCTGACAGCAGAAGTGGCGCTTATTAATTTGTTCTTGGAAAAACAGAGAGGTGGTGCTTATAGGAGCAGGGGTGCTAAATGGAAGGAATACAGTATATGGATGTGCAGGCTGATCTAATTCTTCGCTGGGAACTCATGTAAATTGTAGGAAATGCTGTGCCCTGGCTCAAATATTTCTAGTGACCCTGTGGGGTGGTTGGGTGAGGCAAAGATGTTGTGTATCATACCTTGCTGAGGCGTCCAACTGATATTGCCTTACTTTGGGCAAGTTTGTTTGTTTGATTTGAGGTGTGATGTCCCCCTCAACACTATTTAGGTCATTTCCCAATTTTGTGGGATTTTTACCCAATTCTGAGATGAAATGACATCTCAAGCCCTGCCACCCAATGAAACCAACAGGATCATATGCATGGGCGGTCCGACTCACATCACTTTGCCTGCCCAGCAGGCACATGTCAATAGGGTAACATAAAATAAACATCGGTGCTACATCAAGAGGTTGCACCAACGTGACATTGCACCGCCGTAGACGTGACATTGCATAAACATCATGACATTGTACCGACATTGATGTGATGTCATAATTACGTCATGTGCCTGCTGGGTGGCTAGGTTAAGATCTTCTAAGCAGATTGTTAGTGCTCATGTGCATTCGGTTTCAGCTCTGCATGGAAGCACCATGCAGCCCAATCTATTTCTCTTAGCCCCAATGGGCGGAGACCTAACGTTGGGCAAGACCTGCTATCCTTGAAGCTGGTAAGGTTAGAGGGTGAATATTATTTCTCCTGTTTCTTCACTTTCATCTTTCTCACCTTTCTCTCTCTTTCATCTCTGCTGTCTCTTCTATCTCTTGTCCATTTCTCTGAGAGGACACAAAATGATCCACATGAGTTGACCTGTCATTAAACCCCAACACAATAAAGCAAAAATCTAGTGACATAGAGGATCTTACATGAGTGTTCATGTATTATTGAATTTATGAGGTCACGGGTTCGATCCCGGGCCGCGACATAACAAAGTCATTAAAAAAGGTACTGGCTGCTCCTCGCTTGGCACTCAGATTTACGGGGTAGAGCTAGGACTGGTCGACCCAGTGTCAGGATAATGTGACTGGGTGTGGTATCATGTAATGTGTCTTGGACATGACACTTCAGTGAGGCAGCACTATAAAAGTGAGCATTGAACTCCCGGTCGCAACCAGACACCGTCGTGATATGACTGAAAAATTGTTGAAAGCGACGTTAAACCCAAATTCACACACACACATTATTGAATTTATTAAACGAGTTGAGAAAAAAGGGATAAATGCGAGGCTTTGCCAAGCATTTTATCCCTTTTCCTCAACGAGTTTAATAACTTCAATAATACATGAACACGAATGCAAGATTCTATTTATCACATGACATTTAAAACTTTTTTTTTTCACGATTGTTTACAAAAATGTCAATATTCCACCATTAGTAAACGCGCCGTCGTTAAGGACGTCGTACATGTAACGTTACGGAACGTATCTAGCTTATTTGCATATTTAATCCACAAGTGGATTATTCAAAATAATACTTGGCGTTATTACACTCTCAGACGCGACATAATATGATAAAGTGGCTTTTGTGACACTTACTGGGAACTGTTACATACAGTGAAATCCATTTAGCAGCCACCTGGGAAAACTTCAAAACTGGCTGCTTAAGGGATGTGGCTGTTAGGCAGAGGGAAATGTCTGAGATGATGTATGGGTTGACATACACAGACAATGATCTTTGATCACTGAAAACAGCTCTACATGAATGTATGAACCCAGCAGGCACACGTCGCAAAGGCAACGTCAAATCAACGTCGGTGCAACGTCATGACGTTGCACCGACGTAGATGTGATGTTGCATAAAAGTCATGACATTGCACGGACGTTGATGTGACCTCACAATTACGTCTCCATCATTTATTTTTCATCCCGTTTGCTTACATTGTATTCACACATATATCACAAAGGTATTTTTGAGATAAATAATTCCAATCCTCTATCATTATATATATTTCCAGCGATTTGATTGGTTGCAATAAAAGTTTATACTTCGATAAATTCCATGAGCAAGAATCTCAGATCTGTTTCACATAGCAACAGTTAGTATGACGTGACGTCAATGAGCAGGTTTGGAACCCACACGTTACGTTATAATATGAAAGACTTCAACAGCATTTGATTAAAAGATGGAAAGCTATTTAAAACGCAAATGTTAGAAGACAAATAAACTGAATTCAAAGCTTTGACATTTTTTTGCTTGGGTTTCTTTCAAAGATGGCAGCTGCTAATGGAATAATTATTCCGCCGTGGCTGTTGGTTAGTTGATTCTTAAGACTTTTGAAAGATTTCCTAAAATTTGGGTGATAATTTCAACATTTCGATGACAAAATAGGAATTATAAGGAAAGAATTACGGGTAGCATCTTTTGGATTTTATTGATGCGTAAATTCCGGCGAATCACTCACAAACTTATCATGAAGCCTGTTGGGCTTCATGCAGTTTGTAAGTGATTTGCCGGAGTTGACATATCGATAAAATCCACAAAAATGAAAAGAAATTCCTACGCATCTGTTCCAAATCTTCTGTAACAGTCACTGTTGCTGTCTGGTTTCAGGTACAGAGATCTTCACTTCTAACAGAGTTCATTCCCCCTAAGCCTGGCCAGCCTGTGGAGCAGTCGTCGCTGATTTCAATGGACGAAGAGGACATTGATAACCAAGAAAACCATGATGATCAGGGTAAGTATTCATCCAAACATCCAAAATTTATGGCTGATACTTAACCCTTGTCCTGCTGAATATTTATATATGCCACACCCACTACTGATTATCAACCAATCAGATTACTTGATGCAAATTATTGCAACAAATTCACAATCTGAATGGCAAACAATGTAGATCCTGATCAGATGGCTTCATCAGAAGCCATCTGATCTGGATCTACATTGTTTCAAAGATAAGGCATATCCGGGATTAGCAGGACAAGGGTTAATTACTAATTTTTATACACCTGTTCGAAAAAGGGGATGTATTATGTTATACCCCATGGCGTCCATCTGTCCGTCAGTCTGTCTGTCCATCTGCAATTTTTCCTTCCCGGATAACTCCTACAGTTTACATCCAATCAAGCTGAAAACTTCATGCATAGTTAGACTATGATGTGGGTCAGTGCATATTGTTTAGAGGTTAAGGTCCACCGAATAATAATAGAGTTATGGCCCTTTGAATTTTTTTTTGTAACTTTTTCATTTCCGGGTAACTCCTATATTTTACTCCTATCAAGCTGAAACTTCATAATTTGTTAGACCATGATGTGGGGCAGCTCATATTGTTTCGAGGTTACCGTCCACCAAATAATAATAAAGTTAATCCCCTTTGAATAATTCTGTAAACTTATTGTTTCCGGATAACTTCTCCTACATTTTACATCCGATCAAGCTGAAACTTCATATTTAGTTAGATCATGTTAAGTGGCAGCGCATATTGTTTCGAGGTGTCAGTCCACCAAATAATAATAGAGTTATGTCCCTTTGAAAAATTCTGTAAACATTTTGTTTTCGGCTAACTCTTCCTGTATTTTACATCCAATGAAGTGGAAACTTAACATACATGTAAGACCATGATGTGGAACAGCACATATTATTTTGAGGTTACGGTCCACCAAATATTGCCAGAGTTATGCCCCTTTCATAGATTTTCTAAACATTTCGTTTCCGGATAACTCCTACATTTTACATCTGATGAAGCTGAAACTTTACATATAGTAACACGATGATGTGGAACAGTGCATATTATTTTGAGGTTATGGTCCGCCAAATATTACCAGAGTTATTTCCCTTTCACAGATTTTTCTAACCATTTCATTTTCGGATAACTCCTCCTACATTTTACATCTGATGAAGCTGAAACTTTACGTGACTCTGATGTGGAGCAGCGCATATTATTTCATTTCAAGGTTACAGTTCACCACTTATTGCCAGAGTTATGCCCATATTATTTTGAGGTTATTGTCCACCAAATATTATCGACCATGAAAATTTGTTGGAGGCAGGTAGTTAAAGCCATTGAGGGTTATTAATAGTGCCAGGTAAGAATATGTGGAGCACATATTGTTTCTTGATTACATTCCACAAACCCAAACTTGTACAACAGTCCGTATACATATGCTCCATCTTACTAATTGCCACGGGCGTATAATGCCCTGTTTGTGGAGCTCTTGTTTTGTTTTCACAGATGTGTTTTCAGATCTGTCACGATGAACAAGAAGTTGAAGTTTTCCTACCATGGTAGATTTTTCTGATTGATTTTGCTGTGTTTTGATAAAATTCATTATCATCCTCATAATATTGTCTATCTCTCATTCTCATCCAACTGTAATCATGGTTAGGTTTGTATGTAACAATAGGTGATGGAATCTTGACAACTTTTGTTAAAAAAATCTTAACCCAATTGATCAAAGCATTCTCACATCTTTTTTAGCAAAAATATTCGTGTGTTTGCCATATTAACTCATTGTATACTTTCCCCTGCTCATCGGGGCTTGGAGATTAGTCTGCATAATGCTTCCATGCAGAGCTGAAACCGACCGCACATGAGTACTGGTAAACGGCTTAGAGGATCTAAGCCTGCCCAGGCAAAGCGGTGCGAGTCGGACTGTCCATGCTTATAAACCCTATTAGTTTCATTGGGCGGCAGGGCTTGAGATGTCATTTCATCTCAATGTCGGGTAAAAGTCCCCAAAAAATTGGAAGCAATGTCTGCAAGATGACTTATACAGTGTTGACAGGGACGTTAAACCTCAAATCAAAGAAAGAAAACAACATCATTAGTTTAGAACAGCTGGGACTAGTTGTTTAAAACTGGTAATGCCAGTAGTAATACTGCTACTTCTACTACTACTGATAATAATAATAATCAACCTTATTTATAGAGGATAACACATTTAGTATTAGTAATAATCTTTCGCCCTCTTTTCCTGGGTAAGAACCAGTACTCAGCTACAGTGTGTGTGTGTGTGTGAATTCGGGTTTAACGTCGCTTTCAACAATTTTTCAGTCATATCACGACGGTGTCTGGTTGCGACAGGGAGCTCAATGCTCACGTTTATAGTGCTGCCTCACTGAAGTATCATGTCCCAGACACATTACATGATACCACACCTAGTCACATTATCCTGACACTGGATCAACCAGTCCTAGCTCTACCCCGTAAATCTGAGTGCCAAGCGAGGAGCAGCTAGTACCATTTTTAACAACTTTGGTATGTCGCGGCCTGGGATCGAACCTGAGACCTCCCGTTCCACTCAGCTACAGTAGAACTTCGATGGCTAGAACACCGATGGCTCGTTTACTATGGCTGAGTCGAACCCTTTCTTGAGTCCCTAGGGAATTTCTGTACATAAGAAATAGGGAGAGTAAAAATTAGGATATTTTCGTCTTTTATCTTGCAAATGTATGCTGTGTGTACTCATTAGAATCGCCTCGATGAGGCGATTCTAATGAGTACACACAGCTTACATTTTTCATTATAGAACACAGAAAAAGATGTCCTAAAGTATGTCGTTATGCCTCCTGGCATTAGCCCTCAGTGGCTCGAACTACCCCTGTCTCGAACAGATTTTCATGGTCCCAAAGGTGTTCGAGCCATTGAAGTTTGACTGTATGTGGATTATGTCTCTTGCTCAAGGTAAAAACACCTGAACCATATCATTAACCCATTGCATCATCTGTCCATCACTTTCACCTCCTCTACTGTCTCTTTTCTCCCTTTCTCTGGGATACAACACAAAATGACCCACAAAGGTTGATGTGTCATTAAACGCAAAACCAATCAATTGAGCCTCGCTCTGGTCACGTGATACCCCAAGTTCTGCAGTGGAAGGTCAGGTGTTATTTTCTCCGGTTTTCGCCCACCTCTGATTAATGATTGGCTCAAAATCAGTGAAATAATCTTGAAAGGACCATAAAACCAAAACCAAAAAAAAGACAAAAAACAAGTATAACTCGGATTCATTTTGTAAATTCAGATGGACTGCAAAACAATCAACTCATAAAATCATCAAGATTCCATCCATATCGTCACATACTAACATAACTGTGATCATCTCTCTTTTTCTACCCTCAGATCTTGGGGTGGGCATGTTACGGTGTGAGTGTTGTGGTAAAACAGGCATGGCATCTACATTTGGATCCACTGGGCGGTTCTGCTCCACTTCATGTGCAAAACGATACAATGTGGGCTGTTCTAAGAGACTTGCTTATTTTCCTGGCAGACCAAAACAAAAAGGTGCATAAAATTGATAGCTATAGTTGAGTTAATTATACCCCCGGCATACGAAGTATGCAATGGGGGTATATAGTTTTTGTCTTTTCCGTCTGTCTGTCCGTAAACAATTATTTTGTGTCAAAGATATCTCAGGAACTGCTTCACATAGAAACTTGAAATTTTGCACACATGATCAGTATGACTAGTTGTATTGTGGGAAAGAAAATAAGGGCCAAGGGGTCAGGCCTTTTAGAGTTATTTCCCTTTGTAGTTCTTGTTTCAGCTGAGGCGATGGCCCTGGCCGGGGGTATACGTGCCCCACTGGGCACTTTGTCTAGTTTTAAATATGTGAGTGAGTGTTTGAGTTTTACATCTCACCAACAGCTAAGGTCATATGGAGATAAGACCTCAGTTTAAAGACTCATCCGAAAGTCTGGAGAAGCCCGGGATCGATCCTGCAACCCCTGGTTTACAAGGCAAGTAGCATAACCGCTACACTATGGAGGATTCTAGCCTAAATACAGTTAAATTCCTATAGTAAGACCACCTTTGGGACTGTTCAAAAGTGGTCTTTAAGACTACTTTTGAACTATCTCAAAGGTGGTCACGGTATGCAGAAAAAAGAAAGAATAACTGTTAACTAATAAATAAGCTTTTTAAAGCAAAATCAGTCTTAATTTTAGGTGGTCTTAATAGCGGAATTCCACTGTTTGTAATTAGTTAGCTTTTTATTGCATTTCTATAGAAACAAACTATGATGACTTCAGACTGTCAGAGTTTCCATAACTTAATTTTTTTCATGTCTGCTTTACACTTGGTGCATTATAGGAGTCTGACTTCCCCTTCTGTCTTTCAACCATTTATCAGTCACCCCCTATATTAATTGCATTGTAGCACATTGACCTGATAAACATATGCTATCTCAGGACAAGTGAGCTTTATCAGGTCAACATGACATTGCACTTTTATGAGTGAGCCGGACTACTGAAAAAATGGCCAAACATGTTATTAGGGCCCCGCACTGAAAGTGTGGGTGCCCTATAGTAATCACTCTGTCTGTCTGTCTGTCCGTCCGTCTGTCCGTCCACAAATTTCTGATAGCACTGCCGGGTCCCTAGTCAGTTTCACTGACAGCTCTATTTATTTATGAGTGTACAAGGGGATAAACTGATAAATAGAATACCAGATTCGTGTCATTTGATATCAAGTTTATCAGGCTCGGCTTCGAGAATGCATGTAGAATCGCTCGGCAAGCCTCGCGATCCTACAAGCGTTCTCGAAGCCTTGCCTGATAAACTTGATGTCAAAAGACACTCACCTAGTATTCTCTATATATCAGGTCCCGTGTTTGATACTTGGCAGGTCAGCTGCATTATTGAATGGAGATAGATCATGAAATCTTTTCTATGTTCATTCTTTTCCTTCTGATAATTCCGGAAGGTCAGTTTCTGAAGAAAGAATGTGCATGGTACTGATAAAAGGGAATGGGAACACCTGGCAGATTTTACCGCCATTTTTCAAAGGGAAACAACTTTCTGGGACATCCTGTTTGCTTTTCTATAAATGCAGTCCCACTGAAAAAGGGGTCTACTCTTAAAGGAAAGAATTTGCTCCTGAGGAGCAAATTCTTTCCTTTAAGAGTTGACCCCTATTGACATGGGAGACAAAAATACTTTAGCAGGCGTTGCCTCCACTGAAGGTGTTCGCATTCCCCTTAACTGCTTATGTATAGGCCTAACCAGGAAGTTTGATCTGACTGGCTCAATATAATCTAAATAGTGTTGACTAGACCCATAAACTCCAAAACAAAACAAAGAGAAAACCTTAACAAGTTTCGTGAGCATTTCAGCCACGGCATATGGAGAAAAATTTTGTTTTGCAGGGTTATGCATTATTTCCTCACTTCTACTGATGCAAACAGAAGAAAATGATTTTTATACACAAGAAAATATCTATGGCCCGCCTTGGTAGCTCAGTCAGATGCACGTCTGACTGGTGATCTGGAGGAGGCGGGTTCATTACCTGCTGGGGACGGCAACATTCTTTCGTAGAGATTGATTATGAAATCTTTTCTACGGTCATTCTCTCCCTTCAGCTGAGTCAAGAAGGGCAGTTGTCAGTTTCTGGCAAAAGAGTGTGCACTGTACTGGTTAACCGCTTAGGTATAAGCCTGCCCAGGAAAAGTGTGGACAGGTAAACTGACCAGCTCAAAAATGACCTAAATGGTGTTGACTGGGCCATTAAACTCCAATACAAACAAACCGGCCTCCGTGGCCTAGTGGTTAAGAGCGCTGACTTGATCATTAGGTTTCTCACCGCTGTGGTTCGAGCCTCGCTCTGGTCATATGTGAGACGCCAAGTTCTGAAATGGAAGGTCAGGTGGTTTTTCTCCGGGTACTCTGGTTTTCGCCCACCTGATTAATGATCGGCTTGAAATGAGTGAAATTATCTTGAAAGGGCCATAAAACAAAAAAAAAATACAAACAAAACAAACAAACAAACAAGAAAAATCTACAGGGGAAAAAATCTTCAAGTGGGAGGCTCTTAAGAGAAGGAATTTCCTCATTTAGTATATATTTTTCATTAACCACATCGTAACACATGTAACAAGTTCTGTGCTTATGATTCTCTTTACAACGCTTCTCATAACAGGAATATATAACACCTATCATTAAAAGAGGAGTATGAATTTAACACTACAGAAGACCCGCATTATAACGACAATATTTGTTCCCTATTACTGTGCCATTATCATGAATGTGCCATTATAAAGAATCCCAGTTAGGAGTATAATAGGTTATAAAAGGTATTTTCCACATCATTACTCCAAGAAACAAACGTTATAGATATTTGTTAGAATTGCCTCGATTACTCCAAGAAACAAATGTTATAGATATTTGTTAGAGTTGCCTCGGTGAGGCGATTCTAACATATATCTATAACATTTGTTTCTTTCCGAGGCAACTCTAACAAATATCTATAACATTTGTTTCTTTGAGTATTAAATTACAAGAATCTTTCTTGACTATGGATTCGATTTGGGCATTTCCGACACAAGGGAAGCCCCTGTCGCTCGGAATCAAGGCAAGCCTTGAGCTAAGAATTCATTTCATTGAAATTGTCGTTATAATGAGTTTTGCCATTATAACGAATGTCAGTATGAAGAGGGTTGACTGTATTATGCATACATTCTTAATGTTCTTTTGAATGCAATCTGAGCCTGGAGAAATAGATGGTGCTTCTGTGCAGAGGTGAAACTGTCTGAACTTTTGAGAACTGGTAAACCACTTAGAAGGTCTACACCTGCCCAGGATAAAAGTCGGACCTTCCCTTTTATCAGTTTCTTTAGACAATATGGCTTGAGATGTCATTTCATCTCGGTGTCATGTAAAAGTCATGCAAAATTGGAAGCAACTTTTCCAATTGTAAGTACAGGGAAGTTGAACCTCGACACAAACAAATCTTTTGAAAACACTTATGAATGCACAGAGGACCCGTGTTATATTGGCAGTATTTGTTCCCAATTATTGTGCCGTTATAATGATTTGTCCTTATAAAGTATCCCAGTTTGGAGTATGATATGTTATAAAAGGTATTTTCCACATCATTACTCCAAGAAACAAATGTTATAGATATTTGTTAGAATTGCCTCGATTACTCCAAGAAACAAATGTTACGGACATTTGTTAGAATCGCCTCGGGGAGGCGATTCTAACAAATATCTATAACATTTGATTCTTAGAGTATTAAATTACAAGAATCTTTCTTGACTATGGATTCGATTTTGGCATTTCCGACACAAGGGAAGCCCATGTCGCTCAGAATCGAGGCTAAGCCTTGAGCTAAGAATGCATTCCATTGAAATTGTCGTTATAATGAGTTTTGCCGTTATAACGAATGCGGGTATAAAGAGGGTTGACTGTATTATGCATACATTCTAAATGTTCTTTTGAATGCAATCTGAGCCTGGAGAAATAGATGGTGCTTCTGCGCAGAGGTGAAACCGACTGAACTTTCGAGAACTGGTAAACCACTTAGAAGGTCTACACCTGCCCAGGATAAAAGTCGGACCTTCCCTTTTATCAGTTTCTTTAGACAATACGGCTTGAGATGTAATTTCATCTCAATGTCATAAAAAAGTCCCACATAATTGGAAGCAACTTTTACAATAGTGTATACGGGGAAGTTGAACCTTGACACAAACAAATTTTTGAATACATTTAAGAATGTAACATTCTGTCCTATAGGATACTGTCTTAAATTAGTGACAACATATTCTACAATGTACTGTTGAAAACCAGATGTCATCCTGTCAGGGACTTCATTGGCTGCAATTTAATTTTGTACAGAAGATCTATAGCAGTCACACTGGCATCGGCCTGGGCATTTATGTATCACTCAGTTAATTTAAGTTTTTGGTAAGTTTTCTATTGTTCTCTATCTCTAAAACCACTTGATGGATTTAGTTACTTTTTGGACTGATGTTACATATTGGTCTAAAGTTTCTAAAGTTTTGCACAGTACCAGCCCCACCCCACTGAGTGATCTTGTGGTAAAGGTCTCGGAAAATTTTATGTTGAAGTTTTTGGTTAAAAGTTTTATATTGCTGTATAGAAGGAAAAATTCATTCTTGATAACTTGCCCTCATCCAACTAAGGCCCCCAAAGGCGAGCTATATTGTCTGCTTACAACTCTTGTTTAACAAACAGGTGAATAAGTACATTTAATAGACTCAACCAGTCTGCTCAAATGCATAGACCAGCAAGGGTCTTGGAATGTTAGTTAGTGTACAGAAACTAGAGATATTGTACTAGTCAAGCAGCCAACAGTAGGGTGCTGATCAGACTGCTAAGATGTGTAGTCTGTTCTGCATCTTGTTGTTTGCAAATCAACAAACAGCCTGTTCAGAACACCCACCAGTACACAGCATGCTAGAAATAGAGGAAAATTTTTTTTCAGTGTAAGATCGATTTTTATTTCACCGAAGTGAAATAAAAATTGATCTTATGCTGAAAAAATCAAATTAGCATGGCGTGATATAGGCGCTTGGTTTTCCGTTCGTTCGTCAAGGCATCAACATTTGCGAACACCCTAGCGTTCACCCTAATGGTCAAGTTCGTTTCAAAAGAACTATAAAAGGTTTATTAATGATATTTGGTACAAACTTGTATCTAGAGATGGCAATTCTAGTGTAAGCATCCTTATTTGACCTTGACCTAAATTTCATGGTCCACTGACTTAGTGAACTATTGCATCAACCCTAGTGTTCAACCTAATGTTTAAGTTAATTTCTCAAGTACTATTGGAGCTTCATTAATGATATTTTGTACAAGCTTGCATCTAGGAATTGCAACTTTTATGAAATCATTACTATTTGACCTTGGCCTAGATTTCATGGTTCGGTGACTTTGCGCCCCCACAGGCGCAACATAGCCTTCAGCAGAATTCTTGTAATTGTAATCAGTAACGCAATTTCAAAGCTTCAGCCATCATCACAGAGAACAAACTTTTTCCAGGGCGATTTTGCATCGATTTAGAGGTGTTCAGCATGATTACCGGGTTTAATATTGGGTGTAAACTGAAAATTTGCACCTGGAAAACAGCTTGGAATGTAACTTTTTCAAATGGTTCACTTGAAATTTGCATTTAAATAATGACCACAGTTGCTAAGCTTGTCTGGCATTGCATGCATTATTTATGTTGCGTTGGTGCAAAAAGTGACGTCATCAATGTTGGAATGACGTGAAAAGGTGTGACGTAATTTCTGTCACACGTTGATCAGGTTTAGCTAAATGACTTTTCAAAGAGAATATATGTTATTTTTTTAGGATACATCAAATTTACAATCATATTTTCACTGTAGAGAAGATAATGAATTTAGATTTCACTGAGAAACCTGTATCATTGATTGAAAAGCATGTAAGAAACTAGAGATACGTAGTGACAGATTGGGTTGGTATTTTGTGACAACTGAAGGATAGTTTTTGTCAGTTCTCCATAAAAACCTATGTTGTGGGTATTTATTAGAACTGCAGAAATAAGGAAAACTATCCTTCATTTATCACCGCCAACTCGGGACTTGAAGAAATAGATGGGCTGCATGATGCTTCCACGCAGAGCTGAAACCGACCTGCACACGAGTACTGGTAAACCGCTTAGAGGATCTAAGCCTGCCCAGGCAAAGTGGTGCGAGTCGGCCCGTCCATGCTAATAAACCGTATTGTTTTCATTGGATGGCAGGGCTTGAGATGTCATTTCATCTCAAGGTCGGGTAAAAGTCCCACAAAATTGGAAGCAACGTCTCCAAAATTACCTTTACCGTGTTGATGGGGATGTTAAACCTCAAATCAAACAAAATCACAAAAATGCACCTTACCTGTTGCTATGGAGGTATTGTACTGGTCAAGCAGCAAACAATATGGTGCTGATCAGATTGCAAGAATGTGCAGGCTGGTCTGCACCTGCAATTGTTTGCAAATGAACAAATGGAGGATATTTGATTTTTTTTTAGTGTTAGATCGAATTTTATTTCACCGAATGAACGCCAAAACCATTATTTTCATGAGTTTTGGTGTTCATGAGTGAAATAAAATTTGATCTTACACTAAAAAAATCAAATTTTCTGTTTCTTACATGCTTCAAAACGGCAATATTTAGCTTCACTAATTGCATCACTCACCCTCAGAGAAAACTAACTTCGTTCCTGTCGTTTCGCGTCAATTTAGTGGTGTCCAATGTATTTACTGGGTATAATATTGGGTGGAAACTAAAAGTTTGCAACTGAGAAACACCCTGGGATGGCATTTCTATGCATGGTTACTGAAATAATTGAAAGATTAGTTTCCCAATGAAGTTGCAGACAGATTTAACGTTGCACAACAAAATATATGACGTCAGCATCGAAAATGACGTCATTAACGTCTTTGTGACATGTGAACAGGCTTAGCATCAATTCTAATACAGTTCATTAATTTTCAATCATCTGACAATGGAAAAACTGACCACAGAATTAGATTTCGAGAAAAAAGTAGTCCCAAACAGTGAAAAATAAAATTGATATCAGTCACTGTTTGAAACAGTGACAATATTGTTTTCGATTTCACTGAGAAATCTCTATATGTCATTGAAAAGCATGCAGGAAACAGCGTGTTTAACTACACAAATAAGCAAACAGCATTTTTAGCTACACATAAGTCTTGGAATTTTAGATTTAGAAACTAGAGGTATTGGACTAGACAAGTTACAAACAACAAAGATGCTGATCACCCTGCACGAATGTGCAGGTTGATCAGGATCTTTGTTTATGTTTGTTTGATTTGAGGTTTAACGTCCCCGTCAACACTGTATAGGTCATTTTGGAGATGTTGCTTCCAATTTTGTGAGACTTTTACCCAATATTGAGATGAAAAGACATCTCAAACCCTGTTGCTCATGAAACCAATAGTGTTTATTAGCATGGGCGGTCCGTCTTGCACCGCTTTGCCTGGGCAGACTTAGATCCTCTAAGCGGTTTACCAGTACTCGTGTGCAGTTGATATCAGCTCTGCGTGGAAGCATCATGCAGCCCATCTATTTCTTCAAGCCCAGATGCAGCATCTTTGTTATTTGTAACTGAAGTGATTCATGTTATCACAACTTTATTACAGTTGCGAGAGTTTTGAAAAGAAAGAAGCATATGAAGGGCCGTAAAGGTTGGAAGAACAGATCACAAAGTCTTGGTGCTTTGGTAAGTTGGTGTTGTGGTACCCCAAGCAGCGAACACAAAGACAGTGTGCTGATCTGTTCATTGACAAAAACAGGTTTTCTTGCAAACCAGATATGGAACTCCATAGTTTTAGCTTGGGATAGAAATTATGTTCTAACCCTGGTGTTCTTACCCAAATTTGAATATTCTCGCGTGTTTGATAAATGCACTGGTTGAATATGACCTGATATGCGCCATCGTTAAGGTTGATGTCACAGTACGTAATGTGACATCGGTAAACATATTGTAGTGACAGCACAGTATGGCTGACGTCGGCAACCGAAGTGACTGCAGTATTTAAAATCCACGCTCAGAAATGGAAGGTATGCAAGAAAAAGAATCTTACATGGGTGTGAGGGGTGGATAGAAAAATCTGTCACTCAGGATCACTATCCGGCATCACTCGGCAAGCCTCGTGATGCCGGACAGTGATCCTCGGGAAGAATTTTTCCATCCACCTCTCACACTCTTGTAAGATTCTTATTGTCTCACAAAATGGCTCATATAAGCTGTTTTGTTTTGGAGTTTAATGGCCCAGTCAACACTGTTTAGGTCATATCCAGCTGGTCAGTTTAACTATACACACATTTCCTAGCAGGCTTATACATAAGCACTTAACCAGTACAGTGCATGTTCTTTCTTACAAATGTCTATAACATTTGTTTCTTAGAGTTATAATGGGGAAAAGGCCTTTTATTACCTATATTATTAATTGATTATCCTATATTACACAAGGTCAACCAATATTCAAAAATCATAAATCATGTTTTTAATTGCGTCAATTAATAAAATTGTCATTAATCAAGTAATTTCGTATTGTCCCAGTTACAGGTCCTCGGTCAGCTGTATTGGCCTCGGCCTTCGGCCTCGTGCTAATACAGCAGACCTCGGACCTGTACCTGGGCCAATACGAAATTACTTGATTAATAACATTATAATACTCCCAACTGGGATTCTTTATAATGACACAATAATAGGAAACATATACTGTCTTTATAACGAGGGTCCTCTGTATCTCGTAGAAGCCTGTCACGTCTGGGTAATATTACAACCTGAAGATGCAATTAACATTATCATCACAAGTTGATACAGCAGCATCAAGTCATACATCATTGTAAGTCAGCATAAAAGCCAGGCCTCGTATTTTTCAGGCATTTGCAGGATTTCAGGCTTTTAGAGCTTGATTTTTTTCTTGATTTCAGGCTTTGATATTTTGATTTTTTCTACTTTATTCTGTTTAATTTGACTATTTAATCCTTATCCTGCTGAATAAATTTATCTAGCCACACCCATTTCTGACTCAGCCAAGGAAATTACATGATATAATGTATTCATTCAGTTCACAAACTGTATTTGCAAACAGTGTAGATCCTGATCAGAAGGCTTCTTCAGAAGCCATCTGATCTGGAGCTACACTGTTTGCAAAGGTAATAACTAACTTGTTCAGGAGGTTAAGGCTGCAAAAACGGGTCTTTCAGGCTCGGAAGAGATAGGTCAGTATGAAGCCTGAAAAGCAGAAACAGCTGACTTTCTGTCCCGGCTATTGGATGGCAGTTATATGCCAGCGTAAATTCTTGCCTGACATGATTCATATAGCACAAATCCAAGTTTCAACCATTATTTTTTGTGGCAGTACACTGCATCTTGAAAATGGCTTGGAATTACATTGTTGTAATCCTGAGGCATTTTGAACATGCTGTGTACTGCTGTTTTCTGTTTATACCCCTGGCATATGAAGTATGCTATTGGAGTATATAGTTTTCTCCAATATTTATTTTTCTTTTAGTACATCCATGTTTAGCTCTCTTCATTAATCATCATTTAATGTCTGTTGATAACAGTCCATACATCATCTAAAACATTTCCCACTGCTGAACAGCCACCTCCCTTAAACAGCCAGTTTTGGAGTTTTCCCAAGATGGCTGTTTAATGGAGGTTACACTGTAGCAATGGAAGACTCCACCAGTATACAGTGGGTTAAGGGTTAAAAGTTACTGTTAGTTACAGCCTCGACAGCGCAGTGGTTAACGCATTCGACTTATGATCGAGAGGTTGTGCGTTCGAACCGGCCACCGGCAAGACACGTAATGACACTGCTCCACTCCACCCAGGTGTAAATGGGTAGCAGTGCTGTAAAAGCCACTGCCTCTCTCTCGCGTGCTCGAAAACACCCGGAATGAGTGTTTGAGAGCGATTCAATAAGCTTGCAGCTTTCATCGCAATCGAACTAAAATAAATTAGTATAAACTAAAAGTTACTGTTATGTAATTTCAGCCCCAGGGGCATGAAGACATGGAGGACCAAAGTAGCTCATTAAGTCAGGAGGAATCAACATCGCCATCGACGACACCCGACCACACACTGCACAGCCCGACCCCGGACATGCACATGGAGGTGGGTGAACACCATCCTGGTTCCTTGCGAAGTCCTTCAAAATGGAATGTAAGTGTTACCCATCCCAACAGGCACATGACGTAATTGTGACGTCACATCAACGTCGGTACAACATCATGACGTTTATACAACGTCAAATCAACGTTGGTGCAACGTCGTGACGTTGCACTGACGTTGATTTGACATTGCCCTTGAGACATCTGCCTGCTGGGCATAAATCTTTGGAGGGGAATGGATACACCTTCTGGGGAGGCAACTCTTCCAAAAAAAAATTTTTTCTCCCTTATCTCTAGGGATCTACACTGTGACAGAATTAATATGACCTGCGCCATGAGAAGATGGGTATTTGGAGCGGATCAATCAAGACATAGACTTGTTAACCCTTAAAACGCTGAGAAAATCTACGTCTGAAAATGTCGTCTGCTTATGTCGTCTGCTGAATCTTTTTGCAAACTTTTTTAAAATATTAGTGCGTACAGGCAAACAGTGTGGGACCGAATCAGACTGCTCCTAAAGGAGCAGTCTGATTTGGGTCCACACTGTTTGCAAAAATGACTTTTAAGGTAACCAGCAGACGTCAAAGCAGACGACAATAATAGTGATTGGCATTTTATGGGTTAAACATTCGAGTGCTCATCATGCAAAGCAGATGACATTTTCAGAGTATCTTTCTATGCCCTGCCATTCAAGGCATATAGCATTACTCCGTTACCCCTGTTCGTCTATCTGGGTTCGAGATGGCATTAGCAGTTTGAATGGGGGAAAGGGCATACAATTATAATGTTACTCCTATCCATCCATCTGTCTCTGTCCAAGACGGTGTTAGCAACTTTTAGGACCTCATATTTTCCAAACCATATGATAGATTTGGTTCTTGTTTGTTTGTTTGATTTGAAATTTAACGTCACGGTCAACACTGTAAAAGTCATTTTGGAGACATTGCTTCCAATTTTGTGGGAATTTTACCCAACATTGAGATGAAATGACATCTCAAGCCCTGCCGCCCAATGAAACCAATAGGGTTTATAAGTATGGACTGGCCGACTCGCACCGCATTGCCTGGGCAGGCTTAGATCCTCTAAGCGGTTTACCAGTACTCTTGTGCGGGTTGGTTTCAGCTCTGCATGGAAGCATCATGCAGCCCATCTATTTATACCCCCGGCATACGAAGTATGCTATGGTTATAGCCCCTGCATACGAAGTATGCTATGGTTATACCCCCGGCATACGAAGTATGCTATGGTTATACCCCCGGCATACGAAGTATGCTATGGTTAAACCCCCGGCATACGAAGTATGCTATGGTTATACCCCCGGCATACGAAGTATGCTATGGTTATACCCCTGGCATATGAAGTATGCTATGGTTATACCCCGGCATGCTATGGTTATACCCCAGGCATATGAAGTATGCTATGGTTATACCCCTAGCATACGAAGTATGCTATGGTTATACCCCTGGCATACGAAGTATGCTATGGTTATACCCCCAGCATACAAAGTATGCTATGGTTATACTCCTGGCATATGAAGTATGCTATGGTTATACCCCGGCATGCTATGGTTTTACCCCAGGCATACGAAGTATGCTATGGTTATACCCCCAGCATACGAAGTATGCTATGGTTATACCCCTGGCATACGAAGTATGCTATGGTTATACCCCCGGCATACAAAGTATGCTATGGGGGTATAATGTTTTCGTCCTGCCTTTCATCCATCGTCCATCCGTCCGTCTGTCTATCCGTTAACATTTTGGTTAAAGTTTTGCGTCAAAGAGATTGTATCTTCTGAGCTCATTGCTAGATTTAGTTGATACTTACACTGAAGTTACATACTGGTCCAAAAATTTCATTGATGCATGTCCAACCCCCACAGTGACCTTGAGGTCAAGGTCACAAACTTAGAAATTTCACATTTGGTTAAAGTTTTGCATCAAAGTTTCTAAGAGATTGTATCTTCTGAACCCTTTGATAGATTTAGTTGATACATACACTGAAGTTACATACTGGTCTAAAGATTTCATTGATGCATGTCCCATTCCCCATAGTGACCTTGAGGTCAAGGTCACGGACTTAGAAATTTTGTTAAAGTTTTATGACAAAGTTTATAGATGCCTGTATGTTCTAAACTCTAAGACAAATTCAGTTGATACTTGCATCAATGTACCAGTCCAAAGATTTCATTGATGCATACCCCACCCTGCTGCTTCAGTAATATTGATACTCTCCACCCTTTCAGTAACTTTGATGCCCTCACTCCCTTGGGCCATTTAGAATTTTTATGTTTGATTTAGCTTTTACAAGCACATTTATAGATTCTTATAGCTTCTTGACATCTTCATTCATATTACATACAAGCTCAAAATATATTTCAGAGTATGGCGTTTGCCGGGGGTATACTTGACCCACTGGTCGCTTTCTCTAGTTCTTCAAGCCCCGATGGGCGGGAGCTAAATAGATTCTGTTCATATTTACTATGCTGATAGACGCATTATTATTGTTAAAAGAGGACCATTTAATGACAGCCATGAATATGAAATTAGGTCCTGCCCTTAAACCCTTAATCATGAAATCTTGGTCAAGTTTGATTTTATTTACAATATGTCAATTATTATGACAGTTATGGCCCTTTTTCAATTTCATCTTTTTGCAAAATGCTTGTTTTTGGGTGGCGCTGACCCCTGAGCGGAGGCATCCATGTCATACTGACATATTCCTAGTTTCTTTTTATTTATCAAGCTGTATGTTGTGTGCACTCATTAGAATTGCCTCACTGAGGCAATTCTAATTAGTGCACACAACATGTTATTCTGTCGCAGATAGTCCAACATAATCGCCATTATGTGTTGCGTTATGATCAACCTTCAGTGGCTCAGACTACCCCTGTCTCAAACAAATGTTCATGGTCCAAAAGGTTTTGTTTGTTTGAATTGAGGTTTAACATCCCCATCAACACTATTTAGGTCAATTCGAAGAAGTTAATTCCAATTTTGTGGGACTTTTACCCGACATTGAGATGAAATGACATCTCAAGCCCTGCTGCCAAATGAAACCAAAAGGCTTATATGCATTGGATGATGTTTGAGACATTGAAATGTTTTGTCAGCCTCGATAGCACAGTGGTTAATGATCGAGAGGTTGTGCGTTCAAATCCGGCGCGGGGTATCGAGGTGTGTCCTTGGGCAAGACAGGTAATGACACTGCCTCACTCCACCCAGGTGTAAATGAGTAGCAGTGGTGTAATAGTCACTGCCTCTCACTCGCACGCGTGAAAACATCCGGAATGAGTGTTCGAGAGCGATTAAATAAGCTTGAAGCTTCCATCGCAATCGAACTAAAATAAATTATTATTAATTGATTATCCTATATTACACAAGGTCAACCAATATTGAAAAATCATAAATCATGTTTTTAATTGCGTCAATTAATAAAATTGTCATTAATCAAGTAATTTCGTATTGGCGCAGCTACAGGTCCTCGGTCAGCTGTATTGGCCTCGGCCTTCGGCCTCGTGCCAATACAGCAGACCTCGGACCTGTACCTGGGCCAATACGAAATTACTTGA
The DNA here is from genome assembly GCA_963580285.1 of Lucinisca nassula. Classification (NCBI taxonomy): domain Eukaryota; kingdom Metazoa; phylum Mollusca; class Bivalvia; order Lucinida; family Lucinidae; genus Lucinisca; species Lucinisca nassula. The sequence goes on from OY757023.1 coordinate 23,485,958, forward strand.
TTAATAACATTATAGTATAAACTAAATGTTACTGTATTTTAAATAATCTGGGTTTGAACTATCAACATTCTATTATAAACTTCTTTTCCAGGTGAATGATGTGTATGAATTCATAAAGGCATTACCCGGTTGTTCACCTTACGCTGAAGAATTTAGGTCACAAGAAATTGACGGACAAGCATTATTATTGTTAAAAGAGGACCATTTGATGACGGCCATGAATATGAAATTAGGCCCTGCCCTTAAACTATGTGCTAAGATAAATTCTTTCAAGGAAGAGGCGGGCTGAGAGAAGATAAGTGCTACCCAGAGTTTGTGATAATCATGAGAAAGATGGCTGCCAGAAGAAAATGGTGCTTTGTGTTGTTGCAAGGGTGAGGAGGATCTATTCAGAGCATGCTGAGTTTTGGCTTACTATAATATTTTTTTAGCTTGACTATTTGAAAGCACAGGGAAGGCAGGCAATCAAAATAGCCCTGGCATTTCCAGTGGTTTCTGCGTCCACAAACAATTCCAAGTTTTACATTAAAGTTTTTATTTCTTATACAGTATTTTTGTTTGATTTGAGGTTTAACATCCCCGTCAACACTGTAAAGGTCATTTTGGAGACGTTGCTTCCAGTTTTGTGGGACTTTTACCCGCCATTGAGATGAAATGACATTTTAAGCCCTGTCGCCCAATGAAACCAATAGGGTTTGTAAGCATGCATGGACCAACATGCACAGCTTTGCCTGGGCAGGCTTAGATCCTCTAAGCAGTTTACCAGTACTTGTGTGCGGTCGGTTTCAGCTCTGCGGGGAAGCATCATGCAGCCCATCTATTTCTTCAAGCCCGGGTGGGCGGGGGCATTTCTTATACAGCATAACCTTTCTATTCTATATGGTTTCGGATATAACGGAGAAGGAAGATCGCAAAAATGTATAGAATTTATATAGAAATGAAAACTGGTCATTTTTCTATACGACCTATACATTTTGTTTCGATTTTACATGGTTTTATAGCCAACATGGACTTTTTGTGGATCCCGAAAATAGAGTCTTGTAAAGGATGTGGTGTATTATCTCAGCTCAAAAGTAGGGTCGTTTGAGTGTTTGTTTGATTTGAGGTTTAACATCCCCATCAACACTGTATAGGTCATTTTGGAGACACTGCTTCCAAATTTTTGGGGCTTTTACCTGACATTGAGATGAAATGACATCTCAAGCCCTGTCGCCCAATGAAACCAAAAGGGTTTATAAACATGGATTGTCCGACTCACACTGCTTTGTCTTGGCAGGCTTAGATTCTCTAAGCCATTTATCATTACTTGTGTGCGGTCGGTTTCAGCTCTGCGTGGAAGCATCATGCAGCCAATCTATTTCTTCAAGCCCCGATGGGTGGGGGCAAATTGTTCGTTTGATAGCTTGCATGATGATAGATAGGGTAACAAATTTTATTCAGTTTTGGTCCTACTTAACCCCATGGGATCAGTACAATGAATTTAGATCTTGTTTTTGGGGCTTGTAGACCACGGTCAAAACATTGGTTAATTATTTAAACTTTGATCATTTAATATGGCAATCATACTAATATTTTTGCTGAAAAAATGTGAGTAGCTTTTGCCAGTGCAAAAGCTACTCACATTTTTGCAGCAAAAATACCACTGTGAGAGATACTGCACTTACTAGTGCAATTAACATTTTGGCCATTAACGAGCTTGTTAAGGTAATGATACTTTGAACAGCTTGGTTCATTTGTTTAAAACATCGTTAGCTTATAAAACTCATTATTAGTTGATTATCCTATATTACACAAGGTCAACCAATATTCAAAAATCATAAATCATGTTTTTAATTGCGTCAACTAATAAAATTGTCATTAATCAAGTAATTTCGTATTGGCCCTGTTACAGGTCCTCGGTCAGCTGTATTGATTAATACAGCAGACCTCGGACCTGTAACTGGGCCAATACGGAATTATTTGATTAATAACATTATATTGTTACCCAAAATTTGAAATGTTGTTACAAGTACATTATGTAATTTATCGTAAAGCTTTAGATATTGAATAGTTTGAAATGAACTATAAATCTGAGGGTAAATCGTGCTATCACCCAGCATCAGCGCTCTTGTTTGATATTGCATGCTTATTCAAATGCCTTTTAATGTTACCGTAAGGCTTTGTTTGTTTGTTAGATTTGAAGTTAATCGTCCCCGTGAACATTGTATAGGTCATTTTGGAGACGTTGCTTCCAATTTTGTGGGACTTTTACCCGACATTGAGATGAATTGACATCTCAAGCCCTGCCGCCCAATGAAACCAATAGAGTTTATATGCATGGAAGGTCCGACTCGCAACACTTTTCCTGGGCAGGCTTAGAATCTCTAAGCAGTTTACCAGTACTCGTGTGCAGTCGGTTTCAGCTCTGCGTGGAAGCATCATGCAGCCCATCAATTTCTTTAAGCCCCGATGGGCTGGGGCTGATTACCGTTAGGCTACATTGCATCTGATGCCATCATGCTGTAACGACATCATATGAAAAAATTGCTGTGTACGTGTACTGGTACATATTCTGATAAAATGCAAATTTTGAAGCTAAAACTACTGATAATATTCAAAATACTTGTACGCCACAACCTCTTTATAACACTATTAATGGGGTCCAAAGCAGAAACCGTGTTAGTTAAACAACCGTGTTATATCCAAACAAAAATATATAGATTATATAGAAAAATGACCATTTATGGTCATTTTTCTATATAGTCTATACATTTTTGGGATCCATCTTGAAACTGTGTTATATCCATATCCATGTTATAATGAACCATGTTATAATGAGGTTGTGGTTAAGTTGTATAATAAAAAGGTAATTGCTCTGATATTGGTTAATATTGTCCCAAGCTGGGATATCGAAGGACACAAACTTGATCCAAGTTGGTATATCGAAGGACACAAGCTTTGTTGGTGAATATTGTCCCAAGTTGGTATATTGAAGGACACAATCTTGGTTGGTGAACATTGTCCTGAGTTGGTATATCACAGGACACAAGCTTGGTTGGTAAATATTGTCCCAAGTTGGGATATCGAAGGACACAAGCTTGGTTGGTGAATATTGTCCCAAGTTGGGATATCGAATGAAACAAGCTTGGTTGGTGAATATTGTCCCAAGTTGAGATATCGGAGGACATGAACCTGGTTTGTGAATATTGTCCCAAGTTGGGATATCAAAGGACACAAGCTTGGTTTGTGACTATTGTCCCAAGTTGGGATATCAAAGGACACAAGCTTGGTTGGTGAATATTGTTCCAAGTTGGGATATCGAAGGACACAAGCTTGCAATTGGTTGTTGAATATTGTCCCAAGTTGGGATATCGAAGTACACAAGCTTGGTTGATGAATATTGTCCCAAGTTGGGATATCGAAGGACACCAGCTTGGTTGGTGAATATTGTCCCAAGTTGGTATATCAAAGGACACAAGCTTGGTTGGTGAATATTGTCCTAAGTTGGTATATCGAAGGACACATGCTTGGTCGGTGAACAATTTCCCATGTTGAGATATCATAGGACACAAGCTTGGTTTGTGAATAGGTTGGTGAATATTGTCCCAAGATGGTATATCAAAGGACACAAGCTTGGTTGGAGAATATTGTCCCAAGTTGGTATATCGAAGGACACATGCTTGGTTGGTGAATATTGTCCCAAGTTGGGATATCAAAGGACACAAGCTTGGTAGGTGAATATTGTCCCAAGTTAGGATATTGAAGGACACAAGCTTGGTTGGTGAATATTGTCCCAAGTTTGGATACCAAAGGACACAAGCTTGGATGGTGAATATTGTCCCAAGTTGGTACATCAAAGGACACAAGCTTGGTTGGTCAATATTGTCCTAAGTTGGGAAATCAAAGGACACGGGCTTGGTTTGTGAATATTGTCCCAAATTGGGATATCAAAGGACACGAGCTTGGTTGGTGAATAATGTCCCAAGTTGGGATATCAAAGGACACAAGCTTGTTGTGTCCTTTGATATCCAACTTGAGACTATATTCACCAGTATCAGTGCAGTAACTCTTATAATATTTGAGCGGGCGCATGACATAACCTACAAAAAGACTGATGCGACCAGCAGAGACTCAATCAACATGCACAGCCATCTACTATGACAAGACCTTTTGCTTATGTGTCTTTACATAGATATTAGCCTATAGTAGGCACATGCAATCAGTGAAGACTCTGATCAGACTGCGCGAATGCGCAGGCTGATCTGAGTCTTTGCTGGTCACTTAAGCCTTGTTGTAGATTTTAGTCATGCGCTGGCTCATTTGTGTATTTTTCCAAATGAAATGATAAAATGATTAAACAATTTGTTAACTAATTATAATGTGGGAGTGGTTTGGTGAGGCAATGGATCTTACGTCACTGGGGCACCCAACTAATACTGGCTTACAGTTGGGCAAGGCCTGTCCTTGCCAGAGGTAAGGGTACGGGAAGAATGATCCTATTTCTTCCTTATAATCCCTTTCTTTCCATCTTCCTCTTTCCTTCTCTCCTATCCCTCTCTTTCACATTCATCTCCTCTACTATCAATATCTCTATTCTCCCTTTCTCTGGGAGATGACATAAAATGACCCACAAGGGCTGACATATCGTTAAACCTGAGGCACAATCAATCGGTCATTAATTAATGCCATAATGGGCCCAGTAGTACATTACTAACAAAGAGTGAGCAGATGAGTAACCCTGGAAACCATTTGTTTCATAGCAACAGATAAGGTTGGTATTTTGGTGATAATTGAAGGATAATTTTCCATATTTCTGCACGTAAACCTGTGCTGTGGGTATTCATTATAACCGCCTCGCCGAGGAGGTTCTAATGAATACCCACAACACAGGCTTTTATGGAGAACGGAGTAAAATTATCCTTCAAATATCACTAAAATACCGACTTACCTGTTTGTGTGCATTATGATAACACACCCATGCAACATAGTGCATTTTTTCACATCTCCAAAATGGCTACTTTTCGGATGAAAATCCATGACGTTTTTCCTATTTATACTGCAAACCTATATCATGGGTGCTCGTTAGAAAAGCCTCATTGAGGTGGTTCTAACGAGTACTCACAGCCTATGTCTTGGAGTAAAATTAAGAAAAATGATGTTTACCCCTGTAAACCACAGTTTTCTCTAAAGTGGGGTGTAAGGGGGTGTTCATTTCACAGACTTGTGTTCTTGTATTGCAACAGCTGTGAAAATGTGACATTATCTTTCAGTAGCCTCTGTTTTATACATTATCATTCTGACTTGTTACTTTTAATATCGTCATAATTATTCATGCCGTTTAACCATTAACCGACTGACGCTTATGACCCACCAAGAGGGTTGACGCGTCGTTAAACACGAAATCATCATCATCATCATCATCAGTAGCCTCTGTGAGGTACCTAGGATGAGTTCAAAGGTTGTGACTATGAAAGCCTGAAATAAAATTGTTTGTAAACAATCTTCTGAAGATGTCTTTAATGTTTATCATATAACATTGCTGTTATACATGTATTAATTGGAAAATGTTATGTCATAAAATACAGAGGACCCTCGTTTTAACGACAGTATTTGTTCCCTATTATTGTGCCGTTATAAAGAATTGCCATTATAGAGAATCCCAGTTAGGTGTACCATAGGTAATGAAAGGCCTTTTTACCATTATTACTCCAAGAAACAAATGTTATAGACATTTGTCAGAATCGCCTCGGCGAGGCGATTCTAACAAATTTCTATAACATTTGTTTCTTGGAGTATTAGATTACAAGACCCTTTCATGACTACGGACTGGATTCGATGATTTCCAACCCAAGGGAAGCCCACACAGCTTGGAATCGAGGCTAAGCCTTTAGCTAAGTAGTCATTCCATTCAACTTGTTGTTATAACAAGTTTTGCGGTTATAACGAATGTCAGTATCAGACTTGCCTACCCTTACGATTTGGTCGTAAGGCTTACTATTTTCATGTCCAAATTACGACTTTACGGCCCCGGCTGAAATCCCTATGATTTTCGGTGTTTGTAAAAAATTGGTAAATTGGCATGGGTAAGCACACGTTTATACCAGAACAAGACAATAGTTGTCGTTCCAGGCTTTCTCTCATTGCGAGATTAAATTAAATTTCATTGGCTAATGGTAGAAAAGTAATCCAATCACAATCGTTTTTGTATGAGCGGCAAGATGGATGCCTTCCAAAGGGAAAAAAAACATGGGGGTAAAAAAGAAAGCTGAATCGGCCGATTCATTGCAGTCAAACAAGAAAAAAAATAAACTTGATGCAATGGGCTTATTTTGACCTCACATCAGATACCGTAAAACCCTTACAAATAAAATTTGAACTTACGATTTTTTTATGGGGTCGTACTATTTCCTGTCTCAAGGGGTAGGCAAGTCTGCAGTATAAAGAGGGTTGCCTGTAATATGAACACGCATTTGATAACACATGATTACTGGCATGCAATGCCATGCCATGATGTTATCTGTGACAGTCCCCTGATTAATAGCTCTTATCATGCTGTTCACGACAACCCCTTTCTTTGGAAACAGTGTAGATCCAGATCAGATGGCTTCTGAAGAAGCCATCTGATCAGGATCTACACTGTTTGACATTCAGTTTATGAATTTGTAGGAATAAATTACATCAAGTAATCTGATTGGTTCAAAGTCAGAAATGGGTGTGGCTAAACTGAATATTCAGCAAGAGAAGGGATAACAATAGTAATAAGCATTTTTGTGGATCTCGGTGGCCTATTGTTTGGGAGTGCTTTCTTCGGACATTAGGTCTCTCACTGCTGTAGATTTTAGCCTGGCTTAACCCTTAAGATGCAAAGAAAAACTATATCTGAAAATGTCGTCTGCTAATGTCATCTGCTGAATCTTCTTGCAAACCTTTTATAAATATTTTTGGACACAGGCAAAAAGTGTGGGTCCAGATCAGACTGCTCCTGGCAGGAGCAGTCTGGTCTGGGTCCACACTTTACAAAAAATGACTTTTAAGGTAACCATGACAATGCCAATCATGACAATTGGTACCTGCCGGTTACTTTAAAAGTCAAATTTGCAAACAGTGTGGACCCAGATCAGACTGCTCCTCTAGGATCCACACTGTATGTCTGTATGAAAAAATATTTCTAAAAAGTTTGCAAGAAGATTCAGCAAACGACATTAGCAGACAACATTTTCATATGTAGTTTTTCTGGGGGTCTTAAGGGTTAAGCGATTTACCTTGTACATGTATGTGTGTATGTATTGCCAGGGTCAGTTTTATCCGTATGTGTTCATATTTTTATACCCCGCCACACGATAGTGGCGGGGTATTATGTTATACCCTCTGGTGTCTGTCCGTATGAGTATTTTTTCATGGATTTTGTTCAAATTTTGCATACATATTGGTATCGGGGATGAGTGGTTTGGGATTGTTAATGGGCAAAATCCGTTAATGTTTAGCAGAGTTATTGCCCTTTTCAAATGGTTTTTGGCCTCTAATTCCCTTACTATATGGAATATCTGGATGAAACTTCACAGATATATAGAGGACCAAACGGTTCATATTGTGGCCAAGGACTGCTTCTCTGGCTGTTCCAGTTCTTGAGTTATCTGCCCTTGACGTATTTAAAAAATGCATTTTAGACTGTAGTTCGTTTATCATTTACAATATCTTGCTGAAACTTCATAGATATGTAGTAGATGAATTGTTATATACTGTGGCAAAGGAACATGACTCTGGCTTTCCCAGCGATTGAGTTATCTGCCTTTGAAATATCTGAAAAATGGTTTTTGGCCTCTAGTTCCCTTACTATATGGAATATCTCGATGAAACTTCACAGATATATAGAGGACTTAATGGTTCATATCGTGGCCAAGGACTGCTACTCTGGCTATACCAGTTCTTGAGTTATCTGCCCTTGAAGTATTTAAAATGCATTTTAGACTGTAGTTCCTTTATTATTTACAATATCTTGCTGAAACTTCATAGATATGTAGTAGATTAAATGTTACATACTGTGGCAAAGGCACATGACTCTGGCTTTCCCAGCAATTGAGTTATCTGCCCTTGAAATATATAAAAAAGGGAGTTTGGCCTATAGTTCATTTATTATTTGAAATATATGGATAAAACTTCTACACCCTCTGCTGTCTGTCTGTCCATCCATTTGTATGTCTGTCCATCTGTCTGTCTCTCCCTTTTCAGTATCTGAAAAATAGTTTTTGGCCTCTAGTTCCCTTACTATATGAAATATTTGGATTAAACTTTACAGATATATAGAGGACTAAAGGGTACATATTGTGACCAAGGACCATATAGAGGAGTAAAGGGTACATATTGTGGCCAAGGACCACTTCTCTGGCTGTTCCAGTTCTTTAGTTATTTGCCCTTGATGTATTAAAAATCGATTTTAGACGATACATGTTCCACAGCCATTTAAGGTAAATACTTGCCTCCATAATTTTCTAATAATGTTAACTTATTGAGTTGCCTTCCCATCAAATGTCTGAAAAATGGATTTTTACATATGCTTCCTACATCTTCTAACAACTTCATCCACTCACATTAAGACATTACACTTGCGGATCATATCTCTGCTATCCCCTTTCTAGTTATTTAGCCTTGATATATTTTCAAATAAGTTACATTGCTTAGCAGTGGCGGGGTATTATGCAGTGTCTGCGGTGCTTTTATTGGTAACTGTTATCAAGAATGTTTTGAAAGTCTTAAAGATTCTGCTGTTTTCTCGAGATCATTTCATGCTTTTGCACTAGTTAAGATTATTCATTGATCCCTTAGATGCCAATCACAACAGTTGTCATCTGCTTTGATGTCTGCTGGTTACTTTAAAAGTCATTGTTGCAAAATTCTGGACTCAGATCAGACTGGTCCTCTAGTAGCAGTCTGATAAGTCTCCACACTGCATGTATGCAAATGCATGTTTGAAAAAGTTTGCAAGAAGACACAGCAGACGACATAAACAGACAACATTTTCAGATACAATTTTTCTTGGTTTCATAACAGTAAACTCATAAAATGTCAGTTGCACCTAGCAGATGGCATTTTCAAAGTAAATTTTCCTATTTTTCAGAGAAAAAGAGGCTTGACAATTCATGTGAATCATCTGCTAGGCAGATGTGAGAGCAGATGATTCACATGAAATGTCAAGGCACACATCTTTCTAGCAGATGATTCACATGAAATGTCAAGGCACACATCTTACTAGCAGATGATTCACATGAAATGTCAAGGCACACATCTTTCTAGCAGATGATTCACATGAAATGTCAAGGCACACAACCTCTAGCAGATGATTCACATGAAATGTCAAGGCAAACAACCTCTAGCAGATGATTCACATGAAATGTAAAGGCACACAACCTCTAGCAGATGATTCACATGAAATGTCAATGCACACATCTTCTAGCAGATGATTCACATGAAATGTCAAGGCACACAACCTCTAGCAGATGATTCACATGAAATGTCAAGGCACACAACTTCTAGCAGATGATTCACATAAAATGTCAAGGCACACAACCTCTAGCAGATGATTCACATGAAATGCCAAGGCACACATCTTCTAGCAGATGATTCACATGAAATGTCAAGGCATACATCTTTCTAGCAGATGATTCACATGAAATTTCAAGGCACACATCCCCAGCAGATATTTCACATGAAATGTCAAGCCTTATTTTCTGTGTAAGATTAACATGAGCTCTAGAATTTTCCTTGTTTCATTAATGGTTAACCCTGCTTGCCCTGCCTCACCGCCATCAAAGTTTTTGAAATTTCGTATTTTATGATTCATGAATTTTAATCACAGAGGACCCACGTTATAACGACAGTATTTGTTCCCTATTATTGTGCCGTTATAAAGAATTTGCCGTTATAAAGAATCCCAGTTAGGAGTATGATAGGTAATAAAAGGCCTTTTCACCATTATTACTCCAAGAAACAAATGTTGCAGACATTTGTTAGAATCGCCTCGATTTGTTTCTTGGAGTATTAGATTACAAGACCCTTTCATGACTATGGACTCGATTTGTGCATTTGTAACCCGAGGGAAGCCCACACCACTCGGAAACCAAGGCTAGGCCTTTAGCTAAGTAGTCATTCCACTCAAATTGCCGTTATAACGAGTTTTACCGTTATAACGAATGTCGGTATAAAGAGGGTTGACTCAGAACACAGTAAGATAAATAGAGGATATTTACTTTTTGAGATGAAAACCAAAAATACTTCACCGAGTGTGTTGAAAGAGTTGAATAATTTTTGGTATTTATTGAAAAAAAAGTCAATTTTCTTTTTATTTTGCATGAGGCTCTGGCAATGTAGTGTGCGCCCCCGCCCATCGGGGCCTGAAGAAATAGATGGGGCTGCATGGTGCTTCCGCGCAGAGCTGAAACGGACCAAATTTGAATACTGGTAAACAGCTTAGGTCTAAGCCTGCGCTGGGAAAGTGATGCAAGTCGGACCACTCCTTAAACCCTAGCAGTTTCTATGGGCGGTAGGGCTTGAGATGTCATTTCATCTCATTGTTGGGTAAAAATCCCACAAAATCGGAAGCAAGGTCTCCAAAATGACCTAATCTCAAAGAAACAAAAATTGACGATGTACAGTAATTGAACAGCTGTATGTAACATACTTCATGAAAAATTCTGGGGTTTTCATACAGAACCCGGGCAGGGACATATTTTTTTTTAATACATGTATGTTGTGCGAACAAGATATTAAGTTGTGCCAACAAGATAATATGTTGTGCGGGCAAGATATGTTGTGCGGACAACATAATTTATGTTGTGCGGACAACATATTATCTTGTGCGGACAAGATAATATCTTGTTTGCACAACTTAATATCTTGTGCGGAGAAGATATTATCTTGTTCGCACAACATATTATCTTGTTTGCACAACATAGAGCTTGGGAAGTTGTGCGAACAAGATATTATCTTGTCCGCTCAAGATATTATCTTGTTCGCACAACATAATAAAAATAAAAAATCATGTCCCTTCCAGGGTTCCGTATTTTCAACACGCTCAATGAAATATGTTTTCAACACATTCAATGAAATATTGCTATTTATCAAAAAAAAAAAAAAAAAGGTAAATTTTCTTTTTGTTTTATACGAAAAACAAAGCCAAATAGTAGTCCCAGCTGCTACTGTGAAAATATCATGGTCATGTTATTTTTTTTTTACCCTTTTAAAAAATATTTATATTTTTGAAGTAAATTTTCCTATTTTTCAGAGAAAATAAGGCTTGACATTTCACTTCAGATGATTCACATGAAATGTAAAGTCGTATTTTCTCCGAACCCGAGGCTATCAAAGTTTTAGAAATTTCGTATTTTATGATTCATGAATTTTAATCACAGAGGACCCACGTTATAATGACAGTATTTGTTCCCTATTATTGTTCCATTATAAAGAATTTGCCGTTATAAAGAATCCCAGTTAGGAGTATGATAGGTTATAAAAGGCCTTTTCACCATTATTACTCCAAGAAACAAATGTTACAGACATTTGTTAGAATCGCCTCGGCGAGGCGATACTAACAAATATCTATAACATTTGTTTCTTGGAGTATTAGATTACACAACCCTTTCATGACTTTGGACTGGATTTGTGCATTTGCAACCCGAGGGAAGCCCACGCCGTTCGGAAACCGAGGCTAAGCCGCTGTGGTTCGCGCATCGCTCAGGTCACATGTGAGATGCCAAGGTCTGCAACGGAAGGTCAGGTAGTTTTTCTCCGGGTACTGAGGTTTTCACCCACCTCTGATTAACGATCGGCTTGATATGAGCGAAATAATCTTGAAAGGGCCGTAAAACCAACCCCCCCCCCCCCCAAAAAAAAAAAAATTGCTCAATGAAATACGTTTTCAACACATTTGATGAAATATTGGTATTTATCAAAAAAAAGAGTAAACTTTCTTTTTGTTTTATACGAAAAACAAAGCAAAACAGTTGTCCCAGCTGTTACTATGAAAATAACATGGTCATGTTATTTTTTACACTTTGAAAAATATCCTTTTATCACTTTTATTCTGTCCAGATATGCATTGATTTCACCGCTAAGTATAAAATAAATGTAATTAATAGCAATGTCTGCAAAATGACCAAAATAGTTAAGTGGTTTACCAGTACTCATGTGCAATTAGTTGCAGCTCCGCATGGAAGTATCATGAAGCCAAATCTATTTCTCCAAGCCCATTGGGCGCTGGCGCAGAAACTGGTTGAACTTTTTGAAAATAGTGAAGGCCCGGTTCAGAGGTCGCATTCTATGGCATCTGATCTGGGCCTGCACTGTGCCAATGAAGTGTTTGGGACTTACTGTTTAACCCTTGTCCTGCTGAGCCCGGATATGCCTTATCTTTGAAACAATGTAGATCCAGATCAGATGGCTTCTGAAGAAGCCATCTGATCAGGATCTTCATTGTTTGCCATCCAGGTCATGAATTTGGTGCAATAATTTGCATCAAGTAATCTGATTGGCGGATAATCAGTGGTGGGTGTGACATATTTAAATATTCAGCAGGTCAAGGGTAAGATGGGTTAAGGATGTTGTTTCTCTAAATTTTAGGAATGAAATTTAATGTGAGTATTTAACCCATAAAACGCTAATCACGACAATTGTCGTCTGCTGGTACCTTTAAAAGTCATTTTAGCAAACAGTGTGAATCCTGATCAGACTGGTCCTCTAGGAGCAGTCTGATCTGGGTCCCCACTGTTTGCCTGTAAGCAAAAAGACTTTTAGAAAGTTTGCCAGAAGATTCATTAGACGACATAAATAGATGCCATTTTCAGATGCAGTATTCCATGGCATCCTAATGGTTAGAAAGCCTGTTTTAGCATTTGCCACCTTTGAAATATGAAATATTTTATAGTAAATAAATAAAGTTTTAAAATTTAAAAAAAAAAAAACACACATAAAAAAATTAAAAAATAAGGAAATAAAAATTAAATGTCATGTTGAAAAAGTGAAGAAAAGAAAAAACCCAAAGGTTGCTAAATATACATATAATATCAAAAGGTGAGTGTTTGAGTTTTACCTCTCACCAACAGCTAAGGTCATAGGGAGACGGGACCTCGATTTAAAGGTACATCCGAAAGTCGGAGAAGCCCAGGATTGATCCTGCAGCCCCTGGTTTACAAGGAGAGTAGCATAACCACAACACCACGGAGGCTTCTAAATATCAAAAGGTAAAACTAAACTAATTTAAGATTTGTTGAATATAACAACAAAAAAGTAAAGGAAAAAAAAACACTAAAGTTTGCTGAAATCCTCAATCATAGAATTTACAGTAAAATTCCTATATTAAGACCACCTCTGGGACTGGTCAAAAGTGGTCTTAAAGACCACTTTTGAACAGTCCAAAAGGTGGTCTCTGACCAGAGGACAGTGTGGTCAGAAAAGAGAAAGAATAACTGCAGCCTTCAAAAATAGGCTTTTTAAAGCAGAGTTAGTCTTAATTTTAGGTGGTCTTAATAGCGGGGTTTCACTGTATTTTAACCCTTGTCCTGCTGAGCCCGGATATGTCTTATCTTTCAGACAATGAAGATCCAGATCAGATGGCATCTGAAGAAGCCATCTGATCAGGATCTACACTGTTTGACATTCAGTGTATGAATTTGTAGGAATAAATCACATCAAGTAATCTGATTAGTTCAAAGTCAGAAATGGGTGTGGCTAAATTAATTTATTCAGCAGGATAAGAGTTAATACTAACCCCACTTGTATTGTTACCTCTGAATGTATGTTTCGTGTTTTTAAGCACAAAATGTAATTATTGTTATTATGGTGTCTGTATATGATGTGCAATACAACAGAAAATTGAAAAATTGTTATTATTCTTTACGATAACACACCAGCGTGATTTTGTTTGTTTGGTTGATTTGAGGTTTAACGTCCCCGTCAACACTGTAAAGGTCATTTTGGAAATGTTGCTACCAATATTTTGGGGCTTTTACCCGACACTGAGATGAAATGACATCTCAAGCCCTGTCGCCCAATGAAACCAATAGGATTTATAAGCATGGACGGGCCGACTTGCACCGCTCTACCTGGGCAGGCTTAGATCCTCTAAGCGGTTTACTAGTACTCGTATGCGGGTTGGATTCAGTTCTGGGTGGAAGCATCATGCAGCCCATCTATTTCTTCAAGCCCCGATGGGCGGGGGCCTGTAAACACACCAGTGTGACATAGTACATTTTTCACATCTCCTAAATGGCTACTTTTCTGATGAAAATCCTTGATATTTTTCTTATAAATGTTCAAAACATAGACTGAGGGTGCTCGTTAGAACCGCCTCAGTGAGGCGGTTCTAACGAGTACCCGCAACCTATGTTTTGGAGCAGAAATAAAAATATTGTGTACCTCTGTAAGCCCCAGTTTTCTCTATATAAAGTGGGGTTCAGGGGTGTTCATTTCACGGACTTGTTCACCTGATGTTTATTTTCCATCTGAAAGTAGAGTTATTTAGACAGGCCTGTGCAAAGAGTGTAGACCTAGATCGGACTGCTCTTATGGAGCAGTCTGATCTGGGTCTACACTCTAGACAGATCAGGCTGCTTTGTAGGAGCCGTCTGATCTGGGTCTGCCACACTATTGGTCACTACACCAGAGAGTGTTTGAGACACCCTCAGGCAGTAAAATGAACGTCCCAATTTTTTGGCTTAGATTGTAAGAATCTTGTATTATGAGTACAGATTCAATATAGGCATTTCGAACCCAAGGGATGCCCTCGCCAATCTTGAGTGTTGAAAATGCCTATATTGAAGGACCACAGCTCTTCTTTTTGACTTTTTTTGTATTGGAGTTTAACGGCCCAGTCAACACTATTTAGGTCATTTTTGAGCCTGTCAGTTTACCTATCCACATTTTACCTGGGCAGGCTTATGCATAAGTGGTTTACTAGTACAGTGCACATTCTTTCAACAGAAACTGACAACTGCCCTTCTTGAATTAGCAGAAGGGAGAGAATGATCGTAGAAAAGATTTCATGATCAATCTCCATGAAAGAATGTTGCCACTCTGGCAGGTACCCAACTTTATATAGAGAAAACTTAAGTATACAGAAGTATACATTATTTTCATATTACTGCACCAAGACATTGGTTGTCGTTACTCAGTCGGGTTACTCATTAATGAGGCATTTCTAACTACACCACAACCCCACTATAACATAGTTTGTTATAACACAGTTTTGGATATAACACGGTTTCAAGACGGATCCCAAAAATGTATAGATTATATAGAAAAATGACCATAAATTGTCGTTTTTCTATATAATCTATACATTTTTGTTTGGATATTACAGGGTTGTCTAACTAACACTGTTTGTGCTTTGGACCCAACAATAGTGTTATAAAGAGGTTTGGGTGTAGTACCCACAACCCCAAGACATAGTTTGTGGGTATTCATTAGAACTGCCTCAGTGAGGTAGTTCCAACAAGTACCCACAACCTATGTTTTAGGCCATTAGTAAGAAAATTACCACTAATTTTTCAACTTATGTGACTATGAGAGAGTGCACTATGTCTGACAGAAGTGTCATCATAAGGTTTTGCATAAACGCCACAACCTCTTTACAACACTAGTAATGGGGTCCAAAGCAGAAACCATGTTACTTAAACAATGATGTTATATCCAAACAAAAATGTGTAGATTATATAGAAAAATGACCATTTATGGTCATTTTTCTATATAATCTATGCATTTTTGGGATCCATCTTGAAACCATGTTATATCCAAACTGTGTTTTAATGAACCCTTGTTATAACCTGGTTGTGAAGTAAATTGGGAATTGTTTGGTACCCACATTACAGATGAGCAAATTCACCTAAAGACACAGGACAATCCTGAGTAATTCAGTCTAAAAGGTGTTTGCACACATTATCTATTCAAATAAATAAACAAAATGTTTCAACAATGACAGTTCAGTGAATCCAAATCTCAGAATATTATTATTGAAACAGTTTTTACAATTGTCACATTTTGTGAAGGCCGTCACACAATCAGGGGAGGTAACTCCTTCACAAATAATTTTACAGCGTAACTTAAATAATTCGAACAACGATGGATTGTTTACCATTGCTAATTCTAACACAGCGCGCCTATATAGGCAATGGAAAATAACTGTGTTTTATTCTACATCAAATCACGGCAAAGTAGAGCGTGACGAGTGACGTCATTAAAAACTGCAAATTTATGACGTCACTAGTCGATTTCCTTGACGTTAGACGGTGTAACGTCATTTTCTCGCATCGAAAACGTTAGAAAAGGATACAAATACATGTGTTTCAGTCGATAATTTTAGCGGGATTTCTTCTAACAATGGCGAAAAGTTGTGAGATTTTGAAGGAAACAACAACATTATTACCGATTTTCAGCGTGTTAGAATCGAAATAGAATCTAGTCTGTGATTTGTTGAGTAATAAATCACAGTTTGTCGGTCAGTTGTAAGTAGACAAATCACGCGCGCTACGCGCCTGTGATTTGTCTACTTTACAACTGACCTCCAAACTGTGATTTATTACACAACAAATCACAGTTAGAGCTGATCTATTTCTTAATTCAAACTCGCACTTTAGTCCCAAAGAGTTCTTCCCAAAGATCCAGATATCAAATGTTTAGGATAATTTAGAAAGTTTTTTTATGTCCCCGCCATTCGAAGAATGGTTTTTCTTACATGCTTTTCAATGAATGATAGAGATTTATCAGTGAAATATAAATCAATATTTTCACTGTTTCAAACAGTGAAAATACGATTTTTTATTTTTCACTGTTTGGGACTACTTTTTTCTTCAAATCTAACTCTAATTTCAATTTTATCTTTGTCAGATAACTGAACAATACTGAAATGTGTTCTAATTGATGCATAGCCCGTTCATGTGGGACGGGGACGTTACTGACGTCATTTATGACGCTGACGTCACGTCTTTTGTCGCGCGACGTTAGACTTGCCAGCAACTTCTTTGGAAAACTACTCTCTCAATTATTTCATTAATCATTCATAATAATACCATCCCAGGCCATTTCTCAGGTGCAAACTTACAGTTTACACCCAATAGTATACCCACTAAACACGATGGACACCACTAAATTGACGCGAAACGAACAGGAACAAAGATAATTTTCTCCGAATGTGAGCGACACCATTAAAGACGCTAAATATTGCCTTTTGAAGCATGTAAGAAACAGAAAATTTGATTTTTTTTTCAGTGCAAGATCAAATTTTATTTCACTCATGAACACCAAAACTGCTATTTTCACTCGTGGCTACGCCACTCGTGAAAATAACAGTTTTGGCGTTCATTCGATGAAATAAAATTCGATCTTACACTGAAAAAATCAAATATCCTCTATTTGTTTGTATTGGAGTTTAACTGCCCAGTCAACACTATTTAAGGTCATTTTTGAGCCGGTCAGTTTACCTATCCACATTTTTCCTGGGCAGGCTTATACGTAAGCGGTTACAGTGCACATTCTTTCGCCAGAAACTGACAACTGCCCGTCTTGAATCAGCGGAAGGAGAGAATGATCATAGAAAATATTTCATGATCAATCTCCACGAAAGAATTTTGCCGACCCCGGCAGGTATTGAACCTGTGTCCTCCTGAACACCAGTCAGACGCGCATCCGAATGAGCTACCGAGGCCGGCTTCGAAGACCGGTGGAAAGGGCATATAGTGTTGCTCCTGTTTGTCTGTTTGTCTGTCCATGTGTGCGTGCGTCCGAAACTTAAACGCGGTCAAAAACTTCCTTATTTCTAGATGGATTTTGAAATTATTTTGCAGAAATGTTAACCATGAGATGTTGTGTCACACATAAACCCCAGGTCCATACCTCCAAGGTCAAGGTTATACTTAGAGGTCAAAGGTCAAAAAAAGAGCACAAAACTTAAATGCGGTCAATAACTTTCTTATTTCTGAATGGATTTTGAATTTACTTGGCAGAAATGTTCATCATCATAAGACTATGTGTCACGCGCAAAACCCAGGTCCGTACCTACAAGGTTAAGGTCGCACTTAGAGATCAAAGGTGAAAAAAGGGTCCAAAACTTAAACACAGTTTATAACTTTCTATGGAAACATAAACATATTTTCAGGCAGGGGCATTTGTGTCCTGTGGACACATTTCTACAGTAGAACTTCAATGGCTCGAACACGGATGGCTCGATAACCATGGATGCGTCGAATCCAATCTTGAGCCCTAGCGAAATCCTCTACATAAGAAATAGTGGGGGATAATTAAGGAGATTTTGGTCCTTTATCTTGCAAATGTATGCTGTGTGTACTCATTAGAATCGCCTCGATGAGGCGATTCTAATGAGTACCCACAGCATACATTTTCATTATAAAACACCGAAAAGTTATCCAAAAGTATATCATATTCCTCCCTCAGTGGCTCGAACTACCGCTGTCTCGAACAGATTTTCGAGGTCCCAAAGGTGTTCGAGCCATTGAAGTTCGACTGTAGTTTAATTTTATCTTGGAAGTAATTAGAAGAGCCTCAATGAGGAGGTTCTATTGAGTACACACATACTTGTATTTGATGGTATGTTGTGTTTACTCATTAGAAATGCCTCAGTGAGGTGACTCTAAAGAGTACACACAGTGTATCTTTATTTAAAGGTACCTGTATATTGTGTGCAGTAGTTAGAATCTCACCAATGAGGCGATTCTAATGAGTACGCAGAGTGTGTCTTTATTTAAAGGTATTTTTTGGGGCACATTAGAATCACCTCAATGAGGCGGTTTTAATGAATACACGCAGTATATCTCTTTTAAAAGGTATGTTTGGTTTAGTCATTATAAACGCCTCAATGAGGCAGTTCTAGTGAGTACACACAGTACATGTATATCTTTGTTTAAAGGTATGTTGTGTGTACTCATTAGAATCACCTCAAGGCAATTTTAATGAGTGCTTACAATATACAATAAAATTCCTATATTAACACCACCTTTGGGACTGTTCAAAAGTGGTCTTTAGGGCACTTTTGAAGAGTCCCAAACATGGTCCCTCACCAGAGGACACTGGCCAGGAAACACAGAGAGATTAAGTGCACCCTTCAAAATAAGCATTTAAAAGCAGTACTAGTCTTAACATTAGGTGGTCTTAATAGGGAATTTCACTGTATCTTTATTTGAAGGTATTTTTTGTGTATTCATTAGAATCGCCTAGGTGAGGCTGTAATGAGTACACACTACATCTTTGTCTAAAGGTATGTTGTGTGTATTCATTAGAATTGCCTCAATGAGGCTGTAATGAGTACACACTATATCTTTATTTAAATGTATGTTGTGTGTAATCGTTAGAATTGCCTCAGTGAGGCTTTAATGAGTACACACTATATCTTTATGAAAAGGTATGTTGTGTGTACTCATTAGAATCGCCTCAATGAGACTCTAACGAGTACATACTATATCTTTATTTAAATGTATGTTGTGCATACTCATTAGAATCCCCTCAACGAGGCTCTAATGAGTACACAGTATATCTTAATTTAAAGGTATGTTGTGTGTACTCATTAGAATTGCCTCAATGAGGCTTTAATGAGTACACACTACATCTTTGTCTAAAGGTATGTTGTGTGCATTCATTAGAATTGCCTCAATGAGGCTGTAATGAGTACACACTATATCTTTATTTAAATGTATGTTGTGTGTACTCATTAGAATTGCCTCAATGAGGCTGTAATGCGTACACACTACATCTTTATCTAAGGGTATGTTGTGTGTACTCATTAGAATCACATTATTGAGGTTAGTCTAGTGAGAACACACAATACATCTTTATTTAAAGTTCAACGGAAACGGTAATTTTACCACCATATCTTTATTAATTATCCATGTAGCACAGATAAAAATAAGCAATTACAAAAAGTCGCGAGAATTCAAAAGGTTATATAGGGGAAGTTATAAGCCAATAAAGTTACGTGATTTACCGTTCTTTCGCACCTGTCCAAATTTAGATTTTCACGCATGCGCACTTGCGCGTGACGTCATTTGTAGACACATTTCGAAGTGACAGCTATGGCGGACAGTGCAAATCTTAGAGAGTTAGAGGAGAATGACGGTGATTCTGTTTTAGCTGGGTCAATCAGGCCGGTACAGCCGTATCAGTTTGAACCAAGAAGAGAATCTGCGCCCGATTACTCGGAAGATTCCGAATCGGACACATCTAGCGAGTCAGATTTGGAGGGCCAGCTGAGCGATAGGCTCGGCAACACAGACTGGTAAGTTAGCGAGAATAATAAACAAAAAAAATGCATGACGAGGAAAAAATAAGTTCGTCCACTTTACTACTGATTAGCCCAATATTAGTAAGGTTCCGTTTCGTATTTTGATAGCCGAAAATAACGTAAGGAAAGGAGGAAGTAAATAAAAAAATCGGGGGGGGGGGGTGGGGGGGGGGGGGCACTGGTTGAGACAGTGGGGGCTGACAACTGTTTTGTCATCTTTACAACCCGCAATAGGGCCAAATACTTTCAATAGAATGAGCCAGAAAGCCAAGATAATTCCTGCTCATTCATTGGTTATGAAAAGTGGAAAAATTTGCACCCCCACCCCTTGTTGAAGTGTGAAATTATTGGCTTGCTTTTGTTATTATAGTCTCTATATAGATATTTACACACCAAAATGCCACAGATAACCTACAATGTAACAGCAAAACATTGGACTTATCTTCTTCTGTCATCCCTGGCGACAAGTGTGTGTTGAACCCAAAGTGGGGTGATACCCGGGTGTATTTTAATCATTACTGCAACAAGTAACCGGCCGGCCTCTGCAGTTCAGTCAGGCGCGCATTCGACTTGTGTACAGAGGACCAAGATTCGAGACCTGTGAGTGTCAGCATAACTTTTCGTGGAGATTGATCATGAAATTACTTTAAAAACATTCTCTCCCTTCTGCTGATTCAACCAGGGTAGTTGTCAATTTTTGGCCAAAAAGTGCAATAAATTAGCCTGTCCAGGAAAAGCATGGATAGTTCATTGACATGCTCCACATAACCTAAATAGTGTTGGTTGAGTCATTAAACTAAAAATAAAAAAACAAAAGGTAAATATTTATGTGCTAGATTCAGCAAAAAAACTCCGGGATTAACCCATGTCCTGCTGAATATTCAGTGTAGCCACACCCATTTTACACTCATTTTTTACTTTGAGCCAATCAGGCTACTTGGATAAATTTATACCTACAAATTCATAAACTGAATGTCAGTGTAGATCCTGATCAGATGTCTTCTTCAGAAGCCATCTGATCTGGATCTACACTGTTTGCAAAGATGACTTGTGTAATAAATTAAATTGTAATTTCTGGCAACACATGCTAATGGTCCTTGCCCACAGGGCTTGAAGACATAGATTGGGTTGCATGTTGCTTCTACACAGAACTGATCCACACAAGGACAGGGTAAACCCTTTCGGGTTCGAAGCAAGACTTGCACCACTTTTCCGTGGCAGGCTAAGAACCTCCCAGTAGTACTCATGTGCGATTGGTTCAGATCTGCGTGGAAGTAATATGCACCTAATCTATTTCTCCAAGCCCCAATACATGAGGGTAGTAGGCCAAAAGCAGAGTGCACAGAGAAAAAAAAACTCAAGTTAGCATGTAACATTGGCGTCTGACCCTAAATTTGTATGCCATTTTATTTTTCAGGTGTGAATGTGGATTTTGTATTCCCATGCCATCTGTAGATGAGAGCACATGCTGCAGGGAGATTGGTCTCATAGACAACTTAGTAGAAGATCAAGACCTTCAGTGCATCACACAGCATCCTGGCTATGAAGGAAATTGTCTGAACCAGTATGTTATAGAGACATCCTTCTATGAATTCTTGGACAACTATGGTCATGTTGGTGATGATGAGCCAATTCATGAGTAAGTATGAGCCATTGAATGTGTTTACCAGCTAGGTGACGGTGTTTTACTCATCAACTCTCCTAGAAACTGTAAGCCGGTCTCAGTAGCTCAGTCGGATTTGTTTATGACTGAAGATCAGGAGGACATCGGTTTGATACCTGTGTGGTCAGCAACATTCTTTTGTGGAGGTTGATCATGAAATGATTTCAATAATCATTCTCTCTCCCTTATGCTGATTCAAGGACAGTTGTTAGTTTCCGTCAAAAAAGGTGCATAGTTCTGGTTAACCGCTGATGTGTAAGCCTGTCCATGAAAGGGTGGCTAGGTAAACTGACGGGTTAAAAAATGACCTAAATAGTGTTGACTGGGTATTAAAACCCGGAAACAAGCAAAATCCAACCAATTGGTTTTGGTAAGCAGCTGGTGAAACTGAGCACAAACAGAATGTATTCTATAGACCTGCATTGATGTCATACTGTAGCTGAGTCTGAGAAAGATGGCATTCTGGTACTCCAACTATATAAGATCAAGGACAGGGGCAAGAAAAATAACAGCATTATATGTACAAATATTTTTTTTATTTTTATTCTTGGTATTTACAGACATGCCCTTTCCCCATTGGGTAGGCCTGGGTAGTTCATTGGTATCCTTCGTTATACTAAGAGCCAGCGCATGACAAAATTTACAAGAAGGCTTGAGTGACCAGCAAAGACTCCAGCCTGTACATTTTTGCAGGCTGATCAGTCTTCACTGATCGCATGTACCTACTATATTCTATGATCTATGCCCGGATATGAGCAAAAAGTCTTGTCACTGTGGATGGATGATAAGGTTGATTTACCAAATGTATACAGTCCAACCTGTATTAGCAAGCGCCTCAAAACATATTCGAAATTTGCATTCTAATGACAGGTTCTAGCTTTATACAGGTAAAATTTATGCATTCTACTTTTCAGGTAACCAATGCTTGCTTGCTTATGACAGGCTGCTTGCTTAATAGAGGTGGCTGCTAAGACCTGTTTTACTGTACATGTTTGCTATCAAAAATAGCATATCTACATATAATATATACATACATCTATAGGAACAATCCAGCCTGTCTACAAAGATGGCACAAAGGAATGGCCAAGAGTGGTCTTTGTTCACAGGTTATGTCTGTTTGGAGGTTTACATTTTAGACAGAACAAGGCCATTAAGGTTTAACCCTTATCTTGCTGTTCTCGACAACCTCATTCGTTGGAAAAGTGTAGATCCAGATCAGAAGTCATCTGATCAGGATCCACACTGTTTGACATTCAGCTTATAAATTATTAATTTCATCGAGTAATCTGATTTATTCAAAGTCAGAAATGGGTGTGGTTAAAATATTCAGCAAGATCAGGGTTACTAGCAGACTGTGGTTGTTAACCACTTTTAATTTATAAAATTATTTACTTCCAGAATGTACTGCCATGTTGCATACAGACGTTTTATGAGATGGGTGTGGCACAGACTTGGAAGAGGAATGCGGAAGGTGATACCAGCTTGTGCTGTGAACAAGATACGTCAGAGCTGGCCATCAGAGCAATACTGTGGTTTCAAATATCAAAGAGACTATTAGTGCAAAGAGGATAACAGTTTTTCTACATATAGTCATTCTTCCCCTTCCCCCAATTCAAGACAAAGCCTACAATGTGACCATGCAGCCAGCAGACTAAAATCAACCCACTCACCCATCCACTAAGACAAGACCTTTTGCTCATTTTGGTTTACATAGACTGTAGTATATAGTAGAACTTTACATGTGACCAGCAAAGACTCTGATCAGACTGCTAAGGCGCAGGCTGATCTCAGTCTTTGCTGGCCACCCAAGCTTCTTGTAGGTTTTTTCATGAACTGTTCACAGTCTAAGTGACTGTTCTGCTTCAGGATCAAGGTTACATCTAGTTATCATACACTCAAAGGCAAACAACCCAACAGTGTTGTCAGTGCTCTGATTTCAGTCAGTTGTATTAAACAGATCTTTAACAAATGACAGTGTTCCTTCTGTTTTGTTTTATTATGTTTCGTTTTTACAGCCCTTTCAAGATTGTTTCACTAATATTAGGCAGATTGCAGAACTTGGCATCTCAGGTGACAGGAGCCAAGTTCGTTAACCTCTACCCTGCTGTTGGCGACAAGCCCTATCTTTGCAAACAGTGTAGATCCAGATCAGATGGCTTCTGAATAAGCCATCTGATCAGTATCTACACTGTTTGACATTCAGTTTATGAATATGTAGAAATAAACTGTAGGGTTACTAGCAGACTGTGGTTGTTAACCACTTTCAATTTATAAAAGTATCTACTTTCAGAATGTATCGCCATGTTGCATACGTAGAAATAAACTGCATCAAGTAATCTAATTGGTTCAAAGTCATAAGTGGGTGTGGCTTTATTGACTATTCAGCAGGTTAAAGGTTAAAAACACAGGTGACCTAATAAAAGAAGTCTTGAGCTCTTACCTATTACGGCATCAAGGCCAGAGATTTATTCAGCTGTATCTAGTCTACAATTTGTTTGATTTGAGGCTCAATGCCCCTGTTAACACTGTAAAGGTCATTGTGGAGACATAGTTCCCAATTTGTGGGACTTATAACCATCAGTGAGATGAAATGACATCTCCAGCCCTGCTGCCTAATGAAAAGAAACCAACAGTTTGTACACATGGGCAGTCACATACTTGAACCACTTCTCTTGGGCAGGCTTAGATCTGCTTTTATAGTGGTTTTCCAGAACTCCTGAGGTTGTCTACAGCTCTGCACAGAGGCATTATGCAGCCCAACCTATTTATTCAAGCCCTGATGGGTTCGGGTCGGCAACATTCTTTGTAGAGTTTGATCCTGAAATCCTTTCTATGGTCATTCTCTCCCGCTGATTCAAGAAGGGCAGTTCTCAGTTTTGGAGAAAGAATGTGCACTGTACTGGTTAACTGCATATGGATATGCTCGCCCAAACAAAAGTGTGGATCTATAGGTGAATGGAACTGCAAAAATGACCTAAATAGTGTTGACTGGACCGTTAAACCTGAATGCAAACAAAAATGCCTGATGGGCGACCAGTCCATAATAACTGAGACACTTAGGTCTATTTCACGGTGCCTTCCTCCATGACTCATGTCATTCAGCATTTTAAGTTTATTGTTGAATACTCTTGAAATGGCTGTGATCACACAAATCATGAAACAAGTTTTAAATCATACAGAGAGGATAAGATGCAATGAAAAAGACTCTTACTGCTAGTAAAGTCTGTTATCTTCTACTGGACAGAATATGTACCTACAGGACTGAAGGCATATTTAATTGTAAGATATCATTTTTGTTTCTAGGATTTACTGGACATAAGTCACACTGTGTGTTTGTGGTGCTGTACAAAAAATTTTGGTCCGGTAGTATAAATTAAAGATACTCTCATCATGCTCAACTGATTTGAGCATGAAATCTGTAATGCTCATAAACAAAGAAATCCAGAAAAACATTAGCCAAACAGGCCTCATACTGACCAAGCTTTTTAACCATTATTCTGCTGGACATGACAATCCCTAACTTTGCAAACAGTGTAGATCCAGATCAGATGGCTTCAGAAGAAGCCATCTGATCAGGATCTACACTTTTTTCATGCAGTTGTGAACTGAATGTATATATAATATGAACTAAACCGATTCGTTCACAGATACAAATGTTTTTAGGCAGCAGGATATGGGGGTAAAAATAGAAATCTGAAATCTGCAGATGCCCGAAAAATATGACACCTGGGGCCCAAAACACACAGAGTTCTGCAGGATCCAGTGATTATTGTGTGGCATTTTCACACATTTTATGAGCAAGACAAAGTTTCATGCTCAAATTAGCTGAGCATTTAAGACCAACAGTGGCTTCCAAGCAATGCAGTTTCTCTTGTAGCCTGCTTGCCTACAAGTACACCTAGAACTGGGTTTCTGCATGGGCTTGGATATAGTGTCTGAAGAAAAGATTCTCACTGGTTAGGTTTGCAGATGATTTTTGCAAAAATATGTTCTGCTTCTTTGTCTTTCAACTACTCACTGACGTTCTCGAATTTAAATGTATAATCCATTCAGGTTAACACGCATATTCACAGTATCCAAATACCAATCACAATTTGAATGTAACTGACACATATCTCTAGTTTCCACTAAAGGCACTTCCGAATCGTGATCTGTGGGCAGTCACAACAGCCATTTTGTTCACATTCTCATATTTGAATGACACTGGCTTTGGAGTGGCAGCAATAACAGGCTGTAAGTCCTCGAGACAGGCTTTATAGCTCTTGAGTGTTTGCCTCCTTGCAACGACTTCATTAATCAGCTGATTGACATAGTCTGAAATATAATGGATAAGATGGTATCAGTTTTTGTGAAGTCAGGTGTAAAATGTCCTCCTCCTATGGTCTAAACATACACAAGGCCTAGTGGGTCAGTGTTCTGACTCTTAGTCATTAGGTCTCTCGGTTTGAGCCTGGCTCGGGCCACGTGGAGGACGCCAAGTTCTGCAACAGAAGGTCAGGTGGTTTTTCTCCAGGTATTCTGGTTTTCGCCCACCTCTGATTAACCATTGGCTCGATATGAGTGATATAACCTATAAAGGAAAACCCGAAACAAAAAAATTAAACTTTCACTTAGATGCTAAAAATTAAGAAAATCTCACTCACCCTGCCTAAATTAAATCACAAATGTGAGGGGGCAAGTGAAATTTTACACCCCTGCAGTGGAGTAAACACGCTTGAAGACCCCTGACCAAAGATTGTACCACTAATAATAAAATTTTAAATTTTTTTTTGGTTTGGGTTTTACGGCCCTTTCAAGATTATTTCACTCATATCGAGCCGATCGTTAACCAGAGGTGGGCGAAAACCGGACTACCCGGAGAAAAACCACCTGACCTTCTGTTGCAGAACTTGGCGTCTCACACGTGGCCCAAGCGAGGCTCGAACCTACGGCGGTGAGAGACCTAATGACTAAGAGTCAGCGCTCTTATCCATTAGGCCACGGAGGCCTGTTAAAAAATTTTCAATTTATGATGTTCATAAAAAGGTGGCATTTACCCCGTTATATGCCAAACCATATAACCGTATTTCATAGAGCTTGAAAAAATAAGGGCGAAACGACCCACCAAATCAGGGCGAATTGACCCAGGGCGAACTGACCCACGGGCGAAACGACTCACGGGCGAACTGACCCGTGACCTAGACTAACATGAGACACAGCAAAATGTGGCATCTTATCATGGTCTGCGCTGTTTGCCACTCCTCCAACTATTTTAGAAACGATTATGAGCATGGACGGACAGAGTCGCAGCAGTTTTCCTAGGGTTTAGCCCCAAGCAGATAACCAGTACTAATGTGCAGTCGGTATCATCTCTGCATGGAAGCATCATGCAGCCCAATCTATTTCTCCAAGCCCCAATGGGCGGGGGCGGATTTGGATAGGCATGTTTTGGCAATGAGAAATTGGCTAATTGAGACTGTCCATTGAGACAGACATGGATGAACTGTCTATGATCAGGGACACAACACTTTGGTCAGCATGAGGACGGAACCCACCTCTCGATCACAAATCTGATAAAATGAAATGCTGCCATTCAGGACAATTGCACCAAAAAGCTCTGAAAACAAATGTTATTTATAATCAGCATCTACATTACCTCTTGTCTCTGCCGTTTCCTGTATGCCCCGCCAACTTTGGTCTGTTTTGGAGTGTTCCAGGGGTGGTTTGGTCTGGCAAAGATCGTTGGAACAGCACCTGTCTTGAGCTGAAACTTGCCTGGTTTGAATCCCAGATCCACCGCTAGTCTTGGGCTCACAATAAAACACTCCACCGTGAAATGAGAATCACACAATCTCGAAGTTTTTGAGTTTTCCCATAGTTTGAAAGGCTCATTTGCACTTTTCGCGCGACCCATATTCACTCTCCACTCTTTATTTAATACCGGGTCCTCCGGGAACGTAAACAAACCGCGACCAGGTGCAGGGGTATTGCCACAACCCGGTGCAACACATCGCGTCGGCATTTTTGGAATTTATTTCAGATAACAAGATGTTTTTTATCACAATTTTCTCGAACAGTCAATGTAAAATACACGCTATTTCCACTTCCGTTCTACAATTGACGTCACAGGGTTCAGAGTCACGTGACTCGGATTATCACTTCCGGTTCGCAATTGCCCACAGGTGAACCGAATGTAAATTGTTAATAAATACATAATTCCGTAACAAGAAGTACGGCGAATAGCTTATTCGAGATGTATTTTATATGTATTCAATGATAAGTCATAGAAAAAATAGCGTTGCAGTTGAACTTTAAAGGTATGTTGTGTGTACTCATTAGAATCACCTCATTGAGGTATATCTTTATTTAAAGGTATGCTGTGTGTGCTTATCAGAATTGCCAAATTGAGGCTCTAATGAGTACACACTATATCTTTATCTAAAGGTATGTTGTGTGTACTCATTTGAATCGCCTCAATGAGGCTCTAATGAGTACACACTATATCTTTATCTAAAGGTATGTTCTGTGTACTCGTTAGAATCGCCTCATTGAAGTGATTCTAATGAGTACACACTATATCTTTATCTAAAGGTATTTTGTGTGTTCTCATTAGAATTGCCTCATTGAAGCGATTCTAATGAGTACACACAACATACCTTTATTGTGTAGAAGATCAAAAAGATATCCTGAAGGCATCTGCATTATGCCTCCTGGTAACCCTCAGTGGCTCAAATAACACTCAGTGGCTCAAATAACCCTCAAACTGCCCCTATCTCCAATAAATTTTCATGGTCCCAAAGGTGTTTGAGCCATTGCAATTTGCCTGTTTCTTACATGCGTTTGAATGAATGATAGAGGTTTCTCAAATACTTCTTTCGGTGTTTATTCGCAGAAATAAAAATCAATCTTACACTAAAAAACTGTGTAAGTTCATTTATTTCACTCATGGACACCAAAAGAAGTATTTTCACGAGTGGCTAAAATACTTCTTTCTGTGTTCATTTGGTGAAATAAAAATCGATCTTACACTGAAAAAAATCAAATTTTCTCTATATCTTTCTCACTAATAGGAATCTACTCTTGCTCCTAAGGAAAAAATTCTTTCAAGGGTAGACCCCCTTTTTAGATTGGCCCAGCTAACGGGAAAGCAACTTGTGTCACAAAAGTTGTCTCCCTTGTTAAAAATGGCTGAAATATCGTAGATTGTTTTCATTTCCCTTAAAACCCTAAGGACAGTTAATGAAGTTACTGAAGTGAGAAATTTTTTGCCTTTATTTTTCTGAATGTGAATATGTAATGGAATTAGTAGACAAAGCTTTAGGGAAGATAGCTCAACAACTGGTATCTAACATATGACAAAATTTTTATGCGCCCCCACCCATCGGGGCCTGGAGAAATAGATTGGACTGCACCGTGCTTCCTTACAGATCTGAAACCGGCCGACCTTGAGTACTGATAAACAGCTTAGGTCTAAGCCTTCCCAGGAAATGTGATGCAAGTTGGACCTCTTCTTAAACCCTAGTGGTTTCTATGGGCGGTAGGGCTTGAGATGTCATTTCAGGTGAAAGTCCCACAAAATCAGAAGCAATGTCTCCAAAATGACCTTAATAGTGTTGATGGGGACGTAAAACCTCAACTCAAACAACAAACAAACAAAATTTTTACCTCTCTTTAGTAGTATCTCTTTATGTAAGAAGTGGTAGTTGGGTGAGGGAAATTGGCGTCACTGGGGTGTCCAACTTATACACCACAATCTCTTTATTACACTATTAGTGGGGTCCAAAGCAGTTAAACAACCGTGTTATATCCAAACAAAAATGTATAGATTATATAGAAAAATGACCATTTATGGTCATTTTTCTATACAATCTATACATTTTTGAAAATGACCATTTATATAATCTATCCATTCCAATATAATCTATACATTTTTGAAAATGCCATTTATGGTCATTTTTTCTATATAAACTATACATATTTGGGATCCATCCTAAACCGTGTTATATCCATAACTGTGTTATAATGAACCATGTTATAATGAGGTTGCAGTGTATTGACTTACAGTTAGGCAAGGTCTGCTGTCCTTGCAGCTTGTAGGCCCCCGCCCATAGGGGCTTGAAGAAATATATGGCCTGCATGATGCTTCCACGCAGAGCTGAATCCGGCCCGCACACTAGTACTGGTAAACAGCTCAGAGGAGCTAAGCCTGCCCAGGCAAAGCTGTGCGAGTCGGCCCGTCCATGCTTATAAACCGTATTGGTTACATTGGGGGACAGGGCTTGAGATGTCATTTCATCTCAATGTCGGGTAAAAGTCCCACAAAATTGGAAGCAATGTCTCCAAAATGACCTTTACAGTGTTGACAGCGACGTTAAACCTCAAATCAGACAAAATCATCTCTACTATCTCTTCTATCTCTTTTCTCCCTCTCTGGGAGACAACACAAAATGACTCACAAGGGTTGATGTCATTAACCCTTTGTATGCTGGTGGACTCTTCCATTGCTACATGTTGGACAAGACCATTTGTCATATAAGGGGTGTCAGGCCTATTTTTTTCATTTTTCTATTTTTGTCAGAAAATTCTGTTAGCAAATAGTGCAGGCCCTGATCAGACGCTGTGTTCTGCGGCGTCTGATCTGGGCCTGCAGTCCTGCACTGTTTGTGAAGGTACCCCTTTAGGGGTTTCCCGCATACAATGAAAACATGCCTATAATTATAGTTTTGACAAATAGTGCCAGCCCTGATCAGACGCTGTGTTCTGCGGTGTCTGATCTTGGCCTGCAGTCCTGCACTGTTTGTGAAGGTACCCCTTTAGGGGTTTCCTGCATACAATGAAAACATGCCTATAATTATAGTTTTGACCCCCCCCCCCCTGTCAACTCACTTTCATTTAGTAAAATTGGGGTTTACAATGGTAAACCTTATTTTTCCTCTAAAATATAGATTGCGGGTACTCGCTAGAACTGCCATAATTCGTGGTTTTTTTGGGCTTAGAGCTTTAGATGTCATTTCATCTAAATGTTGATTAAAACCCAACAAAATCAGAAGCAATGTCTCAAAAAGTGACCTAATTCAAAGTGTTGACAGGGATGTAATCCCTCACCACAAACAAACAAACAAATATCCACAAAATGTTTGGACTATCCAGAAAAATATCCATACAAAATTTTCAGATTATCTAAAAGGTGGTCTTTATATAGGAATTTAGCCTCTATATACTGCCGTCCTTGAATTAGTGGCCAAGGGGAGAGAAGCCACAGTTTTTTGTTTGTTTGATTTGAGGTTTAACATCCCCGTCAACACTGTAAAGGTCATTTTGGAGACGTTGCTTCCAATTTTATGGGACTTTTACCCTAGATTGAGATAAAATGACATCTCAAGCCCTGCTGCCCAATGAAACAAATAGGGTTTATAAGCATGGACGGTCCGACTCGCACCGCTTTGCCTGGGCAGGCTTAGATCCTCTAAGGGGTTTACCAGTATTCGTGTGTGGTCAGCTTCAGCTCTGCGTGGAAGCATCATGCAGCCCATCTATTTCTTCAAGCCCCGATGGGTGGGGCCAGAGAGAAGCCACAGTAGTTGATACATGATTGATCCCTAAACAAGTTCCGTGCTTCCTAAACTTATGGCAAGACTTGCTGCTGTCCTTGCCCCTTAATTTGGGATTTATGCCCCTTTCAAGATTATTTCACTTATATTGAGCCAATTATTAACCCATTGCATGTGGGAAACCCCTAAAGGGGTACCTTGGCAAACAGTGCAGGCCCAGATCAGATGCCGCAGAACGCGGCATCTGATCAGGGCCTACACTATTTGCTAACAGAATTTTCCATCAAAAAGAGAATAAAAGCGAAAACAATGGGCCTTATACCAAATGGACTTGTCCAACATATAGCAATGGAAGAGTCCACCAGCATACAATGGGTTAATCATTGGTAGGTAAAAAAAATTGAGCACACAGAGAATAGCCACCTGAGCTTCCAATGTGGTAAGCTGGTGTCGCACATTTGACCTGAGCAAGGCTTGAACTCACTGCACTGAGAGATCTTATGTTTAAAAGTCAGTGCTCTGAACAGTTATAGCCCAAGGAGGCTTGTTATTCTAGCTATGCAGCCTGTGTTTGTTTGTTTGATTTGAGGTTTAACATCCCTGTCCACTTTATATAGGTCATTTTGAAGATGCTGCTTCCAATTTTGTGGGACCTTTAGCCGACATTGAGATGAAATGATAACTCAAGCCATGCCGCCCAATGAAACCAATAGGTTTTATATGTATGGACGGTCCGACTCACACCACTTTACCTGGCCAGGCTCAGCCCCTCTAA
The DNA here is from genome assembly GCA_963580285.1 of Lucinisca nassula. NCBI lineage: Eukaryota > Metazoa > Mollusca > Bivalvia > Lucinida > Lucinidae > Lucinisca > Lucinisca nassula. The sequence continues at coordinate 23,518,180 of OY757023.1, forward strand.
GCGGTTTACCATTACTCATGTGCGGTCGGTTTCAGCTTTGCATGGAAGTATCATGCAGCCCAATCTATTTCTTCAAGCCCCGATGTAGAGTGGGGGAAGGGGGCCGTGGATACTATGCAGCCTAGCTTTGCATTCTGAAATAAAATTAAATGAAAAAGAAAAAAAAAACATATTTCCGGCAAATAGAATATAATTTTATCTCAACATGCTGGTGGAGTAGTCAACAGTGCAGACCCTGATCAGACTGCTCCACAGGAGCAGTCTGATCAGGGTCTACACTGCTTGCTCAGGCATTTCTGTGCCATTATTAAGGATAATAATAGTAAATATAAGAAGAAAAATAAAAAATTGTCGAGGTTAATACAGAGTGTATTGTGCCCTAGGATAACTCTATTTAAAACTAGCAATAAAATTGATCAAAACTGATGATAAAATAGTTTGTACATATAAAACACACACCTTTAACTTGCTTGATTTTACTTGAATCAAATGAAAAGTATTCCTTTAAGCTATGAAAGATGTAACACCAGCTGTCATAGGACAGCCTAGCTCAGCAGCTCATGCTCTGTCTATTATGAGGCCTAAAATAAAAAAAAAATAGCTGTAACACACCCGTGCGACATAGTGCAAATATATAATTTTTTCACATCTCCAAAATGGCCATTTTTCTGATGAAAATCTGTGATATTTTCTTATAAATACATGTACTGCAAACATAGGTTGTGGGTGCTCGTTAGAACCGCCTCATTGATCAGACTGCTGTGTGGAGCCAGATCAGACTGCACCTGTAGGAGCTTCTAATCAGGGTACATGCTGTTTGCCTGTATGCAAAATTCTGTTTGAAAAGTTGGCAAGAAAATGCAGCAGACGTCAGAAGCAGACAACATTTTTGGATGCAGTTTTTTTTTGTGGCATCTTAAGAGTTAATTTAGAACAGCTTCTACCATCAAGCCCGAAGTGTAAACTTAATATCAACCAAAGGTTTTTGAAAAATTTGAGTTGGTAAAAACAAGAACAGGAAAAATTCTCAAACATTCAGTGTCTCTGTCCTTGATCACAAACCAAAGCATTTAATTTAAATATTTTTAACCTTGACCTAAAGTTTGAATTGAGGTTTAACGTCCCCATCAACACTATTTAGGTCATTTTGGAGACATTGGTTCCAATTTTGTGGGACTTTTACCCAACATTGAGATGAAATGACATCTCAAGCCCTGCTGCCCCATGATACCAAAAGGATTATAATTTTTTTATGCATTGAATGGTCGGACTCACACCACTTTCCCTGGGCAAGCTTATACATTTAGTCCTTTGAAGCGGTTTACCAGTACTTATGTGTGGTCAGTTTTAGCTCTGCATGGAAGCACAATGCAGTCCAATCTATTTCTCCAAGCCCCGGTGGACGGGGGTGACCTTGACCTAAAGGTCATAGGCAGGTGGTCACCTGCTATTGGGGGTAGCCCCTATCTGCTTTCAGTGCCCAGTTACCTTAAATGGCCCCGCCCATAGGGGCTTGAAGAAAAAGATGGGCTGCATGATGCTTCCAGGCAGAGCTGAAACTGACCACACACAAGTACTGGTAAACTGCTTAGAGGATCTAAGCCTGCCCAGGAAGACGGTGCGAGTTGCACCATCCATGCTTATAAACCCTATTGGTATCATTGGGTGGCAGGGATTGAGATGTCATTTCATCTCAATGTTGGGTAAAAGTCCAACAAGATTGGAAGCAATGTCTCCGAAATGACCTGGGATGTTAACCTCAAATCAAACAAACAAAAGTTACCTTAAAACCAGTAGCAAACAAACCTGCTAGTTCTAAGTAGAAGTGCAAAGACAGAATGTATCATCAAGAGTATTCTCTTATGGGAGCGCAGAATATGGGGAAAGTCCCTAGTTTTGTTAACCCTTCAGATGCCAGTAACAACAATTGTCATCTGCTTTGTCAGCTGCTGCTTACTTCAAAGGGCATTGTTGCAAACAGTGTGGCCCCAGATCAGACTGCTCCTAGAGGAGCAGTCTGATCAGGCTCAACACAGTTTGCCTGTATTCAAAAGTATCTTTCAAATGTTTGTAAAAAGATACAACAGAAAACATAAACAAACAACATTTGCAAATGTTATTTTTCCGGGGGGGGGGGGGGGGGGGGGGGGGGTTGTGGGAGGTATTATGGGTTAAAGCACCAGTCACAAATTAGCAAACAACATTTTAAATATTTTTTCTTATTTTCCAGAGAAAGTAAGGCTTGACATTTCATACATATCATCCGCCATAGCAGATGACTCACATGAATGTGTGTGTATGTGTGTTTTTTAGTTTTACATCCCACGAACAACTTGGGTCATATGGAGATGGGGCCTTGGAAATTTAATGACTATTCTAATCTCTGGAGAAGTGTGGAGTTGTACCCAACACCTCTGGTTTATGAGGAGCATAGCTCAACCACTACACAACAAAGGGGGGGGGGCGGGTTGTGGGAGGTATTATGGGTTAAAGCACCAGTCACAAATTAGCAAACAACATTTTAAATATTTTTTCTTATTTTCCAGAGAAAGTAAGGCTTGACATTTCATACATATCATCCGCCATAGCAGATGACTCACATGAATGTGTGTGTATGTGTGTTTTTTAGTTTTACATCCCACGAACAACTTGGGTCATATGGAGATGGGGCCTTGGAAATTTAATGACTATTCTAATCTCTGGAGAAGTGTGGAGTTGTACCCAACACCTCTGGTTTATGAGGAGCATAGCTCAACCACTACACAACAAAGGATTTACCTGAAATGTCAAGCCCGATTTTCTCTCTTGAAAATACATGTAACATCACTAGCTGAGCAATTTCGCTTGTTGCTTCAAGGGTTAACGCTTTGACAGCTAATCATGAATAACAGATAGCAGATTTAAAAAAGTTTTCTTTTTCTTATTTTTCAGAGAAAATAAGGCTTGAGATTACTTGTGCCCAGCAGTCTATTCACATGTAATGTGTAGCATTATTTACTATGAAAAGTTCTCTTTCAAACACCTTCAACTGGACAGCAAATTTCAAAGCTTTTCCAAAGTTTTTTTTTTTTTTTTTTTTTTTTGTTCTTATTTTTCAGAGAAAATAAGGCTTGACATTAGATGTGCCCAGCAGACTATTCACATATAATGTCAAACCTTATTGACTATGAAAAGTTATCTCCTTCCAATTACCACTAGCAGACAACAAATTTCAAAGTGTTTGTTTTTTTCTTTTTCTTATTTTTCAGAGAAAATAAGGTTTAACAGTACATGTGAATTGTCTGTCCAGCAGATGATTCACATGTAATGTCAAGCCTTATTTACTATGAAAAGTTCTCTTTTAAAAACCTTCAACTGGATGGCGAATTTCAAAGTTTTTTTGTGTGTTTTTTTTTCAGTGAAAATAAGGCTTGACAGTACATGTGAATTGTCTGTCCAGCAGATGATTCACATGTAATGTCAAGCTTTATTTTCTATGAAAAGTTATCTCCTTTAAACCCTTCAACTTCTAATCATGTCAATTTCAAAATGTTTTTTTTTTTTCCTTTTTTCAGAAGGCTTGACATTACATAAGAACTGTTACATGTAATGTCTTGTTTGTTTGATTTGAGGTTTAACGTCCCCGTCAAGACTGTAAAGGTCATTTTGGAGACGTTGCTTCCAATTTTATGGGACTTTTACCCAACATTGAGATGAAATGACATCTCAAGCCCTGTCGCCCAATGAAACCAATAGGGTTTATTAGCATGGAAGGTCCGCCTCGCACCCCGGTTCCTGGACAGGCTTAGATCCTCTAAGCAGTTTACCAGTACTAGTGTGCGGGCCGGATTCAGCTCTGCGTGGAAGCATCATGCAGCCCATATATTTCTTCAAGCCCCTATGGGCTTATTTACCATGAAAAGTATTTAAAAAAATCAGATTGTCGTCAGCTGTAGGAATTTATGTAGCAATTTAAGGTCTAATTTGAACCCTTGAACTATGAAATATTTTTATGAATAAATTTTGAAAAATGAAAGTCATCTAGACTAATGCTCGCATGTAATATCCTGAAATTGGTGTGGTCATAATTATGATAAATACATCGGCTATGGCTACCTGGCCGCTCGACCATGTAACATTTTTACCTTCATCTGTACATGCTTGATCGAACCGCTTTAATCTTGTTGCAAAATTTTAATAATTTTTTTTCGCACATGGTTTGAGCCCGAGTATTTCTTGAGAGTCAGTAATGTGGCATTTATTAATCGTTAATGGTCCTTTGAATGATCAAAGATTTCCCACAATGCAAAGTCGTGAATTGTAATTATGTTGATGACAAAGGATAAAAACTGACATTATTGAATATTATTTATGTGGATTGGATACAAGGGAAGTAACTTGCAATTTACTTCCAAGATGTCAAAAAGGGTATGTGGTAAAAAAAGAATTCTTGGTATTTTTCTTATTTTTCCCAATAAACATATTTTTGACATCTCATGCAAATTGTCTCCACAGGAGACAATTTGCATGAAATGTCAAATCTGGTTTTCTGGGAAAAAATAAGAAAATTATTTCAAATTAATGATTGTCTGCTGAAAAAATACCCACATGCAGTGTGAAGTAATGAAAAGCAGTAACAGCAAAAATTAATAAATGACGAGAAATATTCCATATAATTAATTCTGTATGTGAAGTTTGATCAAAATCCTTCAATTCTTACAAAAGATATAATTTGAGCGGAAAAAAATTTCTGACAGCAATCAGGGGTAGTAACTCTGGTATAAATTTTGACAAAAAATTGTTGAGTTACATTCCTAACTGATGTATTGTGAGTATCATTCTTAATGAGAAATTTGATCAAAATCTGTCAATTCTTTCACAAGATAATAATTGAGCAAAATCCATTTTCTGATGTTAATAAGGGGCAGTAACTCTTGTATAAATTTTGACAAAAATGCTTTGTAACATTCTTGAGTGACATATTTGCAATATCATTTTGTGAGTGAAATTTGATCAAATCCATTTTCTGATGTTAATAAGGGGCAGTAACTCTTGTATAAATTTTGACAAAAATGCTTTAAATTGTAACATTCTTGAGTGACATATTTGCAATATCATTTTGTGAGTGAAATTTGATCAAAATCTGTCAATTCTTTCGCAAAATATTTTGAGCAGCAACCATTTTCTGACAGCAGTCAAGGGCAGTAATTTTGGAATGATTTTATGAAAAATGTCGAGTAACAATCCTCAGCAAGAGATACTGTCAATACCTTCATAGAAATCCATTGATTCCTTTTTTAAAGTATCATGTGTAACACCACTTTAACTAGTCCTTGAAATGAACACCCCACTAAACACCACTTCATACAGAGAAAACTGGGGTTTACGGGGGTATACATTATTTTTCTTATTTCCGCTCCAAGACATAGGTTGAGGGTACTCCCACAACCTATGTTTGCAGTACAAATAAGAAAAATGTCACAGATTTTCATCAGAAAAGTGTCACCCCCACCCATAGGGGCTTGAAGAAATATATGGGCTGCATGATGCTTCCACGCAGAGCTGAATCCGGCCCGCACACTAGTACTGGTAAACCGCTTAGAGGATCTAAGCCTGTCCAGGAACCGCGGTGCGAGGTGGACCGTCCATGCTAATAAACCCTATTGGTATCATTGGGTGACAGGGCTTGAGAAGTCATTTCATCTCAGTGTCGGGTAAAAGTCCCACAAAATTGGAAGCAACATCTCCAAAATGACCTTTACAGTGTTGACGGGGACGTTAAACATCAAAACAAACAAAATCATCAGAAAAGTAGCCATTTTGGAGATGTAAAATGCACTATGTCACAGGGGGTGTGTTGGTGTAATGACTATTGGATGGACTGACAGACAATGTTGAAGCTATAAACCATGCTCCAAATTCCCCATACTTCGTATGTGTGGGTTTAAAGGGGGAAGGGCCCACATCAGAAACTCAGGGATGAAAGGGTTAAGGAGCATCGGAATATCTTCAGGGGAGTTAACTCCTGCAAAAGTATTTTTGTCTCCCATGTCAATAGGGGTCAACTCTTAAAGGAAAGAATTTGCTCCTGAGGAGCAAATTCTTTCCTTTAAGAGTAGACTCCTTTTTTTTAGTGGGCTTGAGATCTTGTTTCATCTCAGTGGCAGGTAGAAGTCCCACAAAATTGGAAGCAATGTCTCCTAAATGACTTAAATAGTGTTGACAGGGACGTTAAAGCTCAACACAAACAAACAAAGACACAACCCTAGTTTATGAGGTGAGTAGCTTAGCCCATTGCATTGCTTGAAACCCCTAAAGGGATACCTTGGCAAACAGTGCAGGCCCAGATCAGACACCACAGAATGTGTCCTCTGATCAGGGCCTGCACTATTTGCTAAGAGAATTTTCTGTCAAAAAAGAATAAAAGGCCTCACTCCTTATGTTATAAATGGACTTTTCCAACATATAGCAATGGAAGAGTACACTAGTACGGGTTAAAGGTTTCTCGCAATATTATTTTGGTGAATTGCGCAAAAAAAAAAAAAAATACAGGTCATAGAAGAAGTAAAAATTTAGATCTGTCATATTTGATCATAAGCTGACATTTTTCTCATAAAATATTGTACCTTACTTAATTTTTTTACAATTCATTATAATTCATAAAGGAAAACTCTCTCGTTACATAAAGCTCTACATATTCGTTATTATTTATTACTTGAACATGATCCATTTAAATTGTTACATTACAAAAACATGTCTATACAAAAACATTGTAAACTTTACCATCGAAAAAAACGAAAAATTATTCTTATTTCTACTCAGAATATAGACTGTAGGTAGTCTTTAGAACCGCCTCATCAAGTCGGTTCTTACGAGTACCCACAATCTATATTTTAGAGCAGAAATAAGAAAAATAAGGTATACCCCTGTAAACTCCTGTTCTACTGTATAAAAGTGGGCTTCAAGGGGGTCAAAATTATATAGGCGTGTTTTCGTGATGCAGATTTTGTTTTCTTCAAAATTGATTAGGAAAATGGCTGAACATTTTGCAAACAGCGAAGGTCCTGATCAGACGCCGCGTTCTGTGGCGTCTGATCTGGGCCTGCAATGTTTTCCAGGGTATCCCTTTTGTGGTTTCTGGTACTAAATGGGTTAAACATGATCCATTTAAATTGTTTAGAAGACAGTTCCAACTTGTGTTTTTTAAAAGGGAATGGGTTCACTTTTCTACAAACTCTGGGCCCCACTGGATAACGGGATCCTCTCTTAAGGAAAGACTTTGCTCCTGAGGGGCAAATTCTTTCCTTAAAGAAAGGAACCCTAATTGGCAAGGGAGACAAAAATCCTCATGCCTCCCCTGAAGGTATAGCCATTCCCTTAAGATGAGGCGAAACCATCGTTTTCACAAGGGAGACAACTTCGGATTCCAATGCTGAAATTTTGAAAATATTTGAGAGTTACTAATGAGGCCGCATTGGCCAAAACTAGCTAGAATGGCCCAGAAAAAGAAAATGGTCCACGCCATAGTTTTCAGGGTTTTTTTTGTGGGGTGGAGGGGTGTTATGGCCCTTTCATGATTTTTTAACTTTTCATGATCTATAATCAGAGGTGGGCAAAAACCCATCCCGAGAAAAGCTAGCTGACCATCCATGGCAGTACTTGGCATCTCATATGTGGCCCAAGGGAGGTACAAATCACAGCTCCGGACATTAGTTACCTAATGATTAGGAGTCAGTTTTCTTATCCACTAGGCTGCAATGGAGGCACATTACAATTTTGTGTTACTACAATACAAAACTAAAATTGGCCTCCATGTCGGTCTAGTGGCCTAGCAACTAAAAACTAAAGAGCCGATTTTCATTAAAAACACAAACTTTCAATCCCCCAGCCCAAGGGTGCTACAGATGAAATTTGGGCCCAATCAACCCAATGGTTTCAGAGGTGATAACGTTTGAAAGTGTCACGACGCCATACAACGACAACGGACAACTGCCTATCCTATTAACTCCCCTGGAGCCTTCAGTTCTAGTGAGCTCAAAAGTCATAGGCTTGCTTTATATGTTTAATATGAAATGGCCACAAATGTGGAGATCCTCTACTTATCATACAACATGAAAGGAAATTTGTTTGTTTGGAGATTAACAGCTCAGTGGACACTATTAACCCATAAAATGCCAATCATGACAATTGTCGTCTGCTTTGACGTCTGCTGGTTACTTTTGAAAGTCATTTTTGCAAACAGTGTGCAAAAATATTTTTAAAACATTTGCAAAAATTCAGCAGTCGACATAAGCAGACGACATTTTCAGATGCAGTCTTTCTCTGTGTCTTAAGGGTTAAGGTCATATCGAGCCAGTCAGTTTGCCTAACCACACTTCCTTGGCAGGCCTACACCAGTACAGTGCACATTCTGTTGCCAGAAACTGACAACTGCCCTTCTTGAATCAGCGGCAGGGACAGAATGACCATAGAAAAGTTTTCATGCTCAATCTCAATGAAAGATGTAATTCCCGCGACCTCCTGATCACCAGTCGGACACGCATCTGACAGCGCCCCAGAGGCAAGCTTATTTCGTATGAAATTTATAAAACAAGCCATTGGCTTGTTTTATAAATTTCATATGAAATGGCCACCAGTGTAAGTCCTCCATTTATCATACAACAACAGGACGGAAATAAGCAACAAGAAACGTGTAGGATATATAATGGTTTATTTCAGTCCCTTCAAATGCAGAAATACTGACATATACGTCACCCGCACTAGAAAACAAATGTCAGTAAAACATGCTAATTTCTCAGCAGTAATAGCACTTTTGTCACAATAAATGCCAGTAACAACAAAAAATGTACATCACAACAAAAACAATTGACCCAGCAGTTGAATCTGTCTGTCTGTCTGTCCATCTGTCTGTCCATTTTTTCCTTTTTGTCTTCTCTAAGGAGTAGATTCTTTCCCATCATGTTAACCCATAACATGTCAATCACGACAACTGTCGTCTGCTTTGCCGTCTGTCGGTTACCTTAAACGTATTTTTTTTGCAAACAGTGTGGACCCAGATCAGACTGCTCCTGTAGGAGCAGTCTGATCTGGGCCCATACTGTTTGCCTGTATGCAAAAATATTTTTAAAAAGTTTCCCCCAAAAAATCAGCAGACGACATAAGCAGACTACATTTTTAAATGTAGTTTTTCTCTGTGTCTTAAGGGTTAACAAGTCTGTGAAATGAACACCCCTTTATACCCCACTTTATGTATAGAAAACTGGGGTTGACAGGGTATTCATTATTTTTCTTATTTCTGCTCTAAATGACTCGCCATGCTGAAAATTTCAGTATATCACACTCCCAAACCCTATCCCCGCCTCTCCTCTGCCCAATTTTCAGCTATTTGTGTTCCACAGCTGCAATTTTTACTATGGATTTAGAAGCAAAATCCAAAACAGTACAGATCCTGATAAGTTCGAAGTCAGCTGATCAGAATCTATACAGTTTTCAAAAAGGATATACAGTAAAATTCTGCTATTAAGACCACCTAACATTAAGACAAATTATGTTTTTAAAAGCATATTTAGATGGTTTTAGGTACATTTTCTTGGTGTTTTCTACATCCAATCTGCTCTTGTGGGAGACTACCTTTGGGACTTTTCAAAATTGGTCTTTAAGACCACTTTGGAACAGTCCCAAAGGTGGTCTTAATATAGGAATTTTACTGCATCTGCATTCAGCATGGTGAATATAAAGAAAATTGTAGTATGAAATTTTTAATTTATACTCCAAACATAGACTGTGGGTTCTCGTTACAACCGCCTCCATGAGGCGGTTCTAATGAGAACCAACAATGTGTATTTCTGAACAAAAATAAGAGAATATTAACCTTAATGTAGACCCCACTTTCCTCTACTTAAGGGGAATGGGAAAACCTTCAGGGGAGGCAACTCCTGCAAAAGTATTTTAGTCTCCCATGTCAATGGGGGTCAACTCTCAAAGGAACAAATTTGCTCCTGAGGAGCAAATTCTTTCCTTTAAGAGTTGACCCCTTTTTCTATGGGACAGAGCTTATAGAAAAGCGAACAGGAAGTTCTGAAAGTTGTCTGCCTTTGCAAAATGGCGGAAAAATCTGCCAGGTGTTCCCATTCCCCTTAAAGTAGGATTTACAAGGTATTCATTATACAGGCTTGTTCACCCTTATCCTGCTGAATAAACTGATTTAGCCACACCCATTTCTGACTCTCAACCAATCAGATTACTTGATATAATGTATTCATTCAAATTTGCAAATTTCAGGAAAAGTGTAGATCCTGATCAGATGGCTTCTGAGGAAGCCATCTGATCAGGATCTACACTTTTTCTGGATCTACACAGTTTTCAAAGACAGAGGTTATTGTGTTCAGGAGGATAAGGGTTAAAATGATGGGATAATCCTTATGTCATGTCAGAAACATGTGTTGTGAGTATTCATTAGAACTACTGCATTGAGGCAATTGTAAAGAGTACCCACAACATAGATTTTCATCACGTGAACAAGTCAGAAGCCTCTGTGGTGTAGTTGTTACGCTACTCGCCCTGTAAACCAGGGATCGCAGGATCAATCCCGGGCTTCTGCAGTCTTTCGGATGAGTCTTTAAACCGAGGTCCCATCTCCGTATGACCTTAGCTATTGGTGGGACGTAAAACTCAAACACTCACTTAAGTGAACAAGTCCGTGAAATGAACACCCCCTTAAACCTCACTTTTTTACAGAGAAAACTTGGGTTTACAGGGGTATTAATTATTTTTCTAATTTCTGCTCCAAGACATATGTTGTGGGTACTCCTTAGAACCCCCCCCCCCCCCCCCCATTGAGGCGGTTCTAACGAGCACCCACAACCTGCGTTTGCAGTATAAATAAGTAAAATATCACCAATTTTCATCAGAAAAGTAGCCATTTTGGAGTTTAGAAAAATGTACTATGCCGCACGAGTGTGTTAGCATAATGAATGCAGAAATAAGAAAATAAAAATTATCCTCCTAACTCCTCCCAATCTGGAGATTATGTAATAGTTTCTTATGCAAATTTATGCAAATTTCATGCAAATTTATGCAAATCTAAAAACTGTTGTAAATTTGCAAAATTACTGCTTATAAAGCTTCTAACACCTTTCTGCTGAAAAAATAAACAAGGAATTTAATAAATAACATGATATAATATATAACATTTCTAAATGCATGATTTGTGAAGTTCCATGAAATTAGCAAAACATGATCTAAAATACAGGTAATAGCCATGTTGTAGTATACCACAACCTCATTATAACACGGTTCATTATAACACCGGTATGGATATAACACGGTTTCAAGATGGATCCCAAAAATGTAAAGATTATATAGAAAAATGACCATTTATCCAAAAAATGTATAGATTACCGTATATAGAAAAATGACCATAAATGGTCATTTTTCTATACAATCTATACATTTTTGTTTGGATATAACACGGTTGTTTAACTAACACGGTTTCTGCTTTGGACCCCATTAATAGTGTTATAAAGAGGTTGCGGTGTATTTCTTGTCAGGGAAATGCCATAAAATGTCAGAAAATCTTAACAAAATGTATATATAGAAAGAAACATAGAAAGTATAAATTTTAACTGTTAAAGCACCGATACTTCCAAGAAGATCACATCTTCATTTTTTTTGGCTTATTTTTCAGAGAAAATAAGGCTTGGTATGATATGTGAATTGCCTGACGGACAATTCACATGACATGTCAAACCTTATTTTCACTGAAAAAAAAGAGATTGTTGTCATCTGTTGGAACTTTAACAGTTAAAATAACATTTTTGCTTTTCTTATTAAAAAGAATTTCAAGAAATTCAAATATAAAATGCAAATGTTGAAAGCAGTGGAATAAAATGCATAATTTACCTTAACCTTAAATCCTTACCGGGTAATTCTCTTATTTTTCAGCAAAAATAAAGCTTGACATTACATGCGGATCATCTGCTTGGCAGATGATTCACATGTAATGTCAAGCCTTATTGGGGGCAAACATTTCATATGAAATAGCAAGCCATATTTTCGCTGAAAAATAAGGAGAAAAAAAATATACTCTAAAATGTAGTCTGCTAAAGATGCTTAGCACTTTAGGGGTAACCCCTCAGGGGAGGCAAATCTTTAAAAAATGTTTGTCTCCCTTTTAAAAAAGGGTTCTTCTTGTAACAGAAAAAGTATGCTCTGGGATTGGTCCCCTTATCATATGTAGTATGTTTACAGGAATGGAAAGTTATAACACTTTTTTATTTGGTTGTTTTTGTGTTTTTTTGTTTTTTTTGACAAGCTGGTAAAAATTGCTGAAATCTAGTTCAGCTTTACAGTGCAACCTGTCATAGTGGCCAGCTACCACCTCTATTGAGCAAGAAACCTGTATAAAGCAGCCTGCATTCAGTTCCTGAAGAAGGCAAATGCACTCATTTAAAGCCTACTTGAATGATTTGTTGTTTTGTTTGTTTGTATTTGCGTTTAACAGCCCAGTCAACACTATTTTAGGTCATTTTTGAGCCGGCCAGTTTACCTATCCACACTTTTCCTGGGCAGGCTTATAGGTAAGCGGTTAACCAGTACAGTGTACATTCTTTCGCCAGAAACTTACAAACAACCCTTCTTGAATCAGCAGAAGGGAGAGAATGACCGTAGAAAAGATTTTATGATCACTTTTCACGAAAGAATGTTGTCCATCCCGGCAGGTATAGAACCCGCGTCCTCCTGATCACCCGCATCCAACTGAGCTACCGAGGCTGGCTCACTTGTATGAAGCAAATACCTGTCATAAGCAAACACATTTTAGTTATCCCTTAGGACTGCATGCTAAATGCAGGTTGGACTGTGAAGAATTTTCATTTATTCTGATCTTCATATATCAGTAAAAAAGAATTTACTTTGCTGTACAGTATAGAGAAATAAATATATGTCAAAATTTAATCTAACAATAAAATGTACGTTTCAACTTCCCCAACCCCATGAGTCACGGAAACGAACAATAGAGGACCACTTGACCACCCAACTGCCCATGTCAGAAGAGCTCTCAAGAATTGCAAATATTTGTTTAAACCAGTGCACGACAAAATTTTCACACATCTGACAAAAATTTAAACTCTCACAGAGAATGGCTCAGATCAGCCTGTGCATCTACGGCAACTGGTGAGGGTCATCATATTTCATTTCACCAAAAAATGCTCTGAATTGGCAGAGCAAAGAACCACATCAGACTGCACGTAAGTGCCGTCTGATCTGGTACTTCGCTCTTCCCTAAGGGTTCAAAATCAGTTATACCATGCCTCGGCACAAAAATGTAAAAATTGACTGCACATGCCATCGCCATAAAAGCAGAATGTAACAATAGGCCGAAATATTTGAAAATAATTTACTATTTCAGTAAACCCGTAATGTCTCAATTGAAAACGAAAGAAGACTTTTAGGTCTGTGTATGCTTTTCGACAGTTTCACAATTTTTAATTTGGTCATAATTGAATAATTGTTTAATTCACCTATAATTGGCCAATTGTTTCACCACATCTCGTTCTCTTAGTCACCTTCTCGCAAAAAAGCATATTTTTGTCCTGCGTCAAACCAGCCTTTTGTGGATCAGAGTTACAGAAGCAATTATCACCAATTTTAAACAAACCAGTAGCTCGGCAAATTAGAGAAAAATGGTAAATTACTGTCAGCCTGCAGAAAGACAATGGCCTAGCAATTTTCAAAAGCAAACTGAATTGTTTTCTGCCAAATTAGCTCCAAAGGAATGATTCATTTCTTTTCTGCCATTGTTCTGAAAAACTTTGATATAAGCCAGTTAACAGGAAAAATAACTAAATTCAGTAAAATTCCGCTATTAAGACCACCTAAAATTAAGACGAATTCTGCTTTAAAAAGCTTATTTAGAAGGGTGCAGTTATTCTTTCTTCGAATTTCCTGCACACAATGTCCTCTGGTCAGGGACCACCTTTGGAACTGTTCAAAAGTGGTCTTAAAGACCACTTTTGAACAGTCCCAAAGGTGGTCTTAATATAGGAATTTTACTGCACCTAAAAAAATTGTATGATTTTGCATTCTCAAAATATGCCAGCCAACATTAAAAATAACACAATACTGTAGGATCTTAATAGTGTTTTCTTCTCAGCCAGTCAAAATCTCTTGAGGTCATATTGGGTTTGAAAGCTAACCTAACCACCTCTCAGGAATGGAGGGTAACAGTGAAAAATGTCACCCTGAGGAATATGAATATCAACCGAGGCCCAGCAGAGGTTGATATTCATATTTCGAAGGGTGACATTTTTCACTATCACCCTCTCAGGAATGGAGGGTAACAGTGAAAAATGTCACCCTGAGGAATATGAATATCAACCGAGGCCCAGCAGAGGTTGATATTCATATTTTGAAGGGTGACATTTTTCACTATTACCCTCTCAGGAATGTAATAATTTTTTTATCATACCAAACAAAACTAATAATTAAGGTAAGGGATTTCAGTACGGCTCACATGCGACTTTTGACGTCATGACATTCCAAATTATCGGATCAAGTTGCCTTTCTACATACACGACGTTAGCTGGTGAAACAGAAATTCAGAAGTTCAAACGTCTATAACTTTGTTATTTCTGAATAAAACCCTGAAGTGTGGGTATGCGTTTTCTTAATTAAATCAAAATAAATACTTTGGAATCAAAATTTCTCGACTTTGTTACAATTTTTGGTTTAGACTGCTTTTTCTCCACCTTCTCTGAAGAACCAAACAGTACGCGCACCCAAACCACGCATGTTATAGTCAAAACTCTCGCAGGGTGACAGTATACAACTATTTCATACCTTTTTGGGCGACAGTCAAAACTATCAGCCCCTCGGTGCTGTGGAGCACCTGATGAACTATAGCCCTCGGCCGAAGGGCTATAGTTCATCAGGTGCTCCACAGCACCGAGGGGCTGATAGTTTTGACTGTCGCCCTTGGAGGTATGAAATAGTTGTTTTATTACCCAACTCGTATAAAGAGTTATTTTGATCACAATAAGCAATTACTACTTGTCAAGTTGCTAGGTGATCACGTGACCATGAGATAGTTAAAACTATCTGCACCAGGCAATAGTTCAGTGCTCCGTGTGATAGTTCTCGGAAAACCGGTTCAATCCGATTTCATGCGAAAAGGTGTTAGATAGTCGAAAATGCTTAATAACTTCTTATATAGTAGGTTGGGTAATAAAAAAAAATATCACGCTCAGGCCTATGGGAATTTTGATTGGGAAAGTCATGTGAGGAATAATAACACACAAAATGATAATCACAACGATTGCCATCTGCTTTATCGTCTGCCAGTTACTTAAAAAGTCACTTTTGCACACACTGCGGACCCAGATCAGACTGCTTCTCTAGGAGCAGTCTGATCTGGGTCCACACTGTTTGCCTGTAAGGAAAAAAAACATTTCTAAAAAGTTTGCAAGAACATTCAGCAGACGACATAAGCAGACGACATTTTCAGATGTAGTTTTCTCAGCGACATAAGGGATAATATGATATATTTTCAGTCCTCCAGCTTACACAAAAGCAACTAAAATATACATAAAACAATTAAAACAAAACTTCCAAATGACTAGTATAAGAAAGATAAATGCAAACGCCTAAAAAAAATCAGATCTTTCAAATTTTGATTAAATGCATCTCAAGTTGATTCTAGTCTAGCAGTCGAAGCATCAGATCATGGGGATTAACAAGAATAAGTTTAAGGTGGAATGTTTATCAATCAAGCCAAAGTCACTAAGCACAGAAGCTCTTCAGTGCAGATGTGCATGTGACTATTACTGAACTGTACGAAATCGCGGTAATGTTTTTTTGGGGGTTTTTTGTTTATAGAAAATAGCCATGCTATTCCTATCGCTGTGAGGTCAGCATGTTGCGTAAGAGGGTTATCTATCAAATATGGACTGGAATCATGTGTTGGATTTGCCAACAGTTTAGACACAGGTCAGATGCTGCAAAATGCAGTATCTGATCAGGGTCTACACTGTTTGCTTACAGTTCAGGATGGTAAGGATACGATGCCACAGAACGTGACATTTGATCAGGGTCTACGACACTGTTTGCTTACAGTACAGTAATGTTATGGTTAAACAAAATGTGAACAGCCTAATCATTTTCTCAGCCTGCATCATCTGATCTAGGTCTACACTGTTTGCCAAGCCAAGTCATGATTCCAGTCTAAATAGCAATCTTAACCCTTAAAATGCCAAGCATGACAATTGATGTCTGCTCTGTCGTCTGCCAAGTACTTTAAAATTAGTTTTTACAAACAGTGTGGACCCAGATCACACAGCTCCCCTAGGAGCAGTATGATCTGAGTCCACACTATTTGCATGTATGCAAAAATATTTCTAAAAAGTTTGCAAAAAGTTCAGCAGACGACATAAGCAGACGACATTTTCAGATGTAGTTTTTCTCGGGCGTATTAAGGGTAAACCAACACCCGGACTTCACAGCCATAAAACTAACACAGCTGTTTTTTTGGCCGGCCTCAGTAGCTCAGTCGGATGCACGTCTGACTGGTGATCAGGAGGAAGCGGGTTCGATACCTGCCGGGGTCGGCAACATTGTTTCGTGGAGTTGATCATGAAATCTTTTATACGGTCATTCTCTCCCTTCCACTGAAACAAGCAGGGCAGTTGTCAGTTTCTGGCGAAAGAATATGCATTGTACTGGTTAACCGCTTACGTATAAGCCTGCCCGGAAAAAGTGTGGATAGGTAAACTGTCGGACTCAAAAATGACCTAAACAGTGTTGACTGGGCCAGTAAAATCCAATACAAACAAACACAGCTGTTTTCTATAAATAACTGTTACATGAATTTCCTACAATAGCACTGAAAAGTTTCTATGCTTAGTGATTGTAGGTTGACTGACAAACAGTCGACCAAAAATTCATGGTTGAATGTTTATTCTTAAGTGTACTGCTAAAGTGCTTTGCATGTATACAAGTATTCAAATTTATAAAACACCGTTGTGTACAGAAATACCACTTAATAAGCCATTTTGAAGACAATGTCTGATGATCAAATGACAGTTAGACTGATGATTTGTACAATGTATGTTGAGTTCCTGAGTTTTTACATTCACATGAAACAACTAATTATGTACATAATTATTATAATTAAATTTATACCTGAATATTGCAGTAAGTGGTAATTACATGGTTAACCTTTACCACTCTCTGACGACAAAATTTTGATATTTTTCTTATTTTTCCTTGAAAACAGGATTTGACATCTCATGCAAATTGGAGACAATTTGCATGTGATGTCAAATCCTGTTTTCTGGGAAAATTAAGAAAAGGTATTTCAAAATGACGTCTGCTGAAAAACATTACCGAGAATGCAGAGCATTAAACAAGAGAGAAATGGTAAAAGCAAAACAGAGAGAGAGAGAGAGAGAGAGAGAGAGAGAGACAGACAGACAGAGAGAGAGAGAAAGAGAGAGAGAGAGAGAGAGAGAGAGAGAGAGAGAGAGTCAGTCAGTCAGTCAGAGGGAAAAGAGTAAGAGATTCAGTAGGCCCTAATCTAGGGGGAGAGCTTTGTGGTTGGAGTGTAAAAACTAAACCATGTTGGTTGCTCTTTGTCCTTCCAGGGCAAAAATGTAATAGCCATGTAATTTTATATATGTACCAAAACAAGAAAAAATGCCTAAAAGGCAATATGGACAAATTTTTGAAAAACACTCAACCAAAGATAACCCTTGTCCTGCTGAATATTCATATATGCCACACCCACTACTGATTATCAACCAATCAGATTACTTGATGCTAATTATTGCAACAAATTCACAATCTGGATGACAAACAATGTAGATCCTGATCAGATGGCTTCTTCAGAAGCCATCTGATCTGGATCTACCTTGTTTGAAAGATAAGGCATATCCGGGCTCAGCAGGACAAGGGTTAACCTGTCTGAGACAGGACCTTGGTTGGTATCAAATATACTTCTTGCTAAAGTACTAGTATGTGTGCAATTATTACAGCTAATACAGTATACATTTCATGTATTACAAAGCTAAATATGAGCTTTTTAAACTTTGCTCGATTCAGATATATTATTTTAGATTTTGCCCATTTTTGCCCTGAAAAGTATCTTCATGCTTATTTATAGCTTATATACATGTTTAGCAAAGAAACCATTTTGGAATTTTCGGTGTCCGATTCAGTTAGAAATTTATTCAGAAAATACTCTTCTCTTTCTAAACAGTGAAGACCCTGATCAGACGCCACATCATGTGGCGTCTGATCTGGGTCTGCACAGTTTACCAGTGTCTCATTCGGGCTTTCCTGTCTAAAATGGGTTTAACATTCGTTTTAAATGTCTTACGATAATATCATTTTATAAATTGAACATTTAATAGTCAAACTTGAATACTGAAATATGCCACTTAATCTTTTAATAAATCTATATGTCGAAAAAGCATTATAGACTTCATTGTGGCCAGCTAACTTAATTTTAGGAGTGTCATGCGACATGGGTACCTTATGTGCACCTCTAGTCGCATGATTCAATGCTTATGAGTCTAAGTTTGGTTTGACTCTTTGCCTACGAACACACTGCAGTTAGATCTCAAAGGTCAATGAAACTTATCAGACTGCAGGTTGAGAGAGCTGGTGTGAGTCTGTGCCTATTTGCGTATGTGTTGAGTACCCTTTTTAGGTGCTACCGGTATATTTAATTTAAGGTTCACACTTAATAATTTGAGCCAAAAAATCAGATCAATTGTGAATAGTTGTACAATCCTTAAATCTAAAATTGTAATCAAAGTTCGAAATAATTATAACCAACAGAGAGAGCACCAGATAATAAGATGTAGCAAAGCCTACGGTAAAAAAACCCCCAAAATTCCGACACTTTGAAATTCACCATGATTCTCCTAAAATTTTAACAAATTTGTTTACTGATCTACAAAGGAGTTCAGAAGGCACAGACGGAATGGCAAACAGCGCAGACCCTGATCAGACTGCTCCTTCAGGAGCAGTCTGATCAGGGTCTGCACTGTTTGCTTAGGCCTATCTGTCCCAATGCATAGGATCATTACCATATTTCAGATATAATTTTCCATACCTACCTGTTTTATAAATATGTATATACAGACATGTTAAATCTAGCAAAAAAAACCGAAAAGACATCTCTGATAATGCTTAACGAAAATGCTTCCCGAAATAACGAAAATTTGAAAATCCCGCTTGATCCCGGTTTTTAGATAATACCAGGTTTTATTGCGGAAAGTAAAGTTGTAACTGCATGCTGTAAGTGCATGCTGTCGTGATCTTACCAAATGAAGAGCCTTGATTTTGATAGTGGATTTCTCTGGGTAAATCGGAGAAAAACTATCTATCTTCTGATACTGCGTCGGTCACATTTGACCATTACCGCAGGTGTATATTACATACACTCCAGGTTTTGCAGGATGAAAGCCTACACAGTAATCATGTAATTACGGTATGGATCTTTAACCTGCACAGGGGATGGTTCTCCCTGCACAGGGGGCCTCCAGTTAACGTCCCGATCCGAAGGACGGTGCACTTTATGACATTCATCCCTGCAAACGATGTCAATGGAGCGTGTTCAGACACCGAAATTTTATCGCCGCTGGCGAACCCAGGACCTCTAGCATCAGAGGCAAGTGCACTAACCACTGAGCTATCACGCTGCACTAACAACTGAGCTAACACATCAAAATGTCGAAAAAAAACTGCTTCTCTTGGTGTCAATCCAGCAAAACAAAAACATTTACGATATAATAGTGGAAGCAGTTACATTCGACCGGTTCAGCCACAGCAACTCGGAAAAGCAGCATGCTTAACCCTTTCGATGCCACGAAAAACTGCATCGGAAAATGTCGTCTGCTTATGTCGTCTACTGCATATTCTTGCAACTTTTCAAACAAAATTTTGCATACAGGCAAACAGTGTGGACCCTGATCAGACTGCTCCTACAGATCTGGGTCCACACAGTTTGCAAAAAATGACTTTTTAAAGTTACCAGCAGACGTCAGCAGATGCAGATGACAACTGTCGTGATTGGCATGTTATGGGTTAACGAAAGATCTGATGAGCATTTAAGCCTCTCCCATGGTGAAATTGACGATGTGCGAAAACATGGGAGTGTACTTCAACACCATCAGCTTTATAGAGCGAGGAGTATGTTTTTGAAGCTGAAGACTTGGTTCACTTCATGTAAACACAATGATAACGAACAGGAAGTGGTTAAAGCAGAAACATCAAAATCACTCATGCTAGCAGAACACTACATGAATTATGTTTCTTTGCTCTTGCTGACCACTTCACAAAACTTGAAAATTTCAGTTCTATTAATAAACATCCTTAAATGTTAAGTGCAGTTGATGACATTCCAAGATCAAAATGCATCATTTCACACGTTATCTGCAGGTCTGTTTTGGATGTTTGTTTGTACTGGAGTTTAACAGCCCAGTCAACACTATTAAGGTCATTTTTGAACCAGCCAGTTTACCAGGCCACACTTTTCCTGGGCAGGCGGTTAACCAGTACAGTACACATTCTTTCGCCAGAAACTGACAACTGCCCTTCTTGAATCTGTGGAAGGGAAAGAATGACCATAGAAAAGATTTCATGATAGATCTCCACGAAAGAATGTTGCTGACCCCGGCAGGTATCGAACTTGCATCCTCCTGATCACCAGTCAGACATGCATCCGACTGAGATACTGAGGTCATCTTCTGCAGGTCTGTAATGTAATCACTTGGTTCTGTGTCACTAATTTTATTTTCAGAAACTTAACATGTCTGTATATACAGTAAAACCTGTCTTAGCGGCCACCTCTATTAACTCTTATCCTGCTGTTCACGACAACCCCTATCTTTGGAAACAGTGTAGATCCAGATCAGATGGCTTCTGAAGAAGCCATCTGATCAGGATCTACACTGTTTGCCATTCAATTTATGAATTTGTAGGAATAAATTACATCAAGTAATCTGATTGGTTTAAAGTCAGAAATGGGTGTGGCTAAACTGAATATTCAGCAAGAGAAGGGTTAAGCAAGCAACCTGTCTTAAGCAAGAAGGCATTCGGTTCCCAAAAAAGGCAAAATTTGTGTTAAATTTCACCTGTATTAAGCCAGCACCTGTCTTAAGCAAGCACATTTTGGTTATCCCTTAGGTGCTTGCTTAATACAGGCTGGACTGTATAGCTGTATATATGTCTGTATCTTGGAATTGCCTCCCAATAGCAAATGCAATGAGTATCAACAATATCCATCAGGGCTTGGTTAAATGGATAGGTCTGCATGGTGCTTCTGAGCAGAGCTGATACCAACCAAACTTGAGAACTGGTAAACTTCTTAGAAAGTTTAAGCCTGGCCAGGAAAAGGGACACAAGTCAGACCGCTCCTCAAACCCTAGCGGTTTCTTTTGGCGGTAGGGCTTGAGATGTCTTTTCATCTCAAAGTCGGGTAAAAGTCACGAAAAACTGGCAACATCTCCAAAATGACCAAAATAGTCCTGACTGGGATGTAAAACCTAAACACAAACAAACAAGTCATTTGGTGAAGATAAGAATTATTTTTACGCCCCGTTATCTTATTATCTGTTGCTCTGCTTAACAAGTCTGCCAGGAGAAAAAACTATCTTCAGGGTCCATTTGTTAAAAGCATCCTTGACTTAACAAGCTCGTTAATGGTCAAATTGTTAGCTGTTCTAGTAAGTACAATATCTAATATAGTGTTATTTTTGCTGAAAAAATGAGAGCAGCTTTTGCACTTGAACAATTGGGCCTGGGCCACTAATGAGCTCATTAAGCTAGCAATGGTTTGAACAACTGGGCTCTGGCCACTAATGAGCTCGTTAAGATGATGATGCTTTGAACAACTGGGCCCTGGCCACTAATGAGCTCATTAAGCTAAGGATGCTTTGAACAACTGGTCCCTGACCTACTCAGCTACACAGACTAAGAAGAGTCTTGAAATTTTACATCTTGATACTACTGGTACTATTTGGGCCCCGTCAAGCGATTTTGGTACTTATCGCCTATGCGAGCAGCGAAGGTTCAGGCGAGCCTGCGCATCCGCGCAGTTTCGCCAGAACCTTCGCTGCTCGCTCACACAAGCAGTGAATCAAGAGGAACCTTCAGATAGAAAGCCATATCCCTGGCCCCTCTGAATGGCTGGGCATGCGCAGTTAAAATTTGTCATGACGGAATGCTTGAAGACACAAATTCGCTTGGCGGGGCTCATTTAAGCAGTGAATCCCAAGGTGCTGATCAGACTGCGTATACACATGTAAAGAGTTTTATGTGTTGAGGTAATGGGTTCAACATGGCTAAAAAAAACAAATAAACAAAAAAAACAACCCCAAAAGCCCTGCTATCTGTTAAAATCGCCATTACTTTTGATAGAAAGACTGTAAAAGATATATAATTTTAAACCTATGTTGAAAAGCTTTAAAACTTTCTCTTAAACAGAAAAGAGAGAACAAAGTATATTTTACGAGTATCACAAAGTTGGCAACTTATCTTTCGAAAAACTAACAACAATAATTAAAGATTCCATTTTTTCCCCCACATAAATTCTGATAATTTAAATGCTCCACAACATGTCGAAGTGAAACTGGCAGAGAAAAAGATAAGAGTACTTAATAATACCTCATTTCCCCACAAAAACATATGACTGTGGTGGGTACTTGTTAGGTACTCTGAGAGACAATTCTGACAAGTATCCACAACATATGCTTTTTGAGAGAAATGAAAAACAAACAAACATAAAAATTTTCATCATATAAGACTCTTATCAATTCCTTTGCCCTGAGTCTGGCATAGCAACAGATAAGGTTGGTATTTAGTGAGAATTGAAGGATAGTTTTTGTCAGTTCTCCATAAAAACCTATGTTGTGGGTATTCATTAGATCCGCCTGTTAGGCGGATCTAATGAATACGCACAACAGAGTTTTCTATGGAGAAATAAGGAAAACTATCCTTCAATTATTACAAAATACCAACCTTATCCGCGCTATGATCTCCAGAACCTTATCCGTGGCTATGATCTCCAGCACTAAACCAGTGTCGATAATTTAGAATCTCCTCCACTACTTCCGCTGTCTAATCTAGTCCGAGAAGTTGGTAAAACTGCACTCGAAGAGCTTGAGTGTATGGATAAATTTCCTACTGAATTGGCACTAGTTGCTGGTAACCTCTGGCTTAAAGTTGCATTTTTATTAGATAAAACTGCCATTCTATTGTCAACAGTTGTCCGCATAGTCTGGCTCCGCATAGTTGCACTTGTTGACTGTGCGCGAGGCCTCATGTCATCATGATCCCCAGATTCCTTGTTCACATGCCTATATGATAAAGGCATAGCATGGAAACTGTGTCTCTGGCCACCTCCTGCATTTATTGAATCGAATGACTGATCGTGAAGTGAGAAAAGTTTATGAATATCCTTAGAACTTGCAAATACTGGCCTCCTTACAAGAGTTTCCACTGGTATATACTGTCCTTTCTTTAAGTATTCCTCATGAAGAACATAAGCCAATGAATACTGAGGTAGGTCACCCATGTTTACATATTCTGCCTCTGATTCATACTCATCTTTAATGTTTTTATGATCTACAGGAGCTGTTGGTTCAACTGTAACTGGTGTACCTTTGCTCCTTGCCTTAGATTTTGCACTTTTATCATTGTTTTGCTTTTTACTTGGTTTAAACATGTTTGGCAATATCTGAAACAGTTTATTCTTTGAACCTGAATGAGATGACTTTTGACCATCAGTCACTTGTGTTTTTGAGGTCTGACTGGTAGGCACTGAATCGTTCCCTCTTCCCTGATTGGCTGATTCCTGTCTTACAGTAGTAGCTGCACTTGTTTGATTGTAACTTTGTGGTTGATAGTAATTATCATTTCCATACAAATTATTTATTTTTTTCTCTTGAAAGTAGTTTATTTTAGAGTCAGTGCGAGTGTATTTTTCAAACTGGCCATCAAAATCATAAAAATTTCTATAATTTCTGTCAAGATCACTCCACTTTTCAAGCAAATCTCCACTGATCTGTTCCAGAGGAGACTGAGGTGAACCAGGGACTCGGTCAGCTGAGACCGGCTCAACAGGCAAAGCAGTTTCATCCACTTCAGTAATTGGCTGGAAACTTGCATTACTCCAGCTACGATTTAATGAGTAGCAGCCCTCATCTCCTGCAGCACTAACATATATATTGCCACTTCCGTTTGGAGTTCGTTTTTGTTGCTCTGCTACAGTTTTTAACATTAGAGGAGCACTTTCCACACTGTCCTGTGAAGCGATACTGAAAAATCGTGTATCTTCCGCTCTCACACGATCAATATTATAACCGGGATCATTAGTTTGTCCATTAGCTGGTCCATGAATTTTATTTGCAGGTTCATAAACTTGATCATATATTCTGTCTTCAGCAGACGAAGAAAAATGTCGCCTGCTTTGACTATTATGATGTGTTGGGATAGGTGGGGCAACTTTAATCTCATGATTAGATTCAGCCTGTAGGCTTGCTTGCCTACTGCCAAGTCTTGAAGGTAGTGTTTGCGCACGCCTTGTGCCACTTTCACTATCTCTGACATATAATTGTCTATTCCTGTGTGCAATTTCATTTTGCGAGACATTAACAAATGGTGGTTCTCCATTAGCGTCAATTTTAGGATCCGGAGGTAATTTCCTATTTCCACCCCTTATAGCTGGTGTTATTTTACTTTTAAATTTATTCTTATCTTTTCTTTTATCACTTAAAACATCATCGTCTGGTTGTAATATATTCACATTTTTACCTGTTTGACGACTGCGTGAAACATTTCCTGAATTCGAGGAAGCTTCTTCCTCAATTCTGGTCAAATGTCTTAACTGTTCCTGAACAGAATTATCCTGTGCTTCTATCATTCGTTGTTTCCGTTTCACTGCCCAGTTTTCACGGACAGAATTTGGTTTTATTGCACCATTTGGAAGAACAGTTCCTTTAACGCCACTGCCACCTGAGTGATCCAAGTCTGTAAGAGTGGAGTTAAAACTTGACGAAAATGGAGACGAAACAGTACCTGAACTTGAATTTGTCCCGTATCCATCATCAGGACTGTCATCATGTGGGCTAGCATGATGATCATTGGTCTTAATTGAAACACTGTCAGGACCATTCATATGATCTGTTTTAATATGCAAGGGAGTTACTTTACTTGAAAATTGTTCATGTTTATCAGACACATTAATATCACCATTTAAAGTATGAGTTGGAACTCCCCTGATTGGGATTCTGCCATTAGTATCTTTATATTTATTTAGCACACTTTTAGCATTCTGCATGTTTAACTTAAGCTTATTTGTATTGGGAATATCGTCTTTGAATTTTACACTTTTATATTCTTTTAGACTATGATTTATTTTCTCAGTGTTTCTCTTTTCTTCCTCTGTAGTCATCATTATCATAGTGTCAGCTGAGGAATCACTATGATCACTTGTGGAATCTAAAACATCCAGAGGATCAAAGTTTCTTATCTTTTCTTCCATAGTCTGAGGTGTTATGTATTTTAATGGAGGAGATAGGATGTCACTTGGACCATTCTTGCTATTGTCCTCTTCCTCCTTCTGCCATATCCCATCATGTTTTGTTACATTTGTTCGTGTCAGTGGTTTTGGTTCTGGAGTAGGCTGTTGTTGATAGTTATGCAATGACTCTGCTGGTCTGGTTTTTGAAGCATCAGGTGTAGTTGGGAGTATTCTTTGTTTGGGGGCTCGTTCAGGTCTGGGAGGAGGAGGCCTGGGTGGTGGTGATGAAGCCCCTACATCAGCAGAGGGTTTCCTACTCCGTATGGGTACAACAGGACTAGAGGAACTACTTTTTGTTCTTTCTCTCATATCTTGTGTTTGTTTAATGATTGGACGTGCTCTGTCCTTATCCCCTCTTACTAACACAGGACGTGCAAAATATGTTTTAGCAGATGCCATTTTAAAATATATATCCGAAACTCTCTATCAATAACAATGTTTAAGAATTATCCGAATTCTACGCTTCAAATAATGAAATAACACAGAACTAAATAATATATCCAATAAATTAGAATTCCAGAAAAATAGCTGTAGGAATATTTAATCCAAATGCATTAATTAGCACCATGCACACTACGCAATAAACATTGCGTGATTTTTATTTTTCAGTATTGGCTATTTTTATTTCTATATCCAGTGAAACTTTAAAATCGAAATGCTCTGAATACTGCTGTTGACTCGGATAGAAACTCCTTCCACGGTATTAGAAAGCTCCACCGCTGTAGCATTGACTTTATGTTCTTTTTCCCAGCCCATGGGACAGCCATTTTTACAGCAGTTTATTCATGCCAGCCTGAAATTGGAAAGAAAGGTATGTCACATGACTTTAAAAATTAAATTACAGTATCAACACAACACAACCTCATTATTCATCTGGTTAACAAGTCGTGAAAGGAACACCCATCTACACCCCACTTTATATATAAAGAAAACTGGGGTTTATAGGGGTATAAATTATTTTGCTTATTTTCACTCCTAGACATAGGTTGTGGGTACTCGTTAGAACCGCCCCGATGAGGCGGTTCTGGCGAGCACCCTCAACCTATGTTTGGAGTACAAATAAGAAAAATATCACAAATTTTCATTGGGAAAGTAGCCAGTTTGGCGATATGAAAGAATGCACTATGTCACACGGGTGTGTTATCGTAATGAACAGTGTTCGTTAAAAAATGCTTTTGGATAGAACACTTCGAAAAATGTATAGATTATACAGAAAAATGACCATAAATGGCCATTTTTCTATATGACCTAATAATGTATAGATTTATATAGAACAAGATGTGTTTGTGAAACACCGATGCCCCCGGACAGCGCCTGTGCAATATGAAAGCCCCATCACTAAAGTATGTCATGGTTGAGGCCACAAGGTCACGAGGTAAAAAATTATGGTACCACTGGAAAGGTCTTGTGAGAAAGAATACACATGTGAAATATGAAAGCTCTATCACTTACCAATCAAAAGTTATGGACTATATTAAAGTTTTTAAAAAGTAGGTCAAACATCAAGGTCAAAGTCACAAGGTCAAAGTCACAAGGTCAAAGTCACAAGGTCAAAAATTATGGTACCACTAGAAAGGTCTTGTGACAAGGAATGCACATGTGAAATATGAAAGCCCTACCATTTACCAATCAAAAGTTATGGCCAATGTTAAAGTTTTTAAAAAGTAGGTCAAACATCAAGGTCAAGGTCATGAGGTCAAAAATTATGGTACCATTAGAAAGGTCTTGTGACAAGGAATGCACGTGAAATATGAAAGCTCTACCATTTACCAATCAAACGTTACGGCCAATGTTAAAGTTTTTAAAAAGTAGGTCAAATGCCAAGGTCAAGGTCATGAGGTCAAAAATTATAGTACCAATAGAAAGGTCTTGTGACAAGGAATGCACATGTGAAATATGAAAGCTCTATCACTTACCAATCAAAAGTTATGGCCAATGTTAAAGTTTTTAAAAAAGTAGGTCATATGCCAAGGTCAAGGTCATGAGGTCAAAAATTATAGTACCAATAGAAAGGTCTTGTGACAAGGAATGCACATGTGAAATATGAAAGCTCTATCACTTACCAATCAAAAGTTATGGCCAATGTTAAAGTTTTTAAAAATGAGGCCAAAAGTAGGTCAAATGTCAAGGTCCAAGGTCACGAGGTCAAAATTTATGGTACCTCTTGAAAGGTCTTGTGACAAGGAATGCACATGTGAAGTATGAAAGCTGTACCACTTACCATTCAAAAGTTATGCCCAATGTTAAAGTTTTTGCAGACGGACAAACGGACAAACAGACAAACAGACGGACAGACCAAAAACTATATGCCCCCCCAGAATCTTAGATTCCGGGGGCATAAAAATTATGGTACCACTGGAAAGGTCTTGTGATAAGGTATATACATGTGAAATATGAAAGCTCTATCTATTACCATTCAAAAGTTATGCCCAATGTTAAAGTTTTTGCAGACGGACAAACGGACAAACAGACGGACAGACCAAAAACTATATGCCCCCGAATCTCTTAGATTCCGGGGCATAAAAATGACCATACCGGTAAATGGCCATTTTTCTACATAATCTATACATTTTTGTTTGAATAAGCACCTTTGTTTAACTAACATGTTTTCTGTTCCTGAACAGGACAACTCCTACTTTGGCAAACAGTATAGATCCAGAAGCCATCTGATCAGGATCTACACTGTTTGCCATGCAGTTCATGAATCTGAATGAATGCATTATATCAAGTAATTTGATTGGTTGATAGTCAGCAATGGGTGTGGCTAAATTAATTTATTCAGCAGGACAAGGGTTTGAAGGAAAATCCTCTGAAATTATGAAAGTCCCGTGTGTGATTAACGTAATTTGGTCATTAGGATGATAAACTAATGAACTTATTCCCCAAAGCATACATTTAATACCAAACACATTAAACATGAAATAATGGCAAATTAACAGAACATAAAATCGACTGACAATTTCAATGTCATTCTGTGTCCCACTGACACTAAGGGAATACGATGACAATGTCACCGAGAGCTTTGCGGATGAGGTATCGATGATCAATTTATAGAACAATACCACAGAAACATGAGCAGATGTATTATAATGGAGAATCTGAGACATGAATCCAGATCAATGAATATTGTACAATCCAGGTAAAGTCCAAACCAAGTCAATTTAGCTGATTCTGATTCATCAAAAAGAAGAGCCCACCAAATGGAATCTTCTGTCTTATACAGTCCAACCTGTATTAAGCAAGCACTTAAGGGATAATCAAAAATGTGCTTGCTTAAGACAGGTGCTTGCTTAATACAGGTAAAATTTAATCTATTTGCCTTTTTGTGGAACCGAATGCTTGCTTGCTTAAGACATGTTGTTTACTAAATAAAGGTGGCCACTAAGACAGGTTTTACTGTATATAGTAGGAGTCCATTTAAAAAATTTAGGGGTGTCAGGTTGTCACTGTTTTCTTCAAAATTTATTTGGAAAATGACTGAACTTTTTGCAAACAGTGTAGGCCCTGATCAGATGCCGCATTCTGGAGCGTCTGATCTGGGCCTGCACTGTTTGCTAGAGTACCCATTCTAGGATTTCCTGTACAAAATGGGTTAAGATGTGTAGTATGGGTGTTCTATCAATGAGTCGTCACATTTGGCCATTACCTTAGTTGTGTGCTAGCTACTTTAGAAGTCATTGCTGCAAACAGTAGGGACCCAGATCAGACTGCTCCTCTAAGACACATCATGCAAATGTCTTCAGTGGTAATACAGACTTGCCTGTGTGTCTTTTAACCCTTGTCCTGCTGATCCCGAATATGCCTTATTTTCCAAACAATGAAGATCCAAATCAGATGGCTTCTGACGAAGCCATCTGATCAGGATATACATTGTTTGCCATCCAGATTGTGAATTTGTTGCAATAATTTGCATCAAGTCATCTGATTGGTTGACAACCGGTAGTGGGTGTGCCAGATTAAAATATTCAGCAGGACAAGGGTTAAGACCGAAATGCCCATGGAAGACCTGGGATTGTATTTAGGCTTTGTGCTAGCAGGCAGAGCTCTGATCAGACTGCACAGATGCACAGTCTGATCAGAGCTTTTGCTGGTTCCCAACGTTAGAAAGCACAGTTTCTTTTGACACAGGACATTTTTTGTTCAGTAAATTTTGTACGTAGGAGACATTAAATATATCCGTAAGCTTCGTCCCCCAAGTAAAACTTGTACAACAACAAATGTACGATATAATGTGAAAGTAATTTGGTAAGCCAGGTGTAAAAATTAGTCCACTTAGACAGGAGAAATGTATGGGAAAAACATGGGAAAATTCAGCCCTTGTTGTAAATGATAGAAACCGGAGTCAATGACAACCATTTTTATCAGGTAATTTACAAGCAGTTGTGTAATTTATAAAAGCTGAATAAATTTTTGCAACAATCGCTTCGACAAAAAAAATTTACTCCAATTCAATTTGGCTCAACAATTGGAAACGCACCTGTGAAACTAAAAAATCGAGCACATTACAAGGGAAAAGAAATTTAAAGAATTTTGTCGGCAATATTTAACATATTCTTTAGAACTTTTTTCTCAACAAGGAGCCCAAACTCGTAAATAAGCCTGGGAAAGATAAAACCTACAGTAAGCCATGTGTAAGCAGCGAAGACTCTGATCAGACTGCACAGATGTGCAGTCTGATCAGATTCTTCGCTGTTTACACAAGGCTTTGCGATGGATCTATCTAGGCGTCACATGCCAGACTTTGTAAGTGGTCAGGCTGATATAAGTCTTTTCTGGTTGCTTTATTTGTTTGTGTTGAGGTATACCATCCCCACCGTCCAACACTATACCTATTTAGCTCACTTTGGAGACAAATGTTGCTTTCGACTTTGTGCGACTTTTACCCAACAATGAGATAAAATGACATCTCAAGCTCTGCCGCCCAAAGAAACTGTTACGGTTTAAGGGACAGTCAGAATCACACCACATTTCTTGGGCAGACTTAGCTAGACATTCTAATTGGTTTACCAGTACTCAAAGTTTGGTCATTTTCAGCTCTCCTCGACCCAATAAATCTATTTCTCCAGGCCCTGATGAGCAAGGGTGCCATTTCAGGTTGCCTCTGATCAGGCTGTTACATGTCTTTCCTACTGGCAGAGTTTGTTTTGTTTGTTTGATTTGAGGTTTAACATCCCCATCAACACTGTATAGGTCATTCTTCCAATTTTGTGGGACTTTTACCCGACACTGAGAGGAAATGACATCTCAAGCCCTGATGCCCAATGAAACCAATAGGGTTTATAAGCATGGACGGTCCGACTTGCACCACTTTGCCTGGGCAGGCTTAGATCCTCTAAGCGGTTAACCAGTACTCATGTGCGGTCGGTTTCAGCTCTGTGTGGAAGCATCATGCAGCCCATCTACTTCTTAAAGCCCCGATGGGCGGGGGCTGTCCCACTTGCATAGACCTCTTTTATTGTAGGTTTTGTAAATGTACAAAAATTCTTTTCAATTCTGCTATGTACCCATTCTTTGCTTCCAAAGGAAAATTCTTTTATAGAACGCATTATTTAACTTCAACACAGCTGGTGTTAAGGGTCCATGTGTGAGGGCAGTAAAAAGTCAACCTGCCATTTATCATAGTAAAGATTATATTTTCTAGTCCTTTGGGATCATCACTGTCAAATTTTGATAATAGCTGACGGTCACTGATGAGGCCAAACTGGCCGAAACTAGCAAGGCCCAGAAAAACTTGTACAATGCATAGATGTACTTTTCAGTACTGCAGCTTCTTTCTTTATCTTATAGAACAATGTCATTGGTGGCTCAAATATAGATATTGCCATTCAAAATATCAGAAATTACAAGAAAACAAAATTTATAACATCACAATAAGACTAGATCCTTGAAACGAAATAAATTGAAAAATACAGCAGAAAACTTGGTACATGTATATACCTCGCAAACACCATACAAAATATTGTTCCATTCATCATAGATTGATCCTCTGGCAAAATCTACTTACAAAATAATTTTCTGAATGAAATCGCTTAGCCCTTTTTGAACCAAATGGAAGCTTCCTCCTTATACATGTATATAGCAGGAGCCCCATTTCCAAATTTAGGGGTGTCAGGTTATGTTTTTGTCAAAATCTATTTGGAAAATGGCTGAACTTTTTGCAAATAGAGTAGGCCCTGATCAGACGCCACGTTCTGTGGCGTCTGATCTGGGCCTGCACTATTTGCCAGGGTACCCGTTTTGGGGTTTCAGGTACTAAATGGGATATTAATCCAAACAGTCAATGAATATTTGTACCTTGCCTTTCTGTCTTACTTACAACCATGAAAAATTATTTTCAGTTGCCCTGACAACATCTTTAAGTCTTTACGAAACCTTCATGCTGCACAGCATATAACTGACCTGACAGCAGATGCAGTCTGGTCAGTATTCCCCGGTGCACACATGAAACACAGAACAGTAGTTTTTTCTTTGTCCAGGCAAAAACCTGCATAATTCCACTTTGGATACAAAAGTATATTAAAAGTAAAATCTGGAATTCAAAAATTACCTGCCTTCAATAAATAGTTTATTTCAGATAAAAGAAGTAAAAATTTGCAAAACGGGAGAAAATTTAAATCAAAATTTAAAAAATCTAAAAAAGAAAAACGTTGGAACATTTTTCTTTTTTCAATTTTTTAAATTTTGATTTTTTCATTTTTTTACAGAATTTACTGTAGCTCCCATTTTCGATGATGTTTGCATTAAGCTTCGAGGGGAGATTAAAATATTACCTGTGATCCTATTAACCGCATATTCCTCATTAAATAATAATCCAAAGTTTAAACTTTCCAAATTGGGTCCTTGTACACAGAAATGATCTTAAAAATAAACAAATAAGTCAACACTCCCTGCCCAATATGATAAAGAAAATATCACTACCGAGCATATTTGAACAGTATATTAATATCACCACAAAAATTTCAAGTCACCAATCGGTCTTTTACAGGGAAATATACATTTTCCTGTTCCGAGTCTTTAAATTTCCCATGCATTGAATAACATATCCTACATGTACGAACTGAAAACCGCTAATACCTTGGAAGTTTTATTCCCTAATTCTGTTATAATGTTCATTGGAATGTTTGAACATAAAAGATTATATGGTCATTAATATATTTGTAAAGTGGCCAATTATATTAAAATCTAGTGAAATACGGCACTTCAAAACAATATATTATACCTACTCCTAGCAGATGATTTTAAATCAAAGGGCACATAAAGACAATCCAAAATATGGGAACAAAACAATTTAGCACTACTTTTCTGAATTTATGATTAATCATGATTTTGGTACTATGACAGAACAAACCAAATTCCAAAACTCTGAAATTTCACGTCTTACAACTTGTGGAAAGACAACCATAATGATGTTTAGTATTGGGATAGACAGGCCTAAGCAAACAGTGCAGACCCAGATCAGACTGCTCCTGAAGGAGCAGTCTGATAAGGGTCTGCACTGTTAGCCATTCCAACTGCCCTTTTGGACTCCTTGTTGGATCATGAAACAAATTTGTTAACATTTTAGGAGAATTGCAGCAAGTTCTCAAGATGTACGAATTTTTAGGAATGAACAAATAAAATTGTATCAAGTAATCTGAATGGTTGATAGTCACCAATGTGTGTGGCTAAATGAATTCATTCAGCAGGATAGGGGTTCTGCATGCTTTTCTCAGAAGAAGCAGTCTGATCAGGATCTACACTGTTTGCCATTCCAGCTGCACTGTTTGGACTCATTGCTGTATCATGACAAAAATTTAATGAAATGTTAGGAGAATTGCAGCAAGTTCTCAAGATGTCCAAATTTTTAGGAATGAACAAATACATTGTATCAAATAATTTGATTGGTTCACGTGGCTAAATTAATTTATTCAGCAGGATAAGGGTTACACATACTTTTCTTAGGAGGAGCAGTCTGAGTAGCCGGCTGCACTGTTTGGATGGCTGCACTTTCTGCACAGTGCAGCCATTCCGGCTGCACTGTTTGGACTCCTTGCTGGATCATGATACAAATTTGATGACATGTTATGAGAAGTACAGCAAGTTCCCAATTTTTAGGATTTTTGCGGCATACAGTATTTAGCATAATAAGGACACATTGTGTTTTTCATTCCAGTTATAGGAACAAGTCCTTCTTTGAACCTTCATCCAACCCCCACCTTGGCAAACAGTGTAGATCCAGATCAGATGGCTTCTGAAAAAGCCATTCAATCTAGATATACAGTTTGTCATTCACTCTGTGAAATGAACAAGTACATAGTATCAATTTATAAGTACACCACAACCTCATTATAACACTGTTGGTCATGACAAGGTTTTGGATATAACACGGTTTCATGGTGAATCCCAAAAATGTGAATCCCATAAATGGTCATTTTTCTATATAATCTATACACTTTTGTTTCAAAATAACACTGTTGTTTAACTAACACAGTTTCTGCTTTGGACCTTATTAACAGTGTTATAAAGAGGTTGGGTGTGACAGTCACCAATGGGTGTGGCTTAATTTATTCAGCAGGATAAGGGTTATGCATACTGTTACTGTGCAAAAGTAGGCTCCAAATGCTGAATTTTGACATGTTTGGTTGAACCATGGATTATGGTGATCCTAAGTATTGGGACAGACAGCAAACAGTGCAGATCCAGATCAGACTGCTCCTGATGGAGCAGTCTGATCAGGTTCTTCACTTATTGCTATGAATAACCTCCCGTGGAAAAGTAGTGGTTTCCCTTAATGCTGATGCATGGAATTTAGTCCATTTTTG
This sequence comes from Lucinisca nassula, assembly GCA_963580285.1. NCBI lineage: Eukaryota > Metazoa > Mollusca > Bivalvia > Lucinida > Lucinidae > Lucinisca > Lucinisca nassula. Next base: position 23,552,542 of record OY757023.1, read on the forward strand.
TACCAAATGGAATCTTCCTCTATATATACCGGGTAGCAGGAGTCCATTTTAAGATTAAGGGGTGTCAGGTTGTGTGTTCCTCAAAATTTTTATTTGGAAAATGGCTTAACTTTTCGCAAACAGTATAGGCCCTGATCAGATGCTGTGCTCTACGGCGTCTGATCTGGGCCTGCACTGTTTGCCAAGGTACCCCTTTAGGGGTTTCCCCGCATACAATGGGTTGGAATTATGCTCAATAAAGATCAAACAACGAGACAACCCAAGTATCTACATATAAGGTCAACAGCGTGGAGTGTTTGCATAATCATAATTGTAAATATTGTCGTAGCATATCTACCAGGTTTGATATGTGACTGACACTTAAGTGCTTCCATATCAGCTCATTTACGACTTTTCGTGACCTACTTTCCCCCCAGATTTGAAGTCATAAATCACATTCCTACCTTTCGGTAATGATACATATTTACGATCAGGTAAAAACTCAGGTAAAATTGATTCGCATAAAAGAGGAAGCCCACGAAAAGAAAGACATCTGACATGTATTGTCATTTTTGATGGTCGTTATAATAAAAACACCTCTATTTAGACCATGGCTGGTCCTGACTTGTTTTGCCGAAAAAAATTATTTCATTTTTCATTTTTTATTTTGACAAAGCACTTTTTTACCATGTCGGTGATAATTGTTTAGACACTATTAAAAGACGCGCCAAGTTAAATTCTAACCCTTAAGACACCGAGAAAAACTACATCTGACAATGTCGTCTGCTCATGTCGTCTGCTGAATTTTTTTGCAAACTTTTTAAAAATATTTTTGCCTACAGGCAAACAGTGTGGACCCAAATCAGACTGCTCCTAGAGGAGCAATCTGATTTTGGTCCACACTGTTTGCAAAAATGGCTTTCAAAAGTAACAAGCAGACGTCAAAGCAGATGACAATAGACGTTTCCGAGAACCTAATCTTATGCTCCG